>OU452303.1:17427500-18027500 GCA_911728475.2 Pterostichus madidus
TGAAATTATCAAATAAGGCACGTTTTATATAATTCATAAAACCATATATTTTTAATGATTTAAAAGTTTTCATTATATTTTCAGGAGTAATTCTAATTTTAAAGCCTGGTAATTCAATGTCCAATAAAAAATCATTCATCAAAAAATTATAAATAAATTTACTGGAAACTTTGTTAGGTTATTGAAATATTGATCCTTAATATTACATTTGGAACACTTTTGAACAATTAAAATACAGGTGTTCACATAAAGTGTTAGATATGCATTTAATATAAGAAATCAGATTAACCATAAACTTTACTTTTCTCTTTCCTGACCTATTTATAACCAATAACATTACACACTTGAAAATTCAATTAGTAAGTTTACTGTAGTTTCCTTTCGTATTTGTTAGTAATAAAAAATTCAAAACAAAAATATCTCGACAAAATTATGAGGTTCAGTGTTATTTTTTTGTGATAAAAGCTTTAAGTTGTAAAGAGTTATATTTTGCATACTTAGTCCAATATTAATTGAAATTGAAAAAAAAAGAAATAGATTTGTGTAATGAAAAATCTTTATTTACTAATTCAATGTATATTTCTAACTTCGTTACTCTAATTCTTCATTATTTTATACATATTTTTCTTCAAAAGTATAAAAAGTCATGAAGATGAACTAAATCAGTTCAAAATGTACATTGAGTTAATTAATAAATAATGAAATATATGATAGATTCTCCTTTATTTTTAAATTTATTAAAAATGTTTCACCTTATGCCAACTACCATCAGTTAATATTTATTTTTACCAGGCAAGTTAAATTAAATATACTCGTAATAGTTGCCATGTAGAATTTAATTCTGTACAATTTTCATTTAAAATTCACTAGAAAGTAAAGTCAACGGATAAACTTATTTACTTGTTATTCATCTAAGTAATAATTTTTCATGAATTCCTGGTGTATAAATCGCGCATCACAACTGTTCCTCTTATATACTTTATACTAGAAAATATTAAAAAAAATTACTTAAGTTTGTTGCAATTCAGAGGGCAATAATTATTGACGATAATTTAAAAAGTTGCAATGTACATTGATAGAAAAATAGATGAGTTTAATAACTCGCCGTGTATGGAAAATTATTTTTAAAAGAAATTTCAAACAAGATTTCTTTTCTCCTAATGTTCAAAATCTCTAGAAATAGTATATTATACAACAAGTTTATATTGTAATAATAATAGCCCTTATACTCAAATTTCATACCTTATTTTTTAACTTATTTATTAATATAAATGTCACCCTTGAATGCAAAAGACACCTATTACTATTTTATTGACCAAAACATTAAAATAATGGAAATTATGTATCTTAATGAGTGTCATGAAAATTCAGATAATACATATTATTAAGTAAATTATAGCATGAGATTAGAAAAAAAGAATTTTATTAGTATACTTATATGCAAAAACTTCATTATGATAGCTATTATCTATTAAAATTTTAGTATGAGGTGAGTGTCGTAATAATTCATTTTAAGTGTATTAAGTGAGTTACATACACAATTTTTTTCTGCTACCGAATCAAATTAACAACCAAATTATTAAAATAAATGTCAATGTCCATCCAAAAATGACAAAAAAATAAAACTATTACTATTTTGTTGTGAAAACCACAGAAATCATGTAGGCAGTAAATGCTATGTTATTATTGGTCCATTTGGTGGTTTCATGATGAAAATCTGTATCATATTGAAAATCTGTATCATAATAACAATCTGTACCTTATTGAGTGTCATTAAAGTACAGAACTAAATTAAAACAAGAAACAAAAAAAAATTGTTTTTAAATTCGTTTGAAAATGTTGACAGTTTTCATGTAACATGGATACGATAACATATTCTATTAAAAATAATAATTTGTTTACTTTTTCGGATAATATAGAAACATAAAAGTTTTTCTAAGAAACGGTTGTAGAAAAAGAATTTTGTGTAACTGGAACGATTTATACCCGTATTTATAAATCTATTTAACGAATCAATTACGTAACGATTCGATGAATTTTGACAGTTCCCTATATACTTATATACAGTGACGTGTAAGTGTTTATCTCGGTACGAAGCGTTAACGTTAATGAATTATTATGAATACTATTAACAATTATTAATGAGAAACAAGGAATTATTTCAAGATTAATTATTTTCTAAGTATGTGCTAAATTTGATTGTATTTACCTGTGCAAGACTTCCAGGCGTGATGAGAAATTTGTAAACGATGTAAATAGGAATACACATTATAGACGAACAAGTGAGTACCCAGCCTACTGAGATACTCCAGTCAGGATATTTATATTCTCCGCCCAGCATTTCATCGTATCCAAGCAACGAGAAAATGAAAATCGCCTGAAAAAAAATCACAATACATTCATACATATTATGCATTTTATTAGACATAGGGGTAGGTGGCTCAGTGGTATCGAGTCGGTCAGTAGATTTGAGAACCCGGGTTCGATTTCCATAGGCGACAAACAATTTTCATCACATTAAAAAACTACATCTGTAACCCTCCCCCACTAATATTTTTGGGGCCGTGATTTGATGGCTGGTAATCACACGCAAAATATATCTCTCACTGAGATCAGTTACGATAGAGTGGCACACCCAGTAATGGGTAAAGAGCGTGATGATATATTTATTTATTTATTTTGATATTAAACATGTACGAGAATAGATGGTACTGATCATTAGAATCAACTAAACGAATCGAAAACAAATATGTGTAATACTTTAATGCTATACACATAACATATAAATCAGGGCATAGGGGTTTCACATGGGAAATTAGTTTTTTCTTGCGGAAAAGTGGCTACTTAATTTTAGACAAAAGTGTTTTTTTTTTTAAATAAATCATAATTTATTCTGTGTCTATGCACCTTTAACAAACAGGAATACTTTCAGTTATACTTAAAATTGGTGAAATATAACATTATCTTTAATGTACAAGAAATAAATAATACTATTTGATTGTATTCGTTTTCAAATAGTAATTAAAGTACGTATTTGTTAATTTTTTCATCATATTTCCTTCTTTATTATTACGTAATTAATACTTGCAAACCGATGTACGAGTATTATATATTGCATTAAAATATTATACAAACTTGTTTTTAGTTCATAGATTACTAAATTACCGTGATTTGCTGTTACTGTTACTCTTTATATTAGGGCCAAATTTAAAATTAACATTACTGTCTAATAACTGTTAGTCATTTTGTTTCCAACATAGGCTTCAAGATTTTTTTCTATACTTATTTACAGTTTGAACGACAACACTAAGGAAATTTATAAAGAACACGTTTAATACGCTACGTACATTGTGAAGCGAGGTAACATACAACTGTAACATAAAGATTATTTTTGTCGTCTATTCTAATAAACAACTTTTTTATTTAAGAAATTGTATTAATATAATAATACATTCCTACTATTCTCAATATATATATATATATATATATATATATATATATAAAAAATTAAATACGATTGCATGATTTCTAAAAAACTATTTTTTTGTGCTATCCAGTACAATGTTCTTGCTGGTTAAAATTTTGAGAATAATCACATATTTTCCAGTCCCAGTTATCCCATACACTCTGTGGCACCGCCATAGATATGAATTTGGGTGGGCAAAAATTATACAAAGATATTCTGAGTGGAACAAAAGAATAATTTGAACTTAAATTTGTATAGCTGTCAATACTGAATATTAATTACATTGAGAATTCACCACGTATATGTGAGAACGAATTTGCGCATTCGCTATATTTCCATTTCCATAATAACTCATAATTCATGACAAAATATTATCATATCACTTATATTACGAGTAATTATGATTATACATGCGTTTTAATTTCTATGTTTTACATCAATGTTATTCTTCTGTTGTTATGGGTGGCTGCAAATTTATAGATTATTTCCTCTAACTTTATACGTTTCTCTTTTTTTTTCATTTTTCACATCATTTTTATTATTCCGTTTTTTTTTAACATGAATAAAATCCATCAGCTCACTCATTTTATTATATAAATAGCAAACGTCTAACTAAATGTGTGCAAATGACAGCATTTTTTATAAATAAAATTTTGTAATTCTAGAGGAGTCGGTATTGCAGCGCTATTGTCGATTTAGTTCACGGACAATGAATTAGGGCACAAGTAGTTTTCGGTAAGTGATAAATTTCAAAGTGGCATACTCGATACCACTAAGCCATGTACATTAGAAGAAATTATTTCAAAATTCAAAATTAATTGTAAATACATACGGCCTAATTTATCATTCACGAACTAATAATCGACATTAGCGCTGCAATACTGACTAATTCAGAACTACAATTTTCTGTGATAAAAAGTGTTGCCATATAAATACATATAGTTAGAATTCTGTATATGTTTTGTCTGTAGCCTTTTCTCACTCATTGCAAGCGCAAATGCGGGACGCATTTTCACATACAGTACGATTTAGACTAGTACGAATATATTATTATATTAATACAATTTCTTAAATAAAAAAAGTTATTTATTAGAATAGAGGACAAAAATAATCTTTATGTTACAGTGGTATGTTTGACAATATTGGGTGGGCGGCTGAAATTTAGAGTGGGCTGCTGGTAATCCGCGCCCACTGTTGGCGCCGCCACTGCAAACACATCTACTTTTCTAAGCAATGAGAAAGACTGAACAAATTTGAAAACTTTTCTTGTCTCCAGTATAAGTGTACTCGTATGTATATTATTATGTGCAAATTTTTAAATAAGAAGTTTGAACAGATTTTTTATATTTTTTTTTTGTTTAGGTGCGAAAATTCTAATTATTATATAAATGGCGAACAATAAAAGTGAAAAATTTGTTTTAATATACATATATTGACAACACTTTCTAGATGACAATAAAAAAAATCTGGTGTGGGCACCACACGACTTCTTATACACAGCATATTTAATATTTAGAATATATGAATGTTATTTAATATTAATTAGCTTGTAATTTACTTTTTCAGTAATTCAGCGTTTATCTGAATTTATTAAAATTTTGGGATATTACTGATTTTTTTTTAAATTTTCATTACAGATAATCAACTTCCTAACAAAATTTTATATAAATGAACTTATATTAATAGAAATGGATATATAAAATTACTTACTATTTGATCAATGAAATTAATATAGCATAAAAAACGCTGAATTGAACACTTATGACTTGCTCCTTGCGTTTGACAATTATTATTTGACATATAAATGTTAAACATGTTTTTGTTTTTGGTTCTATTGCTACTATGATTATTGGAATATATTATTAAATATACTCGTATAAATTAGTTTTTCTTAAAACCGTGAGATACAAAGTCAATTAAATTGAGGCAAAGTTGCCAAATTAGTTAACCATTTTATGATGTATTTGTTTTTCAAAAAAAAAGACATAGATTACTAGATAAAGCGAAAATTAAAATTTATGTTTTTTGTTTCTATTGCTACTATGATTATTAAAATATATTATTAAACATAAAAAATAGTTTTTCTCAAAATTAGACGCCAATACCGGAAAATTGCAAATAACATTTTATATTCCAGATATATTTATTTGAAACTTTTTTTCATAACTGATTCCATTTTTGAAATAAATGGAATTTATTGTTTTGTGTGTCGAGTAAACTTCCTCTTCCGGTTTTTCAATTTCATTCAAAATCAACTCAGCTCTTCATATTTTCATGAAACTTATAATTACCAAGTTTCGTTAACAAATCTTATCTCGTTCATGAGATATTGCACACTCGGACACACATCCATCCATCCATCCATCCACACACACACACACAGACATCATTGAGAACATGATCAAAACGGATTCAGTGGACCTCAAAACACGTATTTCCGCGAAAATCTCTTCAACGATTTTTTTCGCGATTACAATACTTCCTTATACTGCGTATAAGAAAGTAAAAACCGGAATTTTCTTGCAACAAAAGAAAATATTCAAGAGGAATAATGAAAAAATGCAAAATATATATTATTCAACTTATTTCATGAATACAATTATTCTTAGTTATTGGAATTTTCTTGGAAATTAAAATTATTTCTGTTTACTTTGGTTAGGGTTTCGGTGCTTATATCAAAATATAAATATTTTACCAAAAGGAAGACAGGACTGATGTAGTTCCAGCATACTCTCCAGAAGATTCCAGGTCTGAATCCGATCATCTTTTCCACGTCTCTGGCGAAGTTGTCAGTGCCGTAGATCCAGCACACTCCTGCAGCCTCAATGAATACTACGAAGAGGATCGACAAACCAGGTCCATACACGTTCAACAGATTCACAAGATAAACACCTCCCTGTGAAATAAATAGAATTATGTTAAAAATCTCATATTTTGTCTCCTAAAATATTATTTTAATAAATATTTCCCAGGCATAATAAAATATTTTACTCTTTGTTCATTTATGAATGAATTCATTTCGTGACAATAATAAATGATGTTAAAATATATAGACCTACATTTTGTTAATAGTAGAAGCGCCCTTCTTTCATGATTGAAATAGTTCATAGTGTACATTTTAAGTTGTATGGAATAGAAAACAACAAATATCATGAAAATTAATCAAATTGTCAAACAGTTCTCTTCTGGCATGGTAACAAAGTATTAGTAGCTCATTTTGAGTAAACAATGTTATATAAACACAGAGTCGAACTATATATTTCTGTAACGATAGAGATTAAACATTCGTTAATAGTAGATAATATTGAAATTTAAGTCACAATGAAGAAACATAATAAAATCAGACAAAAAGAAGAAAAGTATGCAATTATTTGTTTAAAATAAATGCACAATAATAAAATAGTAATTTATGTTATAATGATTGATTACGATCCGTATTACATGCAAAATTTTATATGCTGGTGTAAATGATATCTCATATTAGTGAGAGAGCTAGATAACAGACCTTAATCAACTAGAGCAGTAATGGGGAAACTACGGCCCGCGAGCCATATGCGGCCCAATGAAATGATCTAGCTGGACGGCGCGGCATTATTCATAAACTCTTGTTCTTCTCTTTGTCATTAATAGGACTTAGTATCACAAAAAACACAAGAATTTTTTAAATGTATCATTTTTATTTTTTGACAAATTATATTGGCCCGCCTAAAGTTTTTTCCTTTCCTTTGGCCCTTTCTTTAAAAAGTTTGCCCATCACTGAACTAGAGCATATTTTTAACATGCCATTTAAACTGCATCGTATGTTAAAAGTATACTTTGGTTAGTCGTGGTCTGTAAAGTAATTATCTCACTAGTGCGAGATGTCCCTTTCTTTTGGTTTCCTTCCATCTCACCCCGGCGTGACGTTAATTGTATAACTCTCCATTAGTGAAAAATATAAAATAAATTATTTGACGTTTAACACTCTGGTGTCCTATTTTCGATGTTTACTTAGTAACAAGGTATGATAACGTGGTGGTAACGAGTTACTTGTTCACAAAACTCATCATAATCCTAGAACATTCATTATATTTAGTACTCAAATTAAGATTTATAAAGTTGTTTTTATGATACGCTAACATATAATAGTATATTAAATTACTAGTTACAGAAGGTAACCTATTGTAGCACGAGTTTGAGGGGACGAATGAACGTGTGCTAGAATTGCCTTCTGTAACGAGTGTTTTATATACTATTTTCTCTGTTTCGTCTTTCCTTTCCATCACAAAGCACATTATAATAATAAATTTGTTGAAATTTAAAGAAATAACTAATGTTTTTTTTTCTAATAATTTTCTTTACTCTGTCATATTGATATGAGGATAATCTTGGTAATCGCAACCTTAAGCTCTAACTGCTAGAAAGCAGAAGAACAAAAGAACCAAAAATAGTACGACAAAAATACAACGGATTAAAACGTAAAATTGTGTAATAATTTTTAATTCTTCATTACAAAATTGTGGCGATTAATTAGATTTTTGCAATTTGTGATCATATTTTTAAAAAATCTACTAAAAATTACTAGAGTAGGTAATTAATATGTGCATATTTACATCCGAATTCTAAACAATTTCTTGGTTAAACATAATTATTTCAAATATCTTATTTGTTAATTTATATTAGTATATGCTGTTTCTCATTTATTAAACAAAGTAATTTGACAAATTATTTAAAATATTTGCATAGTATGAATATTTTATTAATTTGTAAAATGACTTTGTTTAATAAATAACAAATAGTACATACCAGTATAAATTAACAAATAAGTTATTTAGAATAATTATGTTTAATCAAGAAATTGTTTATATAAAGTTTTGGAATCCGGATGTTATATTGCTATATTAATGGAATGTTGTAGTTATGTTTGACAGTGAAACAAAGGTATGAGAGTTTGAATGACTGCCTACATTTGTATGTCGTGAGTACAACTTGGTGAGTAATAGTAAAGTTTTAAGCTGTGTGGTTTGTTGGATATTAGCAAGTTACTGGTAGGAGTAAGTACTTGAGAAGTTACCTACAAACCTGCATTATGAGCGGATTTATTATGAGCTATTATGGTTTGTATTTGCGGGAGAAAATGCTTTTATATTACATTATTAAACTTTTATTTCATATTAAATTATGTGTCGTATATTTAGATAAAAAATAAGTAATTATTACTAATTTATATTTTATAGGGTTAAGTTTAGTTTGTTGAAAATTTTAAAGTGTTTTTACTGACATTGTTTCAAAAATAAATTTTATAATAATTTTCAAGAAAAAATTAAACTTCCATGACGGTAAATATATTTATTTTTTATTTTTATGAGATTAAAATATTTTTTATTGCTTATAGATGTATAATAATATAAATTAATTACATAACGAAACTGGTAATTTCAGCAAATTATAAAATTATTTCCTATAGTAATAGATTCTGAACATTAAAACGAAATTAATAATACGAGGTAAAAACTGTTAGAATAATTTCTCGTTGTCTGAATATACGAGTACCTCTCCAACTAATAATTGATTCAAGTGCACAAATTCACTGTGCTCACGGAGACAGTACGGTCGTTACGATTTACTTATATTTTATTTCTTTTTGTCTTGTCCGACTATTCCGCGCTGTATGAATGTAGATTAGATTGGAAGATAAAACCAGCGTGCACGACCGATTTGTGCTCCACGTCTATAAACAGACATTTAGTTATTGTCTTCATAGTTTCATATATATTTTCCAAACTAAACAAACATAAAAATTGCAATACAAATAAAATATAAAAATTTTAATCATGTAATACTGTCATATTTCTTGGGTGTGTACTACAAATATTGCACATATAAATTGCACATCTTGAATATATACACTGCACGCCAGTGACATATATTTGGATGTGTTCATTCTCAACAAAAAATAATTTTTCAAAATTCTCAAAATTATATAGTATAGGATAGTTCTTAAAGTTTACAAAATTTTAAATAAAAATAATTATAAATTATTTAATCGTATAGTTGATGATGAAAACAAATAAATTAATTTTTATTCTGAATTCATGACGTCAATAAAGAAATGCGCAAGAGTATTCGCAATAATTTCTTCTAGATGAAGGTAATGCACGATTTTTCATAAAGACGGCTTGCTTTACAGCGTTTCCATTAACACGACCTAAGACAAAAATCATATCGGCCATTTCAATGTTGAAATAAATTCATGATTTAATAATTTGATGAACACTTTGTTAAACAGCAAAATTTTATAAACAATAAATGAAATTTAATTAATTAATTTATTATTATCATTAGTTACTTGATTAAATTATTCATTATTATTTTTATTAAAAATTTATTGTTAGCCAACATCACTAAAATGTATACTTAAAATTTTAAAGAACAGTTACAGCTCCTAACACAGTTCGTTAATAGTTCTTTTGAGTGTCATATAAACTCATGATTAATTACTTGAATATAGACCAGTAAAATTGTTGTTTTATGAACAGTCATTTAAAATTTGTGTTCCGCTAGTGATTTAAAATTTTTATATCACCAGCGATTTAAAAAAATTAAATATATTTCAACCAAAATAAATCAATAATTTATTAAATAATTATACATACATTATAAGGAATTATTGGGTAGATGGCTTAATGGTAGCAAGTCGGTCTGTGGATAAGAGAATCCGGGTTCGATTCCCACAGCTGACAAACAATTTTCATCACATTAAACAAAAAAACTAGCCCTATGGCTCCCTCTCTACTAACATCTTTGGGAGCCATGATTTGACGGCCGATAGTCGCACTTCACGTACAAAATATATCAACTACCGAGATCTGCTATGGCAGAGTGCCGCACCCAGTAATGGGTAAAAGGCATGATGATATATGTATATTTATTTTATTTTTTATAAAGAATTGAATAGTTCAAAAACAACTTTAACTAACCAATATATTTTCTTATTAACAAAGTTAGATCATGCAATGACTTGCTTATGAGAAAAATGTTGCAGTTCTGAACGCTGCTACTTTTAAAGTAGCACTTTGAGTAGGTAATTATTTAGTTGTGTATATGTAAATGAACTGTATCATCAATTAGAACATCTTCATCTTCTATTTTTCACTTTCTACACACTGATACACTGTAAAGACTTTATTGTAGAGAACTCAAAACTGACATTCTCTATTTGTGTTCCAATATTCCTACAAAAACAATTCAACCCATGGCAACGCATCAAACAATCTCACACTCAGCGACGAGATAACAGTAAGAGTGACATTTTAAGCTTCGGACTTCATTTATAAAAATCTTACACTCAAATTGGAGAAGTTTATTACGGCAAAATTGAATAAACAGTTGTATTATACTCGCGGTTAAAATGTATGATTAACTCGCGGTATTAATGTGCTTGCGGCTTTGCCGGTCGCGCAGTTATCTTACTGCTCATTAAACATATATTTAAACCGCTTGTATAATAAATAACTAATAAATAAGCTGTGCTTGAAAAAGTACTGCAAAACAAGTACTGACCATGGTTAGTCCTGGTACTTATACTTAAGTACTTTGGTCCTATTACTTGCCCAGCTCAGGGCGTGAATGAAAGAGTAATTTCACAGCAAAGAGACAAGTATATTCTAGCTTGAGTCTTGAACGAATGTGAAGTGGTATCACTCAGTACCTATCTTATTGAATATTTTGAATAGTAAACAATAAAGGCGAAAGAAAATAGTACACATTTTGCACGTTGTGGCAGCACTATACCACAATAATTTTTGGACATTTAGATGTTTAGTATTAGTTAAATTAAACCTCGTAAAACTAATTTATTATGCAGTTTTTTATATTATACTTCTAAATAAAAGTTCAATCTTTGTTTCTCGTGTTCCAATTATTTAATTTTGATCTTGTATGATACATTTTTTTCTCACTTAAAATAGGCAAATAATGGAATTTTAAATGTAATTTAATTACAAAAGGACAATAAAAAATAATTTTGTTTTTTCACGGGAAGCACGGAGTAAACTCTTTACTATCTAATAAAGTTTAATTTGGGCTTCTAAAGTTTTGAATTTTTTCATAAAGTGTTTAATACGAATATCATTTTTCAATCGCAATTTATCAGTGCAGTGCGCCCTTAAGTTGACTGCTAAAATATTTATTTTATTTATTTATTTATTTTACTTTATTGAGCGAGATTCAGTCGATAGCTGTTCTTCCACCTAACCCTTGCAAATACATCACAAACATTCATACCCTGGGCGGGATTAGAACCGGCGCCCTACCGCGTGCAATGTCAAGCAATTGCTACACTTGCCGCTGTACTACCGTGATCGATATATCATGTCCTAAAAATGAAACTTGCTAGGTAGCAAACTCCTGACGTATTCACGTATTGCAGGTGGGGTACAAGAAAAATTGTTTACACTCATTTTTACTTTAAGTAGTTCACAATTTCAAATTTAAACAAACTACTTTTTTATTGTAAAGAACATAAAAGGCACGAAATAGAAAAAATAATTTTGTTTGAAAGGTTGGGTGAATCTCCTCTCTCACAAAATAAAATAATAATTATGAAACTTGTTATATTACCAGCACGTTATATAATATATATTTTGTATACAAAACGAGATAAATTTTGTAGTATTATAGCTAATGTTTACAAGTAAATCATAAATCATAATTAATTAAACTATTGTACGCATATTTTACAATAACACGATCCTGTAAATAGTATACAGGAGCTCTTCTTATCCTCATCGTAGACTTCAAAATTTAAGAACTATTATTTGCGGATTTCTTTCTTTAAGACTTCGTGTAGGTACAGGAATATTAAGGAAATTCAAATTTAAAACTAGGATCAAAATATGATATAATAAGATTTCACCAGTATTTATTGAAATTGACTTACTATATGCGAAGGCGGGGCAAACTGGAAACAGTGGGCAAAGTGTAATTATTATTTTGTAATTCGATATTATTAAAGATATCTATAAAATTACTGACTAAGTACAAACGTATAGATGTAACTGGATACAGAGAATAAGCACACTTGGGGTCAAATTGTCATATTTTATTGTAAGTAATAAATTCAGTACATAATATAAAACATGCTAAATTAAATATGTTATGTTAAATGCATAACTTATGGTATATTTACAAAGTTTACGGTTTTCCCACTTGTTGCTAATGGAGATAATCGAAAAAGTAAAATAAACGCTTGTTGCTTGAAAAACGATAACTTTCCGTTGTCAACTACTCGTAACTGCTGAAATAGCATCATGGTCGTATAAAAAAAATTATTCGAACTTTAAATACACGCAGGGAAAAAATTTGTAAGTACTTTAACGATAAAATTGTAAAATAATTTATATATTTAAATTATATTACTATTAAATAAGAATTTTTAATAAAATAATAAATTTTATATATAGATTTTTTTTAATAACATCTATGTAACATTGTAATTGTTTTCCTCTCTAGAGAGCGAAAACTTATTTTCCTCACCATTTCGCGAGAAGGAAATTGAATTTTCATCGCATGTTGTGAGATTTTTTTTTCTCAAAAGATAAGATATATATATATATATATATTTATTTAAATTTTTAAATTGAAAACTAGTTCAACATAAAGAAAAAGAATGTAATTATTCAAGAGTTGCAACGAATATTAGGCACGGTATTATGCATATTCACCAAAATACAGAATATTAGTTTACGAGTACTGTAACAGTGCAGTGTGTGGACCGGTGATTCGGTAAGGATGATTCACTATGGAGTGATAAGGCGAGATCACCGATCCAGGCACCAAGAGCAGGCAATCGAGAGTTAGACGTGATAGTTGACAGAAGTTATAATAAAATTATTTTATTAAACAAAAAAGGGGTTAACTGTAGTTTTTTTTTAAATTTGAACTACAGCAGTATTCTATGAAGAAGACATCGTAAAGTTCCGGCATGGGTACCAATACCCGATACGCTCCCACCTGTTCCCCGCAAAAGGTAGATGTGGAGGTTTTCCTCGGCCTCTCTTCTTCCCTCACAACTATCTGGTTACAGTACTATTCGACTAAATACTGAATAGTTTGACGTAACAGCTAACAATAGAACTGTGGTATTTAATTTAGTTATTTAATGAGTACTTGTAAAATCAAAAACAATATATTATTAATTACATACTTGGTTAGTTTATATAATTATTTATTCAATAATAAACAATATACATTAAAAATTGGTTCCCAAATAAAAAGAAAATGATTGTCAATAAAAAAATAATTTTCATAACAGCGAACCAGACCATCATATGTTCATGTATTTTTTGACGCTGAATCCGAATCCAAGGTTAAAAAAATTCATACACCCCCAAAAAAATAAGTTAGTGTCAAAGAACACTCCCTGAATAGAGAGAAAATGGAACCAATCTCCGAGAATAGTTGTTTGATGAATTTTCAAGTTTATCATAGTAAATTGAAGGCTCACACCAGCACGATCTCTGTATTTTACCAAACTGATCCCTGTATTTTACCAAACTGATAAAAAGAAATAATGTCTGCTAAAAAAGCTAGAAACGTCGGAGTTTTTTTTAAGTAACAAGAGAACTGTGATAGATTCAACTTAATCTTTAAAAACTACGATTGCGAAAAATCACCCCTGGCATCAAATGACATGGGAAACACAGGCAAAAAGCATTCAATCAAATGAGATTGGCATTTTTATGGATGCCACGATTGGCCAAAGTTTCGTACTGCTACGTCTTAGATATATAGTCTCACGTATTACCAACGTAATTTTATAACGCCCCCAGAGGAGGTGAAAACTACATCCATATAATAGGCAACTTAATAAAACTGCAGTAACTGCGGAAAAAGGTATGGAATGTCTGAGTTTTGTAAGGAGACAAAAAAAATCAGTGGATTAAACGTAATTCAGAAAACCTACTCCCCGAGGATTTCAAAATACCACCCTAGACTTCAAATGACACAAAAAAGGAGAAAAATATTCAATTGAACAGGATGTCAAGTGTTGTAGTTGCAACGATTCCCTGGTGTCGTGAATGTATACTCTTACGTGCCCCCAACATTATTGAATAACTACCCCCATATACAGGATCATCATCTATAACCCTACTCATTGAATTCTGTAACTTGTAATATTTTTTACGTATAATGGCCATTAAACGCTAGGGGTAGTTTTCGCAAACCTATGGGGGTCGTTTTAAAGAATTAAGTAAAACATACTGTAGATTTATCTGACCTACAAAAAACTTGGATATTTAGACTTTTAGAGCTTTTTCTGCAGTTATTTTAGTATTTTAAGTTACATATTATATTGGGGTAGTTTTTACCTCTTCTAGGGGCGTCATAAAATTACGTTGGTAGTACGTGAGACTATATATCTAAGCCGTAGCAGTAGGAAACTTTGGCCAATCGTGGCATCCATAAAAATGCCAATCTCATTTGATTGAATGCTTTTCCCTGTGTTTTCTATGTCATTTGATGTCAAGGGTGATTTTTCGCAGTCCTTTTGGGGTAGTTTTTAAAGATTAAGTTGAAATTTCCACAGTTCTCTTGTCACTTAAAAAAACTCCGACGTTTCTAGCTTTTTAGCAGAAATTATTGCTTTTTATCAGTTTGGTAAAATACAGGGATCATTACCCCCTCTGGCGGGGTGTGTTTCAATTAATATTGTATGGACGCTGATGTGAACCTTCAATTTACTATGATAAATAAATAAATAAATATATCATCACGCCTTCTACCCATTACTGAGTGTGGCACTCTGCTAAAGCAGATCTCGGTAAGTGATATATTTTGCGCGTGAAGTGCGGTTACCAGTCGTCAAATCACGGCCCCCAAACATGTTAGTGGTGGAGGAGCCACAGGGATAGCTTTTACAAATTATGAAAATTTGTCGCCTGTGGGAATCGAACGAGGGACCTCAGGATCCACAGGCCGACTTCATACCACTGTGCTAGCCATCCCATATACTATGATAAACTTGAAAATTCAGCAAACCACTATTCTCGGAGATTGATTTCATTTTCTCCCTATTCAGGGGATATTTTTTGGCTCTTACCCATTCTTTTGGGGGTATACGAATTTGTTTAACCTCGGATTCGGATTTTGCCTCAAAAAATACATGGAAATATGATGGTCTGGTTCGCTGTTTTGCAAATTATTTTGTTTTGGTGGGGCTGTGTAATGTTATTAATGCATGATTAATTAATTATCGTAATTAAAATTTAAAAGTGACAAATTATGATAATAATAGTTTCCTCATTCGATTAAAATAGTTTATTCCTCTTTTCCTCGTATACGTTATCTGTTTTTGAGAAAAGTCGCACTGAATAAACTACTTTTTTGTGAAGCAGAAAAATAAAGTTTGACAAATTTTGTCAAATAATTCGGAAATAGATTTTTATTAGCTGCCTGCTCACCACATATAAGGTTGCCGCATCGTGATATATGTTTAATATTTAAAGCCGCATCGAGTTGTTTTGAAATTAAGTTTTTTTCATTTCTACTAACATCAGTATCTTCAAAAAAAATCTGCAGAATATTCAACGAATATTCGGTTATTTGGCACGCGGTTCAGCGTTATATTCAGTATTCTGTAGATTTACTATTCGTTGCATTTCTAATTTATATAATACATGTATAAATTTTATTAATAATAAAATATATTATTTATCAAATATTGCGTTTACGAAGTGAATTTTGTACAGCTGTTTTTGTAAAAATACAGTGCTACAAAATTCAGTTTTTGAGAATATTTTTTGTGAAATTGTTGAGTTATTTAGTTGTAAAAATGTCAAACACAAATCTATCACTTTAGCTGTCATTGCTCAGCTCATGTAAAATTATTTCAATTATTTATATTTATAATAAAATAGTTACACTAAACTACAAAATACTTCTTTATTAAAAAGGTATTTAGTATTATAATGTAACGTAGATAATTATGGATTTGAACTCGTAACTAATAAACACATGTAACAATGACCAGTTTTAATATTTGTTTTAGAATATACCTACTATTGTACACATATTTTTGTTGTTAGCGTTGTCAGTTTGCCCTGCCTTCCCCTAATCACATCTAGAAACCATGAGTAACAAATGAAAAAAAATACAGATATTTTTTATATATTTGCGAACTTCTTGAGATCCTTTCACGCACTTCCGGTTATGAAAATTATAAATACAATAGAAGTACAGCATTTTGTGTTATCCCGTTTAAAATATACAGCTTAAAAAGTTTTCTATTTGAAAATTTACTTTAACATTATGCAATAATAAAACAACAAAAGGCAGAAGATTGTTCGCCTGCCGTAAAAACAAAAAGAAAGCAGTAATTACTTTTATCAGTGCAGGCTCGAATGCGGGCAGCATAATGCATAAACCTCATTTCATTACATTTGGAACGTTATCAGCCGATACAAATTCATGAACGATGTTTCTTCCCGTAGTATATAGGCACACAATTCCATTCCAACCGAAAGAATTATAGTTCCGAGTGCTTATTTGAAATTTTAATCATCTCGGCTATCAGTTTGTTACGTTACGCTGCTCCGAAGCGTGAAAGAAACGATGAATTGAACATGAGGCGAGTGACAGCATCCATAAAAGGTTTCTCAGGTTTCCCAGCCGCCTTGGATTAAAACAAATTAATGCCAGTCAATTGGCTAAAACACTCCGCGTAGAGAGCGCATTTCTACGCTGACGGCTCTGATTGGCTACTTGTTGCAGGGTTCGCGGATATCGTGCAGGATATCTCTGCCGATGCGGCGGTTACACGTTCCGATACCGATAGCGAATCCGGAAACGAAAAGCGAAAAGGATATCGTCGTTCGTCTGAAGATTGCTTTCCATGTTGTGCTATGCGGGGAATGAAACGAGCTTCACGTTTTGTGTTCGCTGTTCAGATAATGATAATGGATTGGGATTAATGGTAATATTGGTGCCTTTAATTCATGTCGTTTTGCACTTTTTGCAGGATTTACTCAAGTTTCTTATTTAATAACGGGCTGGTATTTTTATTAAATCAGTATCTAATAACCAATCAACACCGAATTTATGGTTTACGAGGGCTTTGTATTTGATGTCCAATTATATTACAATATGGATTCATTATAAATTTAATTAATAAATTACGTCTCGTATTATTAGTATAAAAAATAATAGATATTTAATTTTATTTTGTGATTTAATTTTAAATTAAAAAATACAATATTTAATTAAAATTTTCACCACATTAAAATTACTCCGCTCCATCTTTTGAGGCCGTAATTTGACGGCTGATAACCGCACATCCAGTAATGGGTAAAAGGCATAACGACATATTTATTTATTTTATTTTACAAATATATTTTTATTTATAATTTGGAGTTCCATAAATTGTTTAAATATACTAAGTACATAAAATCAGTTGTTTTGTTATATATTTATTAGAAACTTATTTAAACCGTAATAAATTTTTTTTTAAATGTGGTATACTTGGGACTGCTAGGATCTTGAGACAATTTGCACTTAATGTTTTGAAAAATTGTTTCATAAAATTATTCAAATTTTACCACCGAAAAAAGTATGTAGTTAAAGAAGCGTACATACACTATTAGTACAAAGTAAAACGATAGTTGTATTGTGAATTTATTTTTAATCAGAATTAAATATTACGAAATTTAATATAAAATATATATATATATATATATATATATATATATATATATATATATATATATATATATATATATACACTAGTGTAAACACCCTAATGGTACCTAAATAAATAGGATCAGCAAACAGTAACGTGGCTATATAGTTCATAAAGAGGATTAAACTTGGAGTAAACTAATTCCGTTTTTATTTCAGATTGAAATTATAGATATTATTTAACTATTTATAAACCAGCTCCTTAAACTGTACGTAATTTTGTACCAAATATTAATCCAAATATTTATAATAGGGCACATTATTTATTGGTGTGCAACAAGTCTTTACATCCTGGTTGGCTATGGACTGTGAAACATGTCCGTACTTTATTCATACAATTTAACTTGAAACAAATCGTTAAACGTCGAAACGCCATTCAATATGAGGAAAGTGCAATTCCGTTTTAATTTCGTTGACCATTACGAAAGTAAGACTGCACTATAAATGTTATTAGTTCCTGAGTAAATATTTTATAGTAAAGCAGTTCAAAAATAAATGTCTGCTGTACTTTAATTTGAATTTTATTTATGTCAAATAAGTTATGACATGCAAGGTTAGTAGAGACATGCGGTTTACAGCTCATAGCCAACCAGGACGTACCGATTTATTGAACACTCGTTTTATAATAGACTAATCCAATTTTTTTTTATTTTTCATTAAATAAGAATGATTTTTTATGCTGCATAATAACGACAATAAATATTGGAATTTTGTATTACCTACCAACAAGAAAAACATACGTACTAAAGCTTGAGATGCTCGGATTAACGATCGCACCAACAGCATCCCGAGCTATCAAAATACTTTGAAAAATAAAAATTACATAATTCTTTATACTTACATAAGTAGTAGTAGGCAGTGCACAGATGTAAATTAACATGAGCAGCACGGCGACGAAGATCTCGCGGTGGCGGCCAAGAACTCGCGGGTACTCGTCGCATAGCGCTGTGATCATGGCCTCTAGGCCGCCAAACGTGCTGTCCAATCCCAGTGTGATCAGCATAAGGAAGAAGATGATAGACCAGAACACGCTGCCCGACATCGTGGCAATGGCTTCTGGATACACAATGAATACTAGACCGGGACCTGCGAACAACAAAAAGATGAAGTCTTCGCATATATGTTCATATACGTACAATAGGCACAAATCGAAATCATGTAAATAAAACACGTTTCCATAAAACACTTTTGAATATTATAGGAAAAGATTCATATTCCATTTTAGGTTTATTAAAAATATGCCAGTTTTGTTCGAGTTCCAACTACATATTGGTCAATACAGTTGCATGTATCGCGAATTGACTGATCATATCACGAAACGCAAAGTAAACTACTGCGGGACTTGGGTACAATAATTATAAAAATATGCAGAGATACCTGCTAATGTGTCAGAGCAACGTCATAATTTACTTAGTTCAGGGAAACATTTAGATGCAAAGTGAAAACTATTAAAAAGTCCGAATTCGTACCTCTAGCTTTGCAAAAATATAATTACTAATTGAAATTTCATTTAATATAAGAGGTGTGCAAGAAAAATTCTTGAACTTTCTATATCGTACAATCTAATTTCTACTCCAAATATTTTTTATAACATCATTTACAAACCAGTAAAAGATGTTCCTTATTAAAAACAAAAGTTGACATTGTTCGTTTCAAATTAATATTTCAACAAATTTCTGTACGTAATAAACACGTGTATTCCTGATAGCATCAAGCTCTAAATCAGGACAGTGTAACCTTTTAAGTGAAAGAGCCAATGGGCCTTTCAAGACTTTTTTGAATTTTTTATATATTAATCTACGTAATAAAATAATTATACCCAAATTTTTTATTTTTTTAAAAAACTTGTATTAAGCATGATAAAAATATTTAAACTTTCGAAAGAAATGAATATGACGTAGTTGCATCTTAGCTTAAAGAGAGACAGATAAGACAGAGATAAATAACACGTAACTTGTCGTTGTCAGTAGAATCCTCAGACAAAACATAACTAGACGGATAACATCGGCGTTTGTTGGGAGTCAGAAAGGGATCGAATAACTGGTTGGTGAGGCGGGTGCGCGGCAAGGAGCAACTTGCATAACATCAAAGTGTACTCGCTCCTTATTCCATTCTTCTCTGCTTCACAACACTGCATTGACTTGAATACGGCATAATTCGTCTAGTATTATAAGTCATTGGTAGAATCGTAGAATGCTGAATGCTTATTTCTTCTTCGTCTTCTTGAGCACCGACAAACGTTTCAGACAAAGCTCTGTGATTGGCTTAATGCAACTACGTCATTGCAATATGGCAGTGCGAACGTTTTAAATTATTTCACTTTAACTTTCATATTTCAGCAATAAAGATATCATTTATGGTATGATTTTATATTGTATTAAATATGATGTACGGTCAAGAACTTATTTTAATAAATATATATTAAAAAACTCTACCACTTGAAGTTTTGCAGAATCGTGAAGAATTGTACCTCTTTATATTTTTGCTGCCTTTAGGCACTATCTGGGGGCGTGGGGATATAGGGTACACGTAGAAGGGAAGACACGGATAACACCATCGCTTGAAAATTTCTGAGAGAAATGTAAGTATATCGGTACTTTTATGACTATGTCATCAAAATATGTAGCTAATTTAATTTTAATATTTACTTTTTTGGCGATTTTAAGAAATGGCATCTGAAGCGGATTTACTATAGTTAGAAAAGATGCGTATGAATAAAGTAAATTGATGTACAAAATTTAAAAAAGTAGAAAAAAAATTATTTACAAACACTTCCACAAAATTTACAGCATCTGAATCAACTATTAGGTTATCATCAACGGCTAGTCAGTTCAGCTCTTAACCATAGACGCGTTTCGCTCTTTTGGAACTCATCAGTATAATGCCACCAACAAGGGATTAGTGAACAGTGGTACGGCGGGACTGACATCTAACATTGGTAAAAATGACATGAGAATTTCAAAGAATCAAGTTCTGATATCTACCGAGAAAAAACACAAACTGCTTGACAGCGATAAATAAAATTTAAAGACGAAACCAGTTCCACGACGCAATTGACATTTTGTTTTTTAATTTTAAATTTATGTATTTGAACGTATATTTTAGGTTCTATTTGCCTTGTTGGTACTTGGCAGATTGCATCTATAAATTAGGAACTGGTTGAGCTGGAACTATACCGAATCGACATTACAATAATAAACATTACTGCTTTATCATAATGACGTCGATGTCAACGTCGATGCGGCGATACTTTTGTGGACCGATTGTACACAATTCGAAATCTGATGTTTTCATAAATATTTTAATCCTACTCAAATGAATCGCACTCGTGCCTCATTTGTGTGCACTATTTCGGAGCTCAAAAGGATTCACGCGTAATTCATAAATAACACCTACCTTCAAGTCCAACCTGTTCAATACTCTTCTGTTGTACATGTGCCATATACCCCAACACCGAGAAGATCACAAAGCCAGCCAGGAAGCTTGTGAGACAGTTTATCGAACTGGTGAGTATCGCATCTCGATAGCAGTTATTGTCAAACTTGTTGTAGCTGCTAAGCGCAAGCAGCGTGCCAAAGCCGGGGCCTAGCGAGAAGAAGATCTGTGATGCAGCGTCGATCCACACCTTGGAATTGGCCAGCTTGCTCCATTCCGGCGTCAAGTAATAGCGTATGCCTTCGTCGGCGCCCGGTAGCGTGACGCCACGCACCAACAGGATTAAAAGGACGATGTAGGGCGCCAGGGCTGTGATCCACACCGCCTGTGAGTAATGTTAGAGGCTTGTTAGAATATAGTTCGTACAATAGAAGTTGTTATAATTTCGCATGTTATTACGGAATCCATAAAAACTACAATTTCAGATAAATGTTAAATGATGATTCATTTTAGATAATTCCTTAATTTTCTAAAATATCTTAAAGATAAAGACTAAAAATTAATTTTATTCGATTTTTGCTTTTTCAATCTACCCACAGCGAAATAAATGTCTCAAAAATATGAATTTTGAAATGAAATTTACTAATTAGATTTATTATCAAAACCTAAAGGGTAAGTTCGATAATGCATAGCAGAAAATTATTTACAATTATATTCATAGTGCACAGACATATAATTTCTACTATATGAATAACGTATTTTGCCCTATTTCATAGACAATCATTTATTAATTTGAAAAGTTGTATTTGTTTACAAATAATGACTGCCGCTCCTACCAAACACGTACTGCCTCTTTAATTACGTAAACCTAGATTTAATTGAAACTTACTAAATCTAAAAATAAATCTTTAAATATTGCCTTTCGGAATAATGCTTTACTTAAACAAGTTAAACTTCTTGACGAAATAAATTTCAAAATAACTTTAAAATTCTACGTCTATATAATAGAAGAGTTATTATAACATGATAGTATTGCTTGAGTACTATAGCTCACGTCTAACGAATTTCTTTGAAATTTCCAAATAGAGAAAACACTCAATATCGTATTCACGGCTCTATAGTTTAAAACTTTATGTTTCGCAATGAGTAGTAAACCAAAACGATATTGCTTTGTATCTTAATGTAACAATAATATTGATGAAGGAATATCGCTACATTATTTTCCGAAGGATAAAATTATGTGAAACAAGTGGGCTTGTAGCACTAAAAATTTGTAAAAGTATTTCACCATTTATGATTATTTGTTTTGTTTATTTTATACCAAATGACTCTTATCCCGGCGAGTTTTATTGGTTTATATATTATATAATAAGTTTTAAAACTTAATTTATTAAGCTACACTGAAATCGAAAACAAGAAGATCAAGAAGTTAAAATTTATTACGAAGTTAAAGATGTTCAAGAAGAAAATTAACATAAGAATAAATAATACTTAAAATATAATCTTTAAAATTTCATTCTCATTCACTACTTGTGATTGATTGAAGAACAACTATTTTTTAAAAAAGATACTGGAAGATGAAGATGTTAAAAATAAAATTTAAGACACGACGAAATTGGGGAAAATAATTAATAAAAAGACATTTTAATAAAATATAAAGATAAAACGTGCCAAGAAAATGCTATCACTAAGATTAAAATAAATATAGATGATAAACTACTTTATTTGAATAAACATTTTTCTGCCTTTACCGGTATTTCATGTGAAATTTTCAACGCTTTAGAAATTTATTTAAACCAAGCTTCAGCGGAATTAACTTTTACTAAATAAATATGTAAGTTTCAAAGCAATAGTCATAATAAAATAAATAATAATACTAAAGATTCAAATTAAATTTGTGATATTTCTAAATTCCTACATATAAAATCTTGCAAATGTAATTATAATAGTCCAATTATAACAACAAAAATCGAATAGACAAAATATAACATCAATTTGTTTTGTTTTCACAGAAACACAAAAAAGTAATTTTCCTGTTATTCTAAATATAACGTACTATAGACATTACCAGTAACTAAACACATTGCAGTAATAACAACTAAAAAACAAAAAGTTAGGTTGGCGTGACAATTAACAAAGATGTCTTTCAACTTTGACACTTGGTTCAAGGTTATAACTTCGTGCACGCAACATGCCCATCACTGCATGACACAAACAAAAATAAAACTTACAATATTGATGACGACTTTATGTTTCTGCTTTTATTATGTTTGTAGCTAAATCAAAATAATTTGCTGGAATGTTAGTTACAGAAAAAATTCTTCTTTCTTATGTTCAATAATTTTTTTCTGTTATACGAGTGGGTAAAGTATTGCCTACCTGCGGAAACCCATGATTAAGCCTTCTATATGACATCTTTACATTAAAAAATTAGAACATGTATACTTTAGGTATAGTTTATTTATTGTTTCTATAAATATTTTTTCTGCGTTATCCTAAATATACATAATTACACATTATACCGATTCGAAAAAATAGGTTTAGCTGATCTTCAATTTCGGATTTACTTTTTTTATGTAATCCGATATTAACAATTAAATCTAAACCGTATTCTAGAACTAACATGGAATTAAAATTAAATAATAATTTATTCAGAAATATGATTTAGCTTAATTTGATTATATCTTAATTCAGAATCAGCTGCTTAACTGAATTTTTTTCTGGGAATCGGGCTGATAATGTTTATAAATACAAAATATATTAACTATAATGAATTATTAATTTCGAAATTAAATAATTTATTATGATTAAGAATAGATGATATATAACATTACCTTGATTAATTGTTATAAAAAATTAAATAATACAAAATTGCAAATACACAGCATATAATATACACTGCCGAATATTTGGTTGGATTACGTAGGTACATTGTGTCTTTGTAACGGAGCATGATACCTTAAAGCTTAAAATATGCCGGTAATGTTAAAAGCACGCGAAACATTTGCGTCAAATTACCGTGAATTTACAAAGTAACATTTAGTGTGCTCTGAAGACACGAAGAATTTTTCCTACTATAAAATACAGTTCCTCTTGGAAACGTCAAAAATTTTCGAATTAAGGTGACAATTGAAAGTTGTATTGTAACAATGTCATGAAAATGCTAGATTTTTTTATCGATAACAATAAATAACATTGTAAAACAAGTGACGGAGATAAAAATTTTCAATTCACTTACTTTTCCAGCACTACGCACCCCCTTCCATAGGGAGAAATACACGAGCAGGAAGACAGCGAAAACGCACAGCGCCAAAGTCGGTTTGATGGGACCCATTCGGTTTAAACCGCCTGATTTCTGCTGTTCCAGAACATTACGTCTAAACAAAAATATTACAATGATACATTATAAACGTAGTAAATGTAGTTAATTATTTTATAGTGCGCAGCATAAAGCCTGGTTTATGCAACTTTTCATATCGCATAAGAATAAAACATAATGAAAAACATAAGACATAGGGATATTATCAGTTTATGCATGTTATATAAAACATAATTTTCAACTAATGACAGAAAAGATATTTTTATGTAACGAGGTCCTAACATTCAGAGATATCAATATTGAGAAAATATGTTTTACTGATATGCAATTTGAAATTTGCTTGTGTTCATGATAAAATATAAGAATAAAAAAAAATCATTTCTAATTGCTTATAGGGCAGGTTTCTCAGTAGTATCGAGTCGGCCTGTGGATCCTGAGAACCCTGGTTCGATTCCCACAGCCGAAAAACATTTTCACCATATTAAAATTATCTCTGTGGCTTCCCCACCACTAACATCTTTGGAGGCCGTGATTTGATGGCTGATAACCGCACTTCACGCACATAAATATATCACTTACCGTGTTCGACAGAGTGCCACACCCAGTAATGGGTAAAAGGCGTGATGATATATATATTTTTCTAATTGTTTTTGTTTATGTATCTTATTTTTGTGGGATGGCTAGCACAGTGGTATGAAGTCGGCCTGTGCAACGAATAGTAAATCTACAGAATACTGAATATAACGCTGAACCGCGTGCCAAATAACCGAATATTCGTTGAATATTCTGCAGATTTTTTTTGAAGATACTGATGTTAGTAGAAATGAAAAAAACTTAATTTCAAAACAACTCGATGCGGCTTTAAATATTAAACATATATCACGATGCGGCAACCTTATATGTGGTGAGCAGGCAGCTAATAAAAATCTATTTCCGAATTATTTGACAAAATTTGTCAAACTTTATTTTTCTGCTTCACAAAAAAGTAGTTTATTCAGTGCGACTTTTCTCAAAAACAGATAACGTATACGAGGAAAAGAGGAATAAACTATTTTAATCGAATGAGGAAACTATTATTATCATAATTTGTCACTTTTAAATTTTAATTACGATAATTAATTAATCATGCATTAATAACATTACACAGCCCCACCAAAACAAAATAATTTGCAAAACAGCGAACCAGACCATCATATTTCCATGTATTTTTTGAGGCAAAATCCGAATCCGAGGTTAAACAAATTCGTATACCCCCAAAAGAATGGGTAAGAGCCAAAAAATATCCCCTGAATAGGGAGAAAATGAAATCAATCTCCGAGAATAGTGGTTTGCTGAATTTTCAAGTTTATCATAGTATATGGGATGGCTAGCACAGTGGTATGAAGTCGGCCTGTGGATCCTGAGGTCCCTCGTTCGATTCCCACAGGCGACAAATTTTCATAATTTGAAAAAGCTATCCCTGTGGCTCCTCCACCACTAACATGTTTGGGGGCCGTGATTTGACGACTGGTAACCGCACTTCACGCGCAAAATATATCACTTACCGAGATCTGCTTTAGCAGAGTGCCACACCCAGAAATGGGTAGAAGGCGTGATGATATATTTATTTTTATTTTTATTTATATTTTTGTGTTTTATTCCAAAATTGCATAAACCATTAAGTGTGTACATTTATATTTTAGGTTTTATTCGTTATGCGTCTTTCAAAATTGGAACTGTTGGCTGTGAAAGTCTTATTAAGTTGTTTTTATTTATTTTATAGCTAGAATTAATTTTCCTAATGAAAGCATCCCATGAATTTACTGAATTGTTAATTTAATTTTTATTTGGGTATTTGATTACGTCTCGATTTTCGATATTTTCCATTTTAAATAAATCGGTACACTCATGCACACTTTCCATGAAAGTTAATAGTTCGAATATTGCAATAAAACTTCACAGAGACTGTAATAATATAAATAAATATAAATAAATATTTCATCACTCCTTTTTACCCATTACTAGGTGTGACACTCTGCCGAAGCAGATCTCGGTAAGTGATATATTTATGCACGTGAAGTGCGGTTACCAGCCGTAAAATCACGGCCCCCAAAGATGTTAGCGGTGGAGGAGTCACAGGGGTAATTTTATATTAGTGAAAATTGTTTGTCGACTGTGGGGATCGAACCAGGATTCTTTGGATCCACAGGCCGACTTGATACCACTGAGCCATTACCCCAATAGACTGTAATAATAAACCATCTAATCTCACAAAAAATAATTCTGAGTATAAAGCTGCCCTCTCGCGTATGATGTGGGTACGACAGTAATATTGAAGAAAGTACATGTGCGAAGAACATGCCTTTGCGGAATGTTATCAAGAGTCATGTAAATTGTATGCAGTTAATATGGACATTACTTACTTCTTAAATAAATCAAATTGTAAGATTTAATTATTTAAGGAATCCTGTGCCAATTTGGATTCCTCAAAATCGTAGCCCCGGGAACAATGCAGTCACTGCACCTTAACTTCACCGAAAATGGTCGGATTGCATACTAAATCTATCTATCTATTTTAATATCAGAGTTACTTCGAAATATAAATATATGGTTGTTTGTTCTGCAATGTTAAAAACTGTAGTTTGATTTTAATCTGAAGTTGACTCTTTTAACACCATTTAAAATATAGGTAAATATTTATCGATTGTACTGTGTCAAACGTATCTAAGCTGAGTTTTTTTATTTGAGCTTGATAAAATAAAGCAACAGTGGAACTATTTAAATGAATGCCAGTAGTATACTTGATGATTATTATCCGATTAGAATTTTTTAAATAAAAACTTCGGATATCATCCAGGTATTGATTTAATATATCAAACAAATTTGATAGAATATGTTGTGAACTCACTCAAAGAATTCTTTGGCCGGACTGGTGGAATTAGCAAACTGTCCGGATGCCGTGACCAGCGTGCAATTGGCCGTGTTCCAGGGGTTGTGGCAACTCGTCCACGGTAATTCCGACGTGAAGGACGCGAACAAGTAGTACACAGCCCAGCCGATTATGGTGTTGTAGTACATGCCCATGTACACATCGATTAGGCAGATTGCATAACCGATACCTGCAAACAAAAACATTCACATCATTCTTTTGTTTCACTCCTTCCTATATGGCATTTTAGATATTGGTAATATTACTTATATTGATAGAATAATAAGGAATAAATATATTGATATAAGATATAATAATTGTAAGCACATCAGATTTTTTTAAAATGCTGACAAAAACAATATCTGTCGCGTTAGAGCGTAGACTACTGTTTGTTATGACGTAAAACATCCGTACAGTCTCAAGTTCGAGTCTCCAGGCTGGTCGTTAAAATACTGCAATTCACGATTCAAGCTAAGTGATATGCACTAAGTGATTAAATTTGAGTTAAAAAAGTGACGCACGACAGGGATAAAATTACTAGGTTCTAACTGTTTGTATCATGCTGTGTTTATTAAAAATGTTGTAAATCGGTTTGAAAAAATATAAATAGTTTCCTTGAATATATATTGGTTCGGAAATAAATCATTCAAATGTAATAGACTATACTAAATGTACAGATTTGTTATAATATATTTTTGTGGAGCCATTCAGAAATAAGTCATAAAAACATATAAAAACGAATTTAACTAAAAAAATAAAAAAGCTTCTAACTATAAAAAAAGATCATATCACTGAATTACAAGCGGTAATTTGGCTCTAATGGGTCATCATCTCCTTTTCTTTTATTTTTCGTCTATTTAGGAAGAAAATATTAATATTCGAATAGTTCAAATATCGTAAATATGAAATTTTTAATAAATAAAATAATTAAAAATGTAAATTTTATTTCTACATATTAAAAAGTATGCTCTCTAGTAATAACTGTGAAACAATTATATATTTTATATCGAAAAATAGCGCATTACATGAAACACAAAATAAAAACAATTAAAATCCAGGATTTTAACACACATTTACTCAGTAAAAAAGAAAGGATATTTTGCGGGAATCGTGTTCTATTGGCTTCGTCAGAGCGAACCATCGGCAAAACGTTGTATCATCTGTAATGCGTTTCCAGTATGAACTACACAATATGTCACGTATTTTAAGCAGCGAGATCCACCAGCCGTTGTCCTGGCGTCGACAAATAAGCCCACTTTATATTTTACAAACTCCTTCTTTTGATTTTCATTTTATTCTGCATTCACAGAGATCTGTGATCGCAAAATTCACTCCATTCATTTTTTATACTGTCAGTCGGCAACCAATAACACGTATGCGAAATGCACGTTGTGTGATTTTGAGATTACTTTTTTGGTGTTAAGCAAATAGCAATTACTTTGGTATTTAATATATGGATTATTTTGCACTATAACAATATTTGTAATAGATGAATAAATTTTAATATTTAAAAACTTATAAATAATGCATTTTCACATATATAGAAATTGAATGACAAAATAATAATATAATTTATGCAAATGTACAACAAACTATTGATTCATTTATACCAGAGGTACCTGTTATAATTACAAAATCTAAATTATATACAATAAAATAAATATCTGTATGTATGTATTTAATCCTAATGGATAGCAAATAAATATTATTTTCAAATAAAATAATTTAGAATATATTAATACTAAACGAAACATTTCATAGTGCTTAATAAAAAATCATAATCATCATATTAGTAAAGTTCCGAATAAATTAGATATTAAATGTTCGAATCTTCATAGCACGTTGCATTAACAAGCATTTAATAAATAGACAAATGCCAGATCACGTATCGTAAAAATTTAACATCAAATATTACAACGAGAAAAGGTTATTGGATTTCATTATGAAAAATTTCAATTCCAATCGGTTTCAACCCCACATAGCTCTTTTTAAATGAGTGAGTACCAATGGACATAAACAAAATAATTAAATATTACACATTGGTACTAACAAAAAAATATATCTGATCCGATCAGAGACGCAATCTGAGATTCGAACCAAGATTCATTTCCATATGTAAGTTATTGTATATTTGAAAATATAAAAATGGAATTAATAGTTTTCATATAAAAACGGTATATATACATATACGAGATACATATATATATATATATATATATATATAAATAATATAAAAATGGAATATATATATATATATATATATATATATATATATATATATATATATATTCCATTTTTATATTTTCAATACAATAACTTACATATGAAAATGAATCTTGCATCGATTTCAACTATAATAGGGGGTCCGGACTAACCGAGCCACTGTATATATATATATATACAGTGGCTCGGTTAGTCCGGACCCCCTATTATAGTTGAAATTAAGTTCCTGTTGTATACAGAGTGGCATAAATAAAATAGTTTTATTAGTACATCGAACAACAAACACTTCCACAGTTTGCAATAACAAAATTAGTAAGATAATATGCCGCATAACTAAACGGTTATAAATTATTTAAAAATCTCGACAAAATATTGATAGTTTTAATAGTTTGGAAGACCGTATGAAGCTAAATTTTTAAAAGAAAAGTTTCCAGAAATGGTCTTTTTTTAATTGATTTCTGTTGACTATCTCAGTATCAACTTGTACTACTCCAATCGCAGATGCCCAAAATCCTACTTGAGAAGTACAATGAGCTAGAACAGGTATTTTAAATACACTCCGAATTTGACAGCTTCATTAAATCTTAACGAGATTGCCAATCAAGAGCTAACATAAGAAAACAGACATTTGCTATTGAACGTTAAAAAAATAACTTTTATTATTGTTCTAATTATAAAATAATTACTATTTATTTATAATAATAAGTACATGTTTTAATTACTAGTAATTATTTTAATTTTGAAAGAAATACAGAAATAAATTTCAATTCTGGGAACAAAAACTGAAAATAGTAATAAAAATTAAACAATACAAATGACTTTTTAACTTCGGTAAAAAGTGACTTATAGATAGGTATCAATTTAATAATATGATGCATATAAAAAACATTATATTTTAAGAGCTTTCTTCCTAGACTTTTCTTCAGAAAAATCATATAAATAAATAAAATAAAGTATTATATCATCACACCTTTTACCCATTACTGGGTATGGACTCTGCCGAAGCAGTTTTCGGGAAGTGACATATTTATGCGCGTGAAGTGCAGTTACCAGCCATCAAAGAACGCCCCCCAAAGATGTTAGTGGTGGGGAAGCCACAGAGATAATTTTAATTAGGTGAAAATATAACTTCATCATAATTTACAGTTTTTGTTTTGTCGCATTGCAAAGACAAAATGGAATAGACATGAGGACGCTTTTGGTTCGTGGTCAATCTTAAATTGCTTTCAAACCTTGACAATTTTGAAAATGATCTTTCAAATTACGTATTGGCAAATGGAATTGCCAAATAAATTCGCAACGCGATGTCGAAATCGGGAAATTTTTCTTTTAATCCGCTCTCTTTACAATACTTACAAATTTCCAGTGAAGATTCAAGATGTTAATGTATTTCTTTATGTTTAATTTTTATTTGTGTTAAATTTGTATTAAAATTGTTTAATATACTAAATTTAGTAATGATCAACGAACAACATGGATTCAGAAGTAAAAGATCAACTACTACTAACTTGCTCACAGTCCAACACTACATTATTGAAAAAATGGAAAATAGAGCCCAGGTGGATGTTATATATATATATATATATACAGATTTTGCGAAGGCATTCGACACTGTAAATCACACCATTTTACTTAATAAACTGGAAGATATAGGAATCCATGGTACCCTGTTGAGATGGATAGAAAAATATTTGATAGGGCGAATTCAAAATGTAAAATATAAATCTTGTGTGTCTAGGGACATTATGCTGACATCTGGGGTTCCTCAGGGATCCCATATGGGACCACTGCTTTTTTTGGTCTTCATAAATCATATTAAAGCGAAACTTGATTCTTGTTTATTTCTTTTATTTGCGGACGATCTAAAATTGTACCTGGAAATCACCTCGGAAAAAGACTATATTCTGTTACAAGAAAATTTAGATGCATTAGCAGCTTGGTGTGACTCAAATTGCCTTTATCTGAATATTCGAAAATGTAAATTTATGAGTTACACTAGATTGAGAACACCAATTAGTTACGAGTATAAACTTAATGGACAAATGCTGGATCGAGTCGCAGAATTTAAGGACTTAGGAGTCATATTTGATCCTAAAATGAAATTCGACCTACACATTGAGTATATTTTGAATAAATCAAACCAGAAACTGGGTTTTGTGAGACGAATGTCGACTGAATTTAAAAATGTTGACACCTTCAAAACTCTTTACTATTCCTTGATAAGACCAATCCTGCTATATGCCTCCCCAGTGTGGTCACCTTTTTACACCATCTATATTAGAAAAATTTAATCAATCCAGCATAAGTTCCTAAATTTGATCGCTTGGAAAATTGGTCTACCATCGCCTAGACTGTCACACGATTATACTCAAATTGCGTCAGTACTAAACATTAGTACATTAGAATCCCATAGACGGTACAATGAATACTTATTTTTGTTTAACGTACTATCTCATGATATAGACAGTCCAAATCTGTACTCGAAAATATCTCTGCGAATTCCAGCTTATGATACACGAAACAGCCAACAACCCACATTCTTAATACCATTCGCGAGAGCAAAATCTTTATATCATGTGCCGCTGTGGAGGATGTGCAGAATGGGGAATGAGTTAAATATAAATTTATCATCGACCACATCAAGATTTAAAAAAAATGCAAGAGACGTCCTTTTAAGAGATTATTCGTAAACAAATAAAATGTATTTAATTTAAAAAAAAATGTATTTAATTTTAAGTCAAATTAATATGTATAAAATGTATATTCAATTGGGCGATTGCCTGTAATAATAATAATAATTAAATAAATAAATAAATAAATAAATAAATAAATAAATAAATAAATAAATAAATAAATAAATAAATAAATAAATAAATAAATAAATAAATAAATAAATAAATAAATAAATAAATAAATAAATAAATAAATAAATAAATAAATAAATAAATATTTTTTGCCGCCCTCCAAAAGTCTTTCCCTCCAGGAAAATGGCTTTCTTGCCTAATGGATAAATCGGCTCTGATGATAAAACAATTTTATATTAGTTGTTTGAAAACTACTGTTATTATTTTTAATACTGTAGTTTTATATTTAACGAAATCCCTAAGGTGAACATCGAACAGGAAAATAGTCCGTATATACATAAATTAATTGTAATTAACTTTTATACTTATTAATTTAAAATTTAATATAAATAAATTAATATGTCATTTGTATATGTATGATGCACTCAACAGATGAACCATGCTCTTATAAAATAGATAGTTAACCTTATTTTTGCGAAGATATCACATTGCATGCAGCAGCAGGCTTGACACTTAGTGCGAATGCGGTGGCTTGAACGTATAGGCAAGTGTATTTTATTGCCTATCATCGAATTTACGGCAACCCTTAAAGCGAACGCAATATTTTTTGCACACTTCCTATCAAGAGATTGACAGATATAAAACCTAACCTTCTCCATCTGTCGACAACGATCATAAAGTTTTCATTACTTCACCAGAATACTCGTATAATCATTTCACCGCAAAATGTTATGAAGTAGTTTAAATTACACATTCAATTTAAAAACAAAAATATATGATGCTGTATTATATGGATTGGGTTTTAACATTTTATTCCTATTAGTCCTTATAAAAGTTAGTATTATAACTTATAACAACACAACAATAATTGAAAAGTAAAATACAGAAATAAAATGAGTAACGCAAAAAATAACAAATTTGTTATCACTTTTATTTGAGGCTCTTTATCCTTACAATAAATTAGAAAAGATTGTCAACCGAAAATATACGATGACAAATGTTAAAGATAATATGAACATATTATGCTAATATATGCTATACATAATCTCTATTTTTTAAATTTTAAACTCAAATTTATATGACATTTTTAACAGTAATTTATTTTTTATAGATAACACTCCATAGTTATTTACATTTAAATTTAAAAATAGTGGACGAATAAATAAAAGAAACATGCAAATTAAAATTCAAAGAAAATAAATAAAACAAGATATAAAAAGCATTGTACGGAAAACCTGATTGCAAATGCTGCAAATATAGATCGCCGAGTTTAATATTCAATTATTTAAATTTTTTGAATAATTTAACCTTACTGCTTATTTCGAGGAATACTCTGTAATATCTAACAGAAGTGAAAAATTTGGATTTGCTATTTCAAATACGATATAATAACTATAACTATAATATGATTAAAGAATTGCAGTTAAATTTTATTTTTACATATAATAAAGGAAAGTACCTATTAATTGTAAAGTTTAATATTTATGTACCGTTCATTTAATAATGATCTTTTACATTGTCACAAAAATATTCACTGTAAAGGTTCATTTAAGAAAATATTTTTTATACTATATGAGTATTTATAGGATGATTCAAGAGAAATGTCATACTGCTATGCTAAATTTAACCGTATTTATAAGTTACTGTTTAAGTAAAGTGACCAGATCTTTCACAGACAAATGCTATAAAAACACTTTTTTACATTATTTCGAGTTAATATGAGGTATTTTTGTCATTAAAAAGCTTATAAACTATTTAAAGATTTAAATACCTTTTTGTGCCAAAAACTATAAATTCAAGAACAAAGCAAAATAAATTTAAATTATATATATAAAATAAACTAAGAAATTAAAACAGAAAAAATTCAAATTTCGTCATATGAATGACTTTGACGTACAGTGACAATGATAAATTTAAAGTAAATTTTATGACAGAAAAATTCGGGAGACGCCCAAACACGAGCCGAAAACCTTCAGCTTGCCGGGCTGATGCCTAGTAGTTAAGGCATCAGCCCGGCAAGCTGAACGTCCCCGGTTCGAGTCCGGGCGTCTCCCGAATTTTTCTGTCATAAAATTTCCTATAAAACAGAAACATAAAATTAATTCTTCTAAATTTGGAAGGGTGAAAATTTCTAAAAAAAATAAAATATTCGTAAGTGAATTTTGTGAATAAATAAAAATGTAGATTTTCTTTGAAAAGTACTGAGATAAGAGAGCTAAATGCAGTGACATAGTCTAACCTCCCATCGTGTAGAGAGTAGGGCTAAACTTGCAAAATAAATGATGAATGTTAATTTCTATTGAGACGGGAGTCCAGATTCTCTGGACCTCTTCTTTAGCTAAATAGTAATAGTTTTACACTGCTACTAAAGTTATAGTACTGGCAACACTGATACCATAGCAATCTTACTTGTTTCAAAAACTTATACAAAATTACGAGTATGTATAAGCTAGCTGGCGTTTAAGGTGGTTCTATCATGACAGTCTCATACAAAAGTATACGTGACCTAAAAAGTTTACAAAAATAATTATTACATTTTTGTATGGTATAGGTTATTAACAGAATTAATATTTCGCTGCAAATATCGTATAATTAATAATAACATTGAATATATTAAATAAAACTATTTAACTAGTTTATGAAATTCAGTAACATAACAAAATTTTTGGAAGTGAATGTTTCATGCCAACCAATAGCAGTGTAAGATTTTACACAGCAGAAGCTATGACAAGGTTAGAACCACAAGCGGCCAGTCGGTACGAAACGTAACTGTATTATCGATACATCCTGTTGACAGTTCATAAGAAAAATGAGAAAAATGCACCAAAGCAATTATTATCAACTGTAACAACAAATAAATAAATATAAAATGCTGTAATATTTTTTTTTGTATTAAAATTAATATATAAATAATAACATTCATAGTTCTTGCTTTGTTATTCGTGCGGCCATCTCTGTCTACCTGTGCTGTGCAACGTTGCCAAGCATTTCTGACAGTTCTATTGATTATCATAGAATATCCAACTTTCATCGCCAATTTCTTTGAAACTAATCCGGTAAGGCATGGATTTCTTAATTCTCATACCTTTATCTTTACATGTTGTACTGTGTGTTAGTTTTTTGTTAAAAAATAACTACAATATATGAATTTATTATGCAGTAAGCTGCCTCGCGAGGTACAGTTCCTATAACGCCAATGCATTTTTGATCGACTTTGGTCGACTTTAACTTTACATTACTCAGCACAACAACGGTAAACTTATAAAAAAAATTGCATACTAGTGTAGAAACACATGAAAAATAACATATTTACATTTCATTATAATCCGGGTTAAAGGCTTCCATGATAGTGCCACCTTAAACGATTATTTTATGTATGAAAATTAAGCGCTGGACGAATTTTTTAAATGCTTGCTGTATAGTTTGCTCAGGAGTTACTGCTGCTGTATAACAAATTATAACAAATTAAAATGCTGTACAATACAGTACAGTTTAATATACTAGTAGAGGTTCGTTCATAAGATCAGTTGGATACTTGCCCACCGGAAATACTAAAATTTTCTGTAATAAGAAATGATAATTTCTTAAATTTTATTTAATTACGCGCTGCGTTTATCAAACATTGAAGTCTAGACATCGAATAATGTCGGAAACACACGATAAAATTGACCGCATAGCATTAAATGAATAAATAAAACATGCACAGAACTGCGGAACATAGGAGTTTAACATAGGATTTAAAATATGTGCGGAAAATGTCTCTCTTGTACATTTTAGAGCAACAGAACAAGAATAAAAAATTGTCTAAATTTGTATGTTTCCTAAGTTTAAATTTGTTATACTAGCATGTGTATAGTACTATTATACAGTAGAACCTCGATTATCCGAATTAATTGGGACCGGAGCTCGTTCGGATTAACGAAAATTCGGATAATAGAAATGTGAAGTCGTGTTAAACGGTTTTGCGTATTTTTAGTAATATTTCAAAAATAACATGATACATATACTAATAAATACTGCGCGAATGAACGACGTGCAAGCAGGGATACCGCTGCGCGAATGAACGACGTGCAAGCAAGCAGGATAGCGCTGTACGAGACTACGCGAGCTCGAGCATGCTTGAGAATGCTTGTAGCGCGCAACAATGTAAGGACAACAAAATTTTGCGCCATGATTCGGATAGTAGGACGTTCATCCGAACCAAGCTGCGGTTCGGATAACGGATGTTCGGAAAATCGAGGTTCTACTGTATTTGAAAAATAAAATGTGACATTTTTAGCAAAAATCATATTTAGTTTAATTTGTTTTTTTTAATTACCTGTCAAAAGACCCTATTATGATTTCCTTCTACAGGGACATTTAAAAAGAAGATTAATAAAATTTAATGTTAATAGCAACAGAATAAAAAAAAAAAATCGTGAAGTATGAATTAAATATGCAATGAAATTTGTATGATGGATTTGGTTTTAATTTAATTTGAAATATTCTTTTGGTTAATTATTATTAGTACCGCTTTAAATTAAAAGTCAACATAAATTACTTGTTATCGATAATAGCAAACAGGACTATAGAAGATATTTTATCTTTCAATGATGCAATAATTTCTTTTTTATAATCCTGTTAGAAATGAAAATTTTCTTTTCTCAAATGAGAATCAATCAGTCAATAATGATTCTATTATTCTTTTTTGACAAATGTTGTTTGTGTTCGGTGGACGAAATTCTTGTTTTTTGGCGTGTTTGAATGCCTATGTCATGACCTTATGGTCTCGAGTAAAAGTGGCATTCTTACGAGCAACAAAAAAACAATCTTTTCTTGTATTTAATATAAAAATAATTATTTTTTATTTTATTTTAAAATTATTTTTTAAAAGTCTGTTAAAACTGTTAACAATTACAATTATCAAATGTGGAAGCGTCTTAAAACTTACGATCCAAATTTTATTAATTTATTGTACTTTATTCAACAGGAACTTAATCCTAATTATAGTATAGGGTTAAGACTTACGAGCAGTAATGTTCTAGTTCATCTCGTATATTTAGCTTGAGAGGAATCAAACTCGGGATCTCCAGATGCGAATGACGTAATGGTATCCATACAACCGTGCTTCCGGATACAAAGAATAGCACCGTAAATGAATCAGTAACAAATGACATTCTTAGAACATTTTGTAAAAGAACATATAAAAAAAACTAGAAATTAATAATAGCGTAATGAAGGATCACGCCTTCACGTTTAAATTATGTTTGTTATTATCACCACCATACCACCTAAATACTGATAACTGTTAAAATGATAAACAAATGAAGTCATAATTTTGTCGGTAATGAATGCTATTATTGGACATACGATGGACAATTGTAATTGCTAATCGTAATTGCGGATTGAATTAGTGTGAAAGCAACTTTACTTTATAGGACTACGTAGAAACTAACTCCTAGTCTTCAGTCTGTTACAATTTATTTATAAATCTAACCCTGTGATTACCTGAAGGTGAATCATGTTATCAATTAAATTTTTGGTCAGTTATATAAATAAGCAATTCAAATTTTATTTAAAAAAACCCTTTAATTTCTTTAGTGCGAATGAATATAACAAATGGTAAAAGGAATTTTAAAGTTTAGTTAAAATTGAAAATTCAAACTCCGTAGAATAAAAAATACTTCCTTCCAAGCAATTACTCAATCAAAAATCCAATTCGGTTCGCCAAATACTCTTATTAATTAACTCACAAACAGCGACTCTGCACACATTCATTAATTAAATCAACCTTTCTTCTCTTCCCAATCTAGCAGGGAATACCTAATCACGTTAATAAAAACGTTTATTCCATTCTAACCTTTATTTTTCTTCGTAAAATCACACCGCTAAATCGCCGTAACTCTGCTGAAATTATTCAATCTAAAATATAATGAAAGTGCAGATATGATGACGCTGTTCCATGGCGCTAGTTCATCCATTTTAAACTCATTTTATGTTGGCAATGATTGCGGGAGTGTGATAATGTTTGCGTAGGAGATGACTGGAGAACAGACAAGCGAATGGTAGCTGACTGCCGATGGAAACAAAAATGTCTAAATCTCAAATTGGGAGAGTTTCTTAATTTTTTTTACATATTACACGTTGTGTTCCACTAATTGAAAATTACTAATTGGATAACTTTGAACGCAGCTTAAGTTCTAGTAGTGGCTACTTTTATATTTGTCAGCTAAGTTAAGAAAATCATATGAAATTCAAAGTGAAGAAAAAACCAGAATTTTAGTGGAGTCACTTAAAAAATTTATAATTTCGACTCCAACTTCGACTCTACTCTGATTTTTAATTCGATTCAAAATATAATAATTCTATGCCAGTTTTGTCTACAGTATACTTGTGATTGTTTAAATGATCACAGTAAACGTAAATACATATAAAATGATTTGTAACAACAATAATATTATAATGAAGCACATTTTAAAATTTATGTAGTAGTAAGTCATTCTTGCTTTGTAAAATTTGGAGTCGAAGTCGAGATATACCGACTCCAAGTCCGACTTCGAATCCACTAAAAAGTTTCCGACTCTTTCAACTCCGATTCTACATCCTGCAAAAAAAAGTACTCAATTTTAATTTTGTGACGAAACGTACTCGTCACAGTGTATTTTCAGTCTCGTATCCGCGGAATTAAAGCGCGTGTTACAAAATCGCGAATAACTCGCGAACGCCGGCTCGTATTCGCGCACCGTATTCACCGCGAACTCCATGCACACCAACTCATCCGATATCCTACTTTTAAACCTACTCCAGATTCTCGTGATCCGGTGTCCAAATTTTACCAAAATATTCTATCTTTTACATTGTGCGAGCCATCGACAACATCTCGGGACAGGATTAATTAGGGAAAGAGTATATAAACCGGATCCTAAGCGATCAGCAACACAGTCAGTTATCCGTCTCTTGTGCAAACACAAGAGATAGCAAGCCACCTGAATGTTTTTCATCCAGTCCAGAAGTAGTCGTCTTCTCCGAAAATCTGTCCGCTAGGTAAGCAATCGTACTCCTGTTATTTTACCCTGTTCTGTGTCGTGCGCTTTCTAGAGGTTTTTGTTTGTTACTTCCGTTTTTAGGAAACTTGTGCGAGATCCCCAGGTCTCACTTCGACGGTGTCCGAGAGAGCAATTCAAGACGCCCACCGAGGTGACCGTTGCGTATTCCCCCAAGTTCCACCCAAACCGTCCTGTGTTACCTTCCTTTTTTGGTACTTGTGTGAAGGCAACAAATATTACTTCCGCCACGCCCGAGCGAGTAATCCAAGGTGTCTGCAGTCGCAACGTTTGTGTTTTCTCCCGGGCTACCAACTTTCGCCCTGTGCCTACCACCAAATATTACTTCCGCCACGTCCGCCCGAGCGACCAATCTAAGGCGTCTACAGTCGTAACGTTTCTGTTTTCCTCCAAGCTACTACCGTCCGTCTCGAGCCACCATCTTTTTCTGGCCGAAATATTACTTCCGCCACGCCTGAGCGAGCAATCCAAGGCGTCTGCCAGTCGTAACGTTTGTGTTTTTCTCCGGGTTACCACTGTCCGTCCGTGCCACCTTACTTTCTTGGTACTTGTCCGAAAGCAGCAAAGATTACTTCCGCCACACCCGATCGAGCAATCCAAGGGGTCCGTGATCATAATGTTTGCGTTTTCTCCCGAGCTACCCCCGTTCGTCTCGTGCTACCATCGTTTTTGGGTAGTTGTGCGACATCACCAGGTTCCCCAAGTCACCCGCTGCCGGTACCTATTACCGTCATTTTTGGGTATCCATAATTCAGGTACCGTGTCGAAATCTTTGAAGCGGTTTTGACCATCGACATCTACACATTGTCCGTCCTCTCTAGGCACTCAGCGTCGCGACGCCCAGCGTCGTTTTCCCAAAAAGTTGGAAATCCACTAATCGTGATCGGACACTACTAACCAGCCGCTATTTATAAAAGAAAAACTATTTTCTCGTGTTATCTGTCTATGCCAACATTTTCGTGGGACACCAGTGTACCTGGTATTCCATTTAAGTGTGTGTAACTGTAAGAGCTACAAGGTTGGTTAAATTAGCAAAGAAATACCATTTTCTAAGTGTATTGCAAGATTATTAATTTTTTTTTCGACCAGTGGTTCTCAAAGTACGGGGTGCAACTTTCTTATTTTAAATGGGAACCTATTTTTTTTTTATTTTCTTATTCGATTCAATATTTTTTTCTGAATTCAACGACTACAATTTTAAATACCCTCACATTACAAAATTTTTGACAAAAATTTATTTTAAATTGACATTAATTTAATTAAAATTGCATAGAATCAGCGTGCTATGACAGAAACAAATGAACAAATCTTAATATTTTTGTTTGTTTCATTCATTATTATACATCAATACAATTATTTTGTAAAAAAAATAAATAAATAAATTTGCTTCTACAATAGCACATTGATTCCTATGCGATTTTAATTAAATTAATGTAAATTTTTGTCAAAATTTTTGTAATGTGAGGGTACCGTTGAATTCAGAAAAAATTTAAATAATAAAAAAATAAGTTTCCATTTAAAATAAGAAAGTTGCAACCGGTATTTTACTGGGCAAAAAAATAATTTTTTTTTTTACTCATTGCAATAGTCTTGTAAAATGGTGGTTCTCTGCTAATTTAACCAATCCCGTAGCTCTTATAATTCCCGAGATAGCAATGGTGGCACACTTAAATGGAACACCTGTATATTTGATTTAATTGTAAAATGGTAAAAAATTTTGTACATTTGGGTGGTATAAATATAGTAGAAGCTCCAAGAAAATATTCGCAGGAGAGAGGTCGCAATTTAAATCTACGCCACTGTTTCGTGCAATGGTGTGCGAAGTACCGATTATCCATGTTAATTGGGGACACTCGAGCCCGTATAATTGTATAGCACGGTTAATCAAAATTAAGTTTTATTGCATTAAATACACAAAAATACAAATAAAAAAGACAAACATTGTAGCTGCTTTTTTTGTAGTATTATAAAAAAGTGTACTAGAGGACCACGGTTACTCCAATTCGCGGCTAATGGGTTCTGGATAATCGGTTTTATTGTATGATTATATATTTAATATATAGGTTGTTTTACTAATACTGCGCCATGGACAAATAACTTGAGAAATGAATCTTTCACTCCCATTGTTTCCATGACTTTTTTATCGGAAAAATCTGTTATTTTAGTTTAGATTTAAAGGAATAGATGACGGTTCAGTATTCAGAAAAATTATAAGCTGCGCAATTGCTGGTTACCTTGTCATCCTCTTTATACATATACTAGCTGACCCGACAGACGTTGTCCTGTCTTAACTATGAATATTCAATTTGAAGTGGAATTAATTTTAAATTAATAATTATTTCGAAAACATAGTGTTTATTGTAATGCTTTGTGATACACAACATTTTTAGTTTTGTTTTCTGGCGCGTAAATATGTAAATAATGTTGATGGTTGTCCGACACGGGAACAGGCGACATTTGTTGATCTGTGCGATAAGCTCGACGATTTCTTATTGCCAACCGAGCTGTTTCACGGGCTGCCTCTATTTGCTCTTGTGTTTGAGATGCACGAAGTCGGGCTATACTATCGCGGCGCTCTTCTCGCGCGATTTCCTGTTCTTCTTCGGTGGATTGATTCGCAGTGTTACGAAGCCGAATTGCATTACGGCTTTGTTGGGAAAGATTAGATCTTCTGGGTCGCGGCATTTTTAATAATAATTCTCGCACAAATTATAAGAAAACAAATAAGATTTATTATTTAAACACTCGCAAAAAACTAACAAATCTTCAGGTAACTTTATTGGTTATATACTGACAGACAGCGGCAATGGAATGTTCCGAGAATAGACCATATTATTTTCTATAGCGCCTCTGCCGGAAAAATTTATGAAATGAAAAAGCGTGACAGGGTGACAATCTTTTTTTCTATTTTTTTCTAATTATGTTGGCAATACTAATGTTTGTGACGTCATGTGACTCGAACGGTGATGCATATGCGCATGTGCGCATGAATTGTGACAGTTTTATTGCCGCCAGTTTGAAGTTGACATGAAATCTTTAATTTGAAATTTTGGTCTGTTTACTAATCTTTGGAAAGAAATGAAAAGATATTGCCTTATTAATTAATGAATTCAAATTACAATCCGGGACGGAACAATTGTACCCAGGAATTTTTCAAACAAAATTCACACTTCACAAAACAATCACAACAAAACGTAAGTTTGAGGTTATCGGCCAGTGACAGATGACAGAAGAGCAAATTGGCGCTTAAAATTTTCAAATTTTAATATTTATTTTAATATTACTGTATTGATTATTTATATATTATAAGGGCAGAATCCGATAGTAAAAAATTAAATATAACTTGTATACAAAATTATCATTCATTTACGTTTAGATAAAATGATATTTTACTTTAAAATACTTTGGTTTGATTTTAGCTGTACTTCCTAGCATATGATTGGTGCATTATGAGCATGCGTATTGAGATAGTAATATGGTCTATTTCTCATATATTCTGTGTGAAATTAGTATACTACTTTTAAGAATTCTATGCTCTTACTAATTATACTGTAACGCAGCCAATTTAGTACACTACTTTTTAGAATTCTATGCTCTTTATAATTATACTGTGATGCAGCCAATTTAGTGACATCTATTCACATAGTGGAAAAGTAAAACGCAGCCAATTTAGCGACATCTATCAACAGAGTGGAAAAATAAAAGTACAATGTGTTCTAACCCCTGTAATAATTTTTTGTTTTTTTACGTAAATCGATATTTTAATAGTTATTCTGCTATTCGGGGCGAAGACGAATCCAACAAATCTTAGATCATCAAAATCGGTCCAGCCGTTCTTGAGTTATAAATGGTGTAACTAACCCGACTTTCTTTTATATATAAAGATATATATATTAATACATATTAATCTGGTTAAACTTAAGGCGTTGAGCTTTATTTCATTATGCAAGAAAAGAAACGTGCTATTCAGTTGACAAAATTGAATAATAAACAAGTTCAAAATTATCATTTATATACATAAAATGTAAAAATCTCAAACTTTTTGGTGGTCTGTCATGGATTTACAAAAAATAACCTTTTTTCGATACTCAAGGTCATTTTGCAAATATATATCATTTCCGTAGATGTCAGCACTAAAAATCGTAAGTACAGAGGTATAACTCAAGATGATTTAACTTTATATACCTGTATACATTGATTTTAGAAATTCCAGGAAAATTTTAACAAATTATAGCAATATTACTCTTAACTGAAATTTGAACAAAAAAGTCAACTAAAATATATATATATATATATATATATATATATATATATATATATATATATATATATATATATATACATACATATATATATATATATATATATATATATATATATATATATATATATATATATATATATATATATATATATATATATATATATATTATATATATATATATATATATATATATATATATATGTTCTGTACAATGATTTATTTATGTTTATTGTACATAAATTTTATCTTAAACAGTTTTTACAAAATGAATGTTAATTGTCTGCTTAATAACTATTTAAGATATTTATTAAAAATAAATGTATTAGAACTATTTATTATTTTACATACGTTTATATTAAAATTAATTTTATGTAAAAATTAAATATATTATAGTGTATAATTATAATATGCGAGTATAGTCACAGATGAATGAAAACTACAGTAAGTTACACACATGTTTGCAGAAATTAAGAAATTATAACCATACTCGTATTTGAGTTCATCGAAAGATAGTTATAGAAATATCATCTCAAACGATCCAATTAAACTTAATTTGTCACTTGAAATGTTATCAGACAAATTTCAGTCGATCTTTGACGACGGTTATTTTATCTGTCTATATCTCTGGTTAACATTTGCTGTCTGTCCGACCCAGTGCCTACCGGATCAAGTTTTCTAGTTATGTTATACAGAAATGTCACTGAATTAAAAGTAAATTATTAAAAACTTCCTGTCCTTTTGATAATTAATTGAACTAATTAAATTATAATATTTAATTCATTACATGCGTTTGTCGTTTGTTATCTCTTCTATTATGACATGTTTTAAATGTACTAAGTACTTGAATTATTTTGAAAATTAAATATCTATTTACATAATTTTCTGATGTAAATAGTATACTAACTAATAATGCTTATGCACCAAAATAAGTAAAAATGATCAAATGTAATCTATACAGTTATTTATACATGTTTTTCATTGTAATGTAAAGTCATATGAATACATAAAAACTTAATTTAACTTTACTAAAACTTTATAATGACTAATTAAGATTAAAGGACGAAAGAAGTGATTGACTATACTTTTTTGGTAAGACTTTTCGTAAGAACAAAACCCGACAGCAACTATTTTATTACTTCAGATTTAAAATCCCGTCCGAAATTGCATTAAAGTTTATTCTTTAGGTTAAAATATTTAAAACCATAATAATGCTGTTCACATTCAGATTAAAATTGAAAGTAGGAAAATAATAGATATTTATTAGACATATATTTATCAATTATTCGTGTTTTTTATGCTTTCGATGTACAAATTTTTCATTCGATCAATTTTTACCAGCAGTTCAAAATAATTTATTTTATAAATAATACATTTACATACGTTTACTCAAACATCATTACGTGTCTAGGTTCTATTTAAAACATTCTAAATTTTATCATTTTACTTCCAAATTTTTAATTGGAATGTTTAAAGTCTTATAAACTGATGCTTTGGACGAATAGTGAATCAAATAATAAGACCGACGATTAAATTGTGTAAAATAATACAAGTGGGATAAGTGCATCATAATGATATGCGTGCGTAATTTGTACATCGAGTTGTTTATTACAAGTACCTTATATATCGTATAAAATTTTATCTACCACCACGAAATAAACTTAAAATTAAAACAAAAATAATTTTGAATTGCCGGTTCTCATAACTATTTGACACTTAAACAATTTCATTGGATCCTTGTTACCTTTCATTTTAAGTGTGATAAGTATTTTAGTAAAGCACTAGTGTGTTAATAATTTCAAGTACTTATCTCACTCAAAATGAATGCGATTAGTGTCATTTATCGCTGGATCGTAGATATTAAAACATAAAAGAATGGAATAATAAAAAGTACAAAATTATTTACAAATTAATATTGAAATTTAAACAAATTAACGGCTATGACAAATATTAACGTGTGAACAAAAATATTATTGCCAAATTATTAAATTACAAATAGATCCTGACAAGACTACATATCGTACCGTAAAAGAGACGGCTTGTCTCGACTAATGCTAATCTACCACTAACTAATTATTGTTGTTTATTGCAAACATATGCAGTAATAAATTTGATTAACAAATTATTTCACTTTGTTACAAAAGCCTGGTTTATGCAACATTACACTTGAGGAATAAAAAATATTGATTTTGTGTAAATTGTTTTATTTTTTTTCCATTAAGGAACCTAACTATAATATACATAATAATTAACCAAATTTTAATTATGTCTGAAATATTCCATCAGAGTACCAAGAATCTTTGAAACACCACACTAAACATTTATTAGATTTATTTTGCAATTAATCTATTTATAATAGGGTTTATGGCTTAATGGTATCAAGTCGGCCTATAGATCCTAAGGACCCTGGTTCGATCCCCACAGCCGACAAAAAATTTTCACCAATTTAAAATTACCCCTATGGCTCCCCCACCACTAACATCTTTCGGAGCAGTGATTTTATGGCTGGTAACCGCACTTCACGCGCATAAATATGTCACTTATCGAGATCTGCTTCGGCAGAGTGCCACACTCACTAATGGGTAAAAGGCGTGATGATATATTTATAAATTTATTTATAAAATAGAGTTTACCACATTCACTTCACTTACATCCATAATTCTTTTCTTGCCGCTCGTTTATATAAAATAAATAAACTTTTAATAGTGGAATTGCTCTAAATATAATTTACGTTTCATCTCTTAAATATAAAAATACGGCTCTCATTATAATCTTCTGTACAATTCAATAATTCAGGCCTGATTAGTAAGGATTGAAACGTGAATACCTTTTTGTAATTTGGTGAAGAAAGTAATAGCAAATTTTCAGTGTTATCTTTCATTATTTATCTACATACAGTAGCTTTAATGTCAAGGCACGACATTAGATGCTGCCGTCCGGTATTTACGCAACATTTTGGGGCTAAACATAACTGTTCAAATGTCGAAACTGTGACTCGAAATTTATTGATATTACTGTTCAACTTAATTATATGAAAAGGAATATTGTTTAATACTACAAAGGCATTAGTTTCCATTTAATTAATTTAAATATCAATTCATTCAGCACGTATGTTGTAATTGTATATTCTGTATCTCCAATCCAACACAACTGCTATATTTGAAAAACATACCTATATTTTTGTAATATGTATATTGAGAAATTAAATATATATTAAAAGTTCATATATTTTTAAATTTTATGTATTGGAAATATATGTATATATATATATATATATATATATATAATATGTGGTTGTTTACCTATCATTTCCCGCCACAAAGTTTTAATATCTCGAGCTTTCGCTGGACGATTTACTTTCAAAATTCTTCTTAAACCTCGTAGATCAGCACGGGAAATGGCTGAAGAACGGCCATTTTTTTAACTTTCAGATATTCCACCAATTTTTTTATATAAGTTTTTAATATTTTGTACCATAGATCTCGCAATAGAATGAGAAATAGATATTTTTCTTGCAGAAATACCATTTTTATGAGCATTTATTATAGACCACCGTAAATCTCTGCTCAAAGCTTTAGAACGAGCCATTTTATTTGAAAACAAAATAATATCGTCAAACGGCAATGACAGTTTTGTATTGATTTTTTTCATTTGTGTTTTGTTTTAACAACTATTTAATTTAAAACACGCAAATAAATCCCTTCTAAGACATACATTTTTTGTTGGCCGAACTTTTATGAATCTGTTGCCGTAATACTTATTTGATGATAGTTTTATAAACTTTTGTATTATTTACAATATCTTTTCAGTAATAGATAACTAAAGCTTCATATAATAACGTAGATATAGTTTTGTTGTAAGAATAAAACATTTTTTAGTATATTTTTACATTTTTGTAAAGCATAAAGTTTGAAATTTATACCGGCCGAACTATTATGGAGTTGGGCTCTTATATATGGGGTGGCTAGCTCAGTGGTATGAAGTCGGCCTGTGGATCCCGAGAACCCTGGTTCGATTCCCACAGGCGACAAACAATTTTCATAATTTCAAAAACTACCCCTGTGGCTCCTCCACCATTAACATCTTTGAGGGCCGTGATTTGACGACTGGTAACCGCACTTCACGCGCAAAATATATCACTTACCGAGATCTGCTTCGGCAGAGTGCCACACCCAATAATGGGTAGAAGGCGTGATGATATATTTAAAATATATATATATATATATATATATATATATATTTATTTATTTTTGTATTAATATCTACCCATAATTACTACAAGGAAATTAAAATAGAAAGATTAAAATTTGTAAGTTTATCTTCATTGGCAGACATTTCAAAATGTGTATTTCTCCCTTTCACCTTAAAGAAATTTGATTTAATTAATTATTACTATAATTATATTAGTACATTTCTATAGTAGAAAAGTTCAATCCTTGTTAAAATTTTCTTTTCAATAAGCGTGCAATTATGCAAATCAAACAAATTCTCTAGCGACAAAGCTTTAACGAAACCAAAACAAAAGATATAATAACAACAAAAAACATGTTTCATAAATGAAAAGTACGTATTCAGGCTTCACAATCAAAAACACATTTTGATCTATCGGGGTAATCCCAGAGGCAATGTATAGCGACAGCGTTGTATTTCTAAGCGCGAGCTTAAAGCCCAAAGCTATGTCTGAAAGCCTTTAACGACAACAATAACTGCGCGTGTTCGATTCGGTAATTAACAGATTTTAGTTTTTCATTTATTGTGGAGCTCGATGCAATTTCGTTCCTCGTTTTCCTGAAGCGTTGTGATGGTACGATGATTAATTGTAAAGAACGAAATTGAATCTCAGTTGCGAATGTTCGACTGAAATATAGGTAGTACGTTTTTTCATTCAAATTGAATATCCGGCGATTTTTAGAATTATTTTTATTTATTTCCACAGTGAATATGGAGTAATTATTTTTGATTAACAGGATTTGTTTCAAATATGTACGAATATTGAAAGCTTTAATTTTAAAACACAGCCGATACTCGTATACATTCAAGCTGATTCTCATAGTTATTTTTAAGCATAATAATGCCCGTATTAATAATGCTATAGACAAATTTTATAGTAGCAATATTAGAGTGTTCAGTTTTATTTTTCGAATCTCGCATCCCTGTCAAGCAGTAACGCGAACCAAGTTCCGCGAGGATATCTAAATTTACCACTTTTATTATTATTTTTAGCGTATTTTGTGCTCTGCAGTTTTATATCACTCCTACTGTCAACAAAACAAATGAAATCCTCCATTTTTATACAAAAAAATCTAAGCGTATCTTCTGATATAATCCTATACGACGATGATCACTATTAAAATATTTAGAATTAGTCATGAATCCGATAAAATCTACACAAGTTATCATTTTAGTAAATCATTAAAAGTATGTTTTAATTTACTCAAAATAATTAATAAGTCTATAATCGTTTGTTCTTCAGGTACCGAAGTATTTGTTGCATTACAAGAAGTACTTATACGAATAGGTTAGCACATATGGTAAAAAAAAACTAATTTTGGTTTTCGGAACATTTGTACAGTGTCCTTGAAAATGTGGACATGTTGGGTTCCCAGAATAATTTAAATAGAATCAAATAAAATAAAAATAATGCTGATATTACAATGATTCCAGAAAGATTAAGTAGTTTATTGTTAGTTTAGATTTAAAAAGAATTATTAAATTACCTACAATTTTGTAAATAATGGGGAAAAATAAATAAATTTGTTTAAAAAATGCATACTTAACTCTGAAACTCACCGCACGCCATTGCTAATAAACAATGATATTACTGAAATAATTTTTTATACATACTATCGTAGAATGATATAATGATAGATATATAATAATAAGATTCTCCTCTGTCATCCGTGTACCAAAACTAAAAGTTCAAATATGTAACAAATTTAAAAATTTACAATACATACTACATACAGATTGGTGACGGAAGGTCCAAATATAAGGATATACATTAGTTGAGCTTTTATGCCAGGCAGTGGCGTGGACGTAAGTTTCTAGTAGGGGGAAATTTAAAATTTTTCAAAAATAAGCGAGTGATTATGATAAATTATTATGCAATAGTTTAGTAACTTGTATAAATAGCCATAAGCCAGCTTAAGAACTTCAAGATTTGTTTAACTTAGTTATTAAGTTAGAATATTGCAAATACCATTTAACATTAGAATCTATAAAGATACCTAGGCATTTTTTAAATGTTACTTGCTTTACCTATTTATAATTAAAATTACTTAGTCACCAGCAGGTGTTAATTAAGTGAAATTTAATAATATGTGACTTATCTAAGTTATTTGTTATGCACCAGTTTTCGAATGATTCTAAAACTCCATATACTTTTGTTTGTATAATACAATCCTTTGAAGATGAAATTAAAAAAAAATTCACCATCAGTATACATGACATATTTATGATCTATATCTCCAATATAATGGATATGTTGCTTCGCTTGTGGTATCCGTAATGTCTTGCTATCTAAGGTCGCTAGAAACCAATTTTTGACAGTTAAAAACTTAATTATATGTTTGAATTCATTCGTTTATCGTACTTATGGCGATTTGTTTTTACGAATTAATGCTTTTTTGAACATTAGCAGCACTATCGCGCGTTTAATTATTTTTAAATAAATGCCCATTTTAAACAATAAGATCGCATAGCATGTGTATAATGAAAGGTACCTATACATTATTTATTTACAAATGATGGAATATTATCAGATCCGATAGAATAGCTCTATTGTTTAAAGAATTAGTCGTATTCAAAGTATTCAAAGGAAGAGAAAATCATTAACTCGATTAAATGGTATCCTAATTTCTTGTGGTGATTCTACTTTATTGCTCTTACAATAATTTATGAATTTCCTTTTTCAGGAATTTTAGCTGGATTGCTAGAGAAAGTAGTAATTTTTGTGTGTCTTCAAATAGTTCGTATGGATTTAGATTTTTTATTGAAAGTTTGTATCTATTGTGCTGCAGATTTTATCTTTGCTAGTAGAATTTTACAATAATTTTGAACATATGATTTGAATGACTTATTTCCATTTGAGTGGAATTGGTTTATTAGTATTCATTTTTGTTTGTGTGCAATTCAAATACCACTAGTAATCCAATTATTATGCTTCTTTGCCAGTTTTATTTCTAATGAAAACAGTGCATTGAAACAAGTGCTGAATTTAGTAGTCAACGCAAAAAAATTTTCGTTTACTGATTTAAAGTTATCTAAATGTTCCCAATAGGCACTAATCCGGGCTCGGTAGCAACGGACACGGTATGATAATTTTGACCGAATAATACATATCTTTGTAGAAATGAAAACAAAATAAAATTCTATAAAATTGTAACCCAGTACAACTTAATAAATGTGACAAACAAAATTATTTATACTAAACATTTAAGCAGACAATTCTAATATTTTGGTTTCACAAATGTAATCACAAATAAATGTAGAAACTTTATATTACATAATATATAAAATAAATTAGTATATCAACACGCCTTTTACGCAGTATTGAAACTTTGCCGTAGCAGATCTTGGTAAGTGATATATTATAATACACCTTGATATGTTACCATAAACGTACAAAATGTAATACGTTGTAAAAGACAGAAAGCTGGTAACGATATCAGTTGCAAGCAAGACGGATAGAAATGACCAGTTGAAAAAACAAAACACACAAAACACAACTATAGAAAAGAAAGCAGCAAACTAATTTGCATTCAAAAAATTATAACGTTTTGAAGAAAAACTATATTTCTGATGTATGCAGAGTTATAGGCAAATGTGATACTTGATGGTATATTAGACTCAATTGCGATCCATTCCGGTTAATTAATGTATTAAATTTATTCGAGTTTTTTTTAAAATTGTTATACACTTATTGAATAGCAGTATTTTCTTGTATTTATGTAATTGATACAGTCGTACGATGCCAAAAATTGCTTCATTAAATGATCAGAGTAACCCGTATGTAGAACTTTCGCGTCGCAATTTAATTCGTAGCTAGAGATCAAGTTATTGATACATGTAAAAAATGATGTAATTCTAGTTGATTCGTTGATCTTAATTCTTTTGTTAAATTAATTCACTTCTTGCATATTGTGATAGAAATGAAACAAAATAGTGACATTATATTTAATGAAATTCTAATAAATAATTTAACAAAAGTATACTAAGCTATATTTCTCTGCAGTAAATTCCTTTAGTAAAAATTATTATAAAATAAATATTTCATATTTTAGGCAAAATATATAAAATTAATTCTTTAATAAAAACATTCTTTTATTAAGTTTTCGTAAAACATGAACAAAAATGTGGAAAATTTCAAGAAATGGTTTTAAAAATATGGTGTCATAAAGGTGATGTCAGATCTTTTCTTATTATATAAAAAGAAAAATGTTATAACTCAACTTGGAACCGTGGTGTTGAAAGATTAATGAAGAGAATCTGAAGTTTATTAATTTAACTTGACTCAAAAGTTCTGGCTACCGAAATAAGAAGTATTCTTATTTCATCGTATACCTACATAATCAATTATAGCTTTAACGTTTAAGGAATTTTCCCAAAACTCTTAACTTATTTTAATTTACTATTTTAAAAGAACGAATAAAGCAATTTCAATACTTGGAAAGATATGGATAATGTTGTATGTGTATAAGATTTCAGAAGATAGTCCAGCTCTGAACTTAACGGCTGGGAGTGTACAACAAGATATGGCGTATAGTAAAATTTATGCGTACTCAACATCACGTCACATAAAATTTTGATATGAGAATTTTGGGTAACTTGGTGGGTACGTAAAAAATATTCTTCGGTGTGTCGCCAAACATACAATAATTATATGCCATAGCGCGAAAAAAGTTAAATAGCACTGGCCTAGCTAGGCCTATTCTGCAAAATATTTGTAATTTTAAATATTATTAAAAATACAGTAAAATATAGTTGAAACGAAAAAATAAATTTCACAAAAAATATGAGCAAATATAATAGCAATTAATACGTATAAATGCATAAAAGAAATACATATTTAGATTATTTGATTTCCTGGCAAGACTTCTCTCTCCTTGCTTTCAATAATGAAATATTTTTATTCGAACAATTAATTATGATTGCAACAATACATTTTGATTTCAAGAATCATATAATCTGTAATATCCATATTACAGTAACTTCAAAAAGCTAATGTTTAAATCAATTTCACATTTATTTAAAAAATGTTATATTTGTATTTATATATTTTCTTTTCCAAGTCCTATGTATTTGTGCCGAGTTGTGGATAAAGAGAAAGACCGTTTAGATCCAAATGTTAAAACTGAATTTTATCGCCACGTTTTCTGGGTTCTAATACCAGTGGACTTCGACGTGATGCAAGTCCTGTATCACGAGATGATGCCATTACCGACAGATGAACATATCACGAAGGCTGAACTAATTTACTTATCGCCCAAACAAGGTAGCAACAAATATATTTAATAAAATATTGTTCTTTTAATTAAATAAATTCGCTTACAGAGAACGTATCAGCTGATTGATCGAGAAGAAAAAATGGCTAACGACAGAATTCTACATTATAATGTACAGTGACTAAGCAGACAGAGTGGTCACTAGTATTACTAATAGAGTAACTACATAATGATTTTCCTTTTTCGGATTATGTTTGGCTCAAAATACATCAGAAGAGAGGTATATAAGCGAATTCGACGTAATATATTAATTTATTGTTTGTTACTTCAATTCTAAAAAAACACTAGATTATTTATGTAGAATTTGATTATACTGTATATAAAATTAATGTGCAAGATTTCTAATATAATAAGTTTAACTTATGTAATTATTTTCAATTTCAAATCAAAATGAAATATTTTACTAACTTATTTTCGAAAAGATATATTTTAGAAGGTATAGTAATTTAAATTATACTAGAAATCTTTAAATTTATGTTTATTATGTTTTCCTCATGTTTTATGAACTTTATTTAATTAAATAAATGTACTAAAAATATATTTAGTTTATGATTTAAAAAAAGTATAATAATTGAAATAAAATAAAAATTATCTAGTGTGCTACATATATCTATAATTGTCTAATTAGTTATGGACCACATGCACTGGCGCGCAATTTTCGTAACCTAGGAGATAGACATCTGAATAATAAGTAAATCTGTGCTCGTAATCTGTCACAATAAATAAAATTGGCAGGTTATAAATATAAAAGTTGTAGTACGTAATATTATAAGTAGTTCTTATTTATGTAGTACCTAATATATTTTTAAAAATGGAGAAAAACCATTGTACGGGAAAAACTACAAGGAAGCAATATAGATTCTAAGTAGACTTTTTCTAAACTAATGAAACCTTGATAACTAATAAAAATACTCCAGAGAATCCAAAACTAGTAGACGAAGCTTATGAATTATTTGCTGTAGGTTAAATTCACTTGGAGGCCCATCAGTGGCTTAGCTACCAAGGGGCTAGGCGGTGCCATGCTTCGGGGCCCCCAAGCTCAGGGGGCGCCTGGCCGTTGGCCAGCGTACCTCTTACTCTAGCTGTCCTCGCAAATATTCTCCGATCTCCAGAATTATAAAAAAGCCCAATTATCGTCATAGACCACATGTGTATGTTCTGTTAGTTTTAGCAGAAGTTGAGGAAAAATAGAAAATTTATAGAAATAACTTTGAATCATTCGATTGCAAAGCCAGTGAAACTGCAATTAAATATGGTATAGATACCAATTTTCAAGAAAAAGGGCAAAGAAAAGTTAGAAAAACATTTTGATGAACTAGCTTATGACCACCGATTTAGAAACAAGGCAGAAATATTTAAAGTGACCAATGTCTGTCAAATATTTGATTTTCTAACTTCAAAAGTTTTACTTCTTGTAGATGAAGCAACTTTATTAGAAAAATGTAATCAATTCCAAAGAAAATATTATTATTTAATAGAAAGTAATTTTTCACTTCAATTTCTTAATATTTACCACCTACTTCTATCTGAATTGATTCAGGCATGGCATGGACTGTCCACAAGTTAAGTAAGGAAATAATGACCAAATATGGAGTACTAGAATGCGATCTTACAGATAGATGTATTTACATCAATATTGTTATTTTATATAATTCCTGTCACTACTGCATCAACTGAAAGATCATTTAGCAAATAAAAAATAATAAAAAAAGTGTTAAGAAATAGTGTAGGCCAAGTTGGACTCCGACATTTAGCGCTAATAGCAATAGAAAACAAGGCCGCATCACGTCTAGATTTATCCAATGTCATTGATAGTTTTGCGAAAACTTTAGGCTGGGAAGAGATTGTAAACTGAATATATTTTTTTAATATCACTAATGTAGGCAGGTAATTGTAATGCGACCTTATGTAATAAACCATTTAATATTTATCGGCTTCGTTTTATTGCCTAATTGAAATCTAATCCGTTTTTTTGTTTTTATTATGTATTTTTTTTACGTACATATGTATTTATATAATTTTACTATTTAGTTAGGGCCCCAATTTTTTTTTGCCCCGGGACCACAATGTTCAAGAAAGATCAATCTCGTCCAGCTTCTCTTGATAATTAATATAATTTACGAAAGTTTTCTTCCGATGTTGACAAAAGATCACTTATATCGCATAAAAGCATATGAAAATTTCTCAAATTTCCTCTTAAAGCAAAGAATTTAAGATTACACATGTTCAATATCTATTTGTTAAAGTATAATTTTACCTATCATTATTTTCTTCAAGATAATAAAGAAATAAAATTAAATCGCAATGATTATCAATTTTTGTAATTGACAATGACGTACCTAAATTTTGTTTTAATATAACAAATTTTAAGTTACTGAATACAATTTAAACGAACTTCGTTATAATAACGATTTTTCGTTATGTCTTAACGAATGCATACAGAATAGACCTATAATCCGGGTAATAGTGCAATTTGTTATAGAATACTTATTTACTTTATTTCTTGGAAAATGTGTTAATTGTTCAGGTGAGTTATTAAATTTATGTTAACGTTAATATAATAAACATCCCTTGCCTAGATTCCTAATACACTATTACTTTATGATTGTGAATTTGATGTCAATATCGAGTCAATGTAGTTTCACACGGAAAATTGTAAAAGGCAAGATACATACTTTTTTAGTTGTTTTTAATTTTACTTATTATTAAAATTAAATTTGTAAGTTTTCACATATTGATATCAAACTTGAACGAATGCCAATAAATGGGTATATACCGTGTGTTCCTCATAAATGTTGACATAGGCAATGTATATGTAAAAATCAGTCTTCTGTAAATAAAAAGTGTCCGGCAAAAAAATATTGCGACCAAATTTTATATCACACCACTGCCAATATCCCTACATCTTATTTAATACAGATTTATTAAATTTCTAATTTTTCGCCTATTCCTTTTTTACTACTGACGCAAAATGCTTGCAATTTTCGTTTTAAATATTTTAATCTGTCACTGTCATCATTATTTTAAATGTCGAGGACGGCGCAAATATTATTAAAAGGTATTATGGGGAAAAGGAGAGCGCAGTACAAGACAAATATTTCGCACGAAGGATTACCAAATGTTTAGACAACTGTTAGATAAATTAAAATATTATTGATGATTTTAACAGATTAAAATATTTGAAACAAACTGCTAGCACTTTATATCAGTAGCAATAAAAGGGTAGGTAAAAAGTTTGGAATTATTTTTATTAATTTTATTTTTTTTAAATATTGTGATATAAAATTTGGTTCCATAATTTTCATTTTCAAAAAATTTATTTTACTTGTTAACTGCATATGTCAACATTTACGTGGGACATACGGTATATTTCCATCAATATCAAAATTGAAGAGTGACTAAAATGTACAAAAAAGACGCAATTTTACTATATCTCTGTGTATTCTTGTGTATTTAGATATATTCCCGAATATATTTTCTAGAATTTAGTTCCGTTTTCCGAACAAAATGCAAAGTGTCGAGTGTTTCACCCCTTGTCTATAATAAACTCCGTCATTAAAAAACCGCGGGATGGCATTACCAGATCACCGCCCACTCTAACTTTGACATCAAAAAAGGCAAATTGCCATCCTGTTAAACATATACTTTATATATATATATATATTATTTACAGTCAAGCAGTATAAAACAGTAAAAATTTAAAAGTACCTGTAGCTGGTAGCTAGTTACCTATTGTTAACCAGGTGCATTTTTAGTGCTGTTACAAAAATGTATTACTGCACAATTAAACAAACGAAAACTTAACAACAAATAAATGCATGATATTCCTTCCTATTCCTTTTTAAACAAATTCACGCAGCGCCCTGTGTACTATTTTATGCAATGCGACACATATATAGCTATTGTTATTTAACTAAACATGTCATTCTTTCATGGTTATTTTCTTCAAGATTAAAGAATACAAATATATCTGAACTCTATTGAACTTGCAGATAGTAAATATTATATGTATTAATTCGTTGCGCTGTTTATAAAAAAGTAGTTATTTATTAATAAGAGTGTATGTTTATATTATTTGTTATGTTTGTATATTATACGTAATATTAAAGAAATAAGTAGTTATTATTAACTCGTATATTTAATAAAATATTAATTGATCTCCCAGTAAATTTGCCTACGATTCGCCACTAATATTACTAATTCAGTTATAAATATTGTCAGGTTTACATTATTTTTACTCAACAACATCGCAAAAACCGCATCGTAGTATCAGTGTCTACTACATACTTGAGATCGTTGAATTTCCCTATAAATTTGTTCTGCGCAGACAGGAGGCTTTGATTTGCAAGCGCTACCGATCAAGAAGAACGCAGTGTTTACTGAGCGGGTTGGCGCTTGTGTACTGAGCTCGTCGACCGCCTGCGTTTTACCGGTTTACGTACACACTCGCCACTCACTGGAAAAGACTTCGTTTTCGTCGTTCTGTCTTCCCGTTCACCCTCTTATTCGTATTGGTTCGAGTTTTCTTTTCACGGTGCGTACTAATGCACAGGGAAGTACTAGTTTTATTTCATCTTATTTATTCCATATTTTTCTAACTGCAATCATGTTGCACTAGTCGAGTTTATTATTTGATCGAGAATGAATAGACTACGAAAGTGTGTCGCCAGAGCCAGCAGTACAAGTAAAAAAAATCTGGTGTGCGCAGCACACGACTTTCTTATACACAGCATATTTAATATTTAGAATATATGAATGTTATATAATATTACTAAACATGTAATTTAGTTTTACAGTAATTCAGCATTTATCTGTTTGAAACATATAAAATATCAAATTTGTTTACGTATAATTTTTTAGTAATGTTTACTTTATGTCTAACTTTACTGATGAAGCATATACAGGATGTCCGTTTTTGAGCCTAACCCTTGGTATCTCATGAATCGTGAGATACAAAGTCGATTAAATTGAGGCAAAGTTGCCAAATTATTTGATCATTTTAATGATGTATTTGTTTTTCCGAAAAAAGACATAGATAACTAGATAAAGCGAAAATTAAAATTTATGTTTTTTGTTTCTATTGCTACTATGATTATTGAAATATATTATTAAATATAAAAATTATTTTTTCGCAAAATTAGACGCATATACAGGAAAATTGCAAATAACATTTTATGTTCCAAATATTTTTGCTTACATCTTTTATTTGAAACTTTTTTTCGTAACTAATTTCATTTTTGAAATAAATGGAATTTATTGTTTTGTGTGTCGAGTAAACTTCCTCTTCCGGTTTTTCAATTTCATTCAAAATCAAATCAGCTCTTCTTATCTCGTTCATGAGATATTTCACGTTCGGACACACATCCATCCATCCATCCACACACACACACACAGGCATACATCATTGAGAAAATGATCAAAACGGATTCAGTGGACCTCAAAACACGTATTTCCGCGAAAATCTCGTCAACGATTTTATTCACGATTCCAATACTTCCTTATACTGCGTATAAGAAAGTAAAAACTCGCAGGGCGAGTAAGAAGATGGAGTAATGGGTAAAAAAATATAGCGGGGGAGGCTTTTCACAATTAAATTGTATTAGAAACAATGCGCAACAAATGAATTTTAATAGGCTTTTCATTTATTTTCCAAGAAATTTCATCTTAAATTGAACACCGTGTTGCCATTTCTGATTATTGTGCAGTTAGACTTACCTATCACCCTTGTCGCGCACGGACCACAATATCTTTGTTACAAAAATCCTATTAGCTGTCAAGGCCCTACTCCCATCTAAAGTTACTATGTGTTTTTGTGCACAAGAGGCGTTGTTAAGCACAAACTTATTAAGGGCCCGAGATCCCTATTGCCATTTAGTTAGAGAGCTAGGATGCAAAATGATACTCATTTATTCCAGTGATAGATATGGTTTTTTCAATAGATTATATCATGATAAACATGAAAAAAGAAAATTAGATTTGGGACCAGGTGGCAATAATAAATGGCGCTGATGTGAATGTGCCGATTTTAAGGGTGGTTGTTGACATATTTTTTACAGGCTAAAATTGGTTTTACTTCTTATTCACGATGAATACATGACAAAAAGATATAAAAAAAATATATATATATCATCACGCCTTCTACCCATTACTGGGTGTGGCACTCTGCTAAAGCAGATCTCGGTAAGTGATATATTTTGCGCGTGAAGTGCGGTTACCAGTCGTCAAATCACGGCCCCCAAACATGTTAGTGGTGGAGGAGCCACAGGGATAGCTTTTTCAAATTATGAAAATTTGTCGCCTGTGGGAATCGAACCAGGGACCTCAGGATCCACAGGCCGACTTCATACCACTGAGCTAGCCATCCCATATGGCAAAAAGATGATTGACAGAAATTATTGCTGGTTGCTCATTAGTGACAGAAGCTCTCAAAGTGGACTAGTTTAAGGGGGTCACGTGACTTATTTTTTACTTTCAGTTATTTGGTATATAAGCGATATAATTTAAAATGAAAATTAGCCTGTAAAAAATATGTCAACAACTACCCTTAAAATCGGCATATTCACATCGGCGCCATTTATTGTTGCCACCTGGTCCCAAATCTAATTTTCTTTTTTTCATATTTATCATGACATAATCTATTGAAAAAAAAAAACATTTCTGTCACTGGAATAAATGAGACATCATTTTGCCCCCTAGCTCTCTAACTAATTGGTCAGTTTCACTATAATGACGCTGTGCTTATATATTTCTTTTTCTTTGATATATGGATCTAAAGCAAAAAGACTGCATGAATATTAGAAAAAGCTCATTAAAATTTCGGGTGGGTTATTCGACACCCGAAAGTATTTCAGGTTATTTTATATGGTTCCGGTAATAATAATCAAGCTTCTTGACTGCGATAATAATGAAAGAATAAAGTTTACTGGATATCAGTCAGTTTATTGTTGACAAAATTTACCCAATCGGTTTCGAACCCCACATCAGGAGCTATAAATAGTCAAAAAAATTACAAAAATCAAAATAATAAATTATTTTAACAATTTCAAATTTACGTGAAGTCAGAAATTATAACATTTATATGTCTAATGGTAAAATGTAATATCTTGGTATGTATTTTTAAATAAATAAATATATGTATTAAAAACACGTTAAACAAAATGGTTGATCCGCGCGAATTTTACCATTAGACATATAAATGATATAATTTTTAATTTCTGACCTCATGTAAGTATAAAATTATTAAAATAATATATTATTTTCATTTTTGTAGATTTATAGCTCCTGATAATGACCCATATGGAGTTTGAAACCGATTGTGTTAATTTTTTCAACAATAAATTGACAGATTTCCCGTAATTATTATTATTCTTCGAATTGAATTTAGAGCTCATTATTTTGGACGGCTTATTTATAAGCAAGAAAGAAGTAGCTAACACGACACGTTGATTAATACGAGCAAACGAACAAGTAGTCTAGTTCACAAGAGTTTAGTAAAATTTAAAAGGGCAGTAAATAGAAAGCCACCTATTTACTAATTACAGGTAACGTATCGCCACCACGAGAACACTGTACTTGCGCCAACACTCGCAGTGTGTGAATCACCTAGGCTAGTGAGAAATAAAAATACAAGTAGGAGTATACCTGTTGGTTTTGTGTATTTTGTTTACACTTGGCACTCGTGTGAACTATTACTTACGACAAGTGGTTTAGTGGTTAGTTAACAAGTAACTAATAAAAATCGTGTGCTAATAAAACAATATGACAAAACGATTTTAAACGAAGAAGTTCTTTCAATGAACCAGTTGTGATGTGATTTATTAACTAGAGAAATGCAAAATGAACAATTCAATAATTCAGTTGGATATTATAGAACAAATGTTTTTGGAAAAATTAAATATTTATATTTTAATGGAAATATTGTTCATATTATATATATATATATATATATATATATATATTACATTTTCAAAACCATATTTGAAATATGGTTTTGAAAATAATAAGTGAAATATCACATTTCACTTATGCAAGTTCTTTTAAATGTATAACGGATACTTCAAATTGATACATGTCCCATGTTCCTTGATGCATAAAAATAGAACGAAATCTGAATTTCAGTTGCATTCTTGCCCTTGTGATTAAAAATTGTATAGGTATACCAGTGCTGTGCTTAAATTTAATTAAAAAACAAAAACTGTTTAGTTTTTATATTTAAATATACTAATATTAATTACTCGTATTAGCAATAATTAAATTGATAGTACAAATCAGCAGCTGAGGGATTCATGGATCAATCGATCCAAAACAAAATTGATGCTGCAGACAGAATAGCAGGAGAAGCAGATAATAAACGCGCTAAACCTTCAATTAATTTATCGATTACAACAAATAATTTGGTCTTAAATTCGCCAGTATCAATTTTAGAAACATTAATAAATAAATAAAGAACTTATTTTTTGTTTTTTTTTTTGTGGCTTCTTTGGCGGACCAACTACTTAGGTCATATGCCGCCATTACGCCCTGATCTGCGTTTTAGGTATTATGGTCAACAGCAACGCGGGTTTTCTCTGGACGGTCACCCATCCAAGTACTACCCGCGCGCAATGTTACTTAACTCGCGTTATCGCTTATATCTGTTCCAACGAGTGCAGCCATAGCCGTTGACAAAAGAACTTATTTAATTTTGTACTTATTTTCCTGACTATTTTGATAAAGATCTACTTTGAATTTTAAAATGCGTCAGGACAACATGCACTTTCTTGCCGGTTTCAGAAAAAAATATGTCACAAACACTATTACTTGTTGCTAGGTAACATTGCCAATTTGTCTCTAAAGACAATTATTATTTACTTAATAGTTTGTAAAGTGTTCCAAAAAAAACGCTTTACACAATATTTTTATATGACCATTAAAAATCTCTTCAAACTAAATTTAAAAATATTTTTTACAGATTTATTGATTTAACATTCATTTGAAACTGTTGACAGTTTTTATGTATCCATGAACACTAGTTCATAAAAGTGACTTTTTATGCACACTTTTATAAAAAGTGATTCTTTACGAACTGTGAAGAGTTTGTAAATTATGTACTTTATGTACCTACGGTCATATAAAAATATTTTATGCACAATTGAGCCGAAATTAATGTTTTTTAGCCCTAAAAAGTGAGCTTAAACACTTCTTTTTTTGCCCTAGGGCCATAAAAACATATTTCCTATGGATACGTAAATAAAATAACAATTTTTGTTTATTGTGAACACTTTATTTTACAAACTGTCATTTTGACATAATATGTACATATTTTAATCTTTTAAACATATAATTAAATGTTATTTTGTTGTGCATAAAATATTGTATGTATCACGGGTGAAATTAGCATTTCTGACCCTGAGCATGTTATTAGCCCTCGGCGCTTTGCGTCTCGTGCGGATAATCATGCCCCGGCCCAGAAACACCTGTTTTCACCCTTGTTACATAAATAATTATTTATGAACCGTTTTACGAAAAGTAACACTGAAAAGTGTGTGAATTTTATATACGGTTGTAGAAAAATTATTTGATGTCTGCACATACTTTGAAAGAAAATCTGTCGGCGTATATAAGATACAAGTCCTGCGCTACTTTCATGAGGTTTTTAAATATTTATATTTTTTTCTGAAACCAATGTGCTTACTTTCCTGACCAATTTTGGTATGGAAAGTAAGTTTTTACAAAAACAGTCATGTAAAGTAAGTATCCAAGGTGACAACAAAAATAACAGTCTGGTAAAGTACAAAACAGTCTATAATAGGCGTATTCCATTTGCCATTTGGATCAGATCTAACTTACATTTACTGAACCAAATCACTTATTCATTTTGCTGCATTACTTCGCTGACTTTATTTCCAGTACTAGAAGTACATATTCTAATTTACTTTGAAGTAATTCACCCCAATAAGTGCACCAGTTTACATAATTCAGTTCTTTTAGTCATGTGTCAAATTTATCTGAACTGATTTATGTGAACCAAGTGGCAACTGGAATATAGCTAATGTAAAGATTTTACCTGACTGTTATTTTTGTTGTAACCTTGGATACGTAGTCTGCTGTCAGGACAATTTACATAAAAAAAATTGAATTATGTATGATTAAATTAAACTTGACTCAGCGGATTAAAATACTCGGCCTGCAAGCTCGTATTTCAAACAACCGCTTCGTCAAGTTAAATATCACTTTCCTGATTTATTATGTAATACTATTATTAAAAATATGTGCTGATTTTTTTTACAATATTCGTAAATGTATCATTATTTTCGTAATTTTGCCTTTTAGATCCATAATTCTAAGGATTAAAATAATCTTAATTTGATTTATGTATGCAACGTACTCGTATATACTGCACAATACGATTAAAATTTAATAATATTGAGTAAATATGTGGTATTATGTAATATAAATGTTTGATGTTTAAACTTTGATATATTACACACGTGTATCTACTTTTATTCCGTTATTTTTGTGATTCAAAGAGCAAATTAAATACGTAAAGTTACAATTGAATGTACAATTGCTGCATTTCCCATATTTTTCAGACAGCAAACAAAACGAACAGAAACTACGAGTACAATCAACATTTGCTAGTATGATTTTATTTACTAGTTACCATGTGCATTAGAGTAATTTGTAAATATGAGCTTTAATTTTGATATAATCAAGAGATATGGAAATTTAATTTAATTCTTCATTATGATGATAACTATTTTTAAAAATAAATCTTTATTGATTTACCAATATCAAATCCATTCAAATTTTCTTAATTATTCAAAATTCAAACTGATATTTTTTAAGTAATTGGATTTGACTTCATTTCTAATTACTAGAGAAAGGATTATAAAGCTGAAATATGCACATACAGAGTAATTAAATATGTAATATATTACAAATTTATGAAAAAATATGCCACTTTTGTATCAATAAATGAAATATAAATACAAACAACAGAAATATTAATCATTATTAACTGAAATTATAAATTTAAATTTTGAATACCTATTTAAAAGTTGATTCAAGATATCAAGACATCTAAAAATTACAATGTATTTTAAATAAATTAGTATTACTTTCTGGAATGTTAGTAGAAAAAAAAAATACTTTGAAATGGAGTCATAAAAATTAAATTTGCCATTTGAAAACAATATGGTTTGCATTATAAATGAGTATCTATAAAGAAATATCCGCAATTAAGTGACATGCAAATAATATTAATTTTTTTTTTAAATTAAATTGTTATTATGGGATAATGGCTCAATGGTATTAAGTTGGACTGTGGATCCTAAGAACGCTGATTCGATCCCCACAGCCGACAAAATATTTTCACCAATTTAATTACCCCTATGGCTCCCCCACCACTAACATCTTTGGGGGTCGTGATTTGACGGTTGGTAACCACATTTCACGCGCATAAATATATCACTTACCGAGATCTGCTTCGGCAGAGTGCCACACTCAGTAATGGGTAAAAGGCGTCATGATATATTTATTTTTTTTTTAAATTGTTCTTTCCGGAGTTTATTTCATATAATATTTAAAAATAGAAAACTACGCAATTATATGCTTGATTAATAAACGTAGACAACAAATTGATAAATATGCTTAAAAATATCACCTTGAAATATGCAAAATTTATGTTATTAACTTTGCTTCATTTTTTGTATGAAATGAACATATTTATAAACAAAGAATAAATATGCATAATACCTGATATTTGTTTTTTCTAGATGTTAATATTATAGAAATGTTACTAACGGCAGACATTTTATGTTTTGTCGAAACCTGGTTACATAAACCTTATGAATACCTTCCCCCTTTCCTTACCGAATACATATGTGTGGCACAAGTTGAAGCAACTAAAGTAAAGGACCTAGGTAGGGCCAGTGGTGGTATCATCATACTAATATTGGAAAATAGTAACATCAAAGCAAGCATAATTGAACACACAAATCACTGGATTTTTGCGCACCTCAATATAAACAAGTCCAATTATATTATCGGGAACATATATCTCAAACCAAGCCTACACGATGGAGAATGCATCAAATTATTATCCTCCACAATGGAAGATATACTAAATATTTATGAAAACTACCATATTTTAGCTCTAGGAGATTTCAACGCAAAAATTGGCAATTTGAACCAACTCGAGGAACATATGGTGCAAAACCCAAATATCGCAGAAACAAGAATCAGTACCTTAAATACCGTAAATCGAAGAGGTCAGCTCCTTGTAAACGCTATGGAAAACCTAGGAATGGTAGTCTTAAATGGTCGATGTAACGGAGACATACCAGGTAAGCCAACTTACATAAGCCAAAATGGGCATAGTATTATTGATTTAATTTGGGCTAATGTGGACTTCCTCAATATTACTAAAGAAATTGACATCATACCCACTACATCTAGCACTAACCACTCGATTTGCATGATCACTATTCACGACAAATATAAATCTTATAAACCAAATATGGACGGTTCAACGATTCATAATAAAATTAGTAACAATAAAGTAACAAAAAAACTCATACCAAAACCGGAAAAAATTATGCCTTTCCAACAACATTTAAACTCATCCCAACTTATCTATTTTAATAGTAACTGTGTTACCAAACTTCAAAACAATCTTACATTAGCTATCAAAGACGCAGCTGTCAAAGCAGGAATGGAAAGTGCACTCAAACAAACAAATAAGTATCTAAATTTAAGTCATAAACAACCAAAAATGTAAAGAACAACGTCAGATAACCAACAAATACCTGAGACAATATCGCAAATCAGCATCAAGCGAAACATTGAGCCTCTTCGTATCCAGCAAAAAACAATATCGGAACACAATAAACAAATGTAAAAATAATTATTTTCGAGATATAAGCGAAAAAATTTCCAATTCTAAAAACGCCTCTGAATTTTGGGCTACAATAAAGGGATTAAAACCTAGAATGGAACCTTTTGAAGACACAATCTCTCTGAAACACTGGGAACAATTTTATATTAATATGTACCCTCCGAAAATATTCCACAAACTATCATTTCAGGACTGCTTACATCCAATGCTAGATAAAGACATCTCACGTGAAGAACTACAATTAAGTATCCAGATTACTAAACTCAACAAAACACCAGGTAGCGACGACATATCAAACGAACTTCTAAAGAACCTGCCCCCACAATGGGAACATTATATACTTAACATGTTCAATAAAGTAATGGAGACAGAAACAGTTCCTAAATCATGGTGCGAAATACAATTTAAAATGATACACAAAAAAGGAGATAGAGAAGACCCACTCCACTACAGGGGTATCGCTCTTATAAACACTATCTGCACTCTTCACGCGCATAATATATAGAAGAATCCAGCACTGGGCTGAAGAACATAAAATAATAAAAGAGAACCAAATGGGGTTCAGAGCTGCTAGGGGCACCACAGATTGCATCTTTACGCTTACATCAGTCATTCACCTACACCTTCGCCTAAGAAAAACATATGTTTACGCAGCGTTCATAGACTTCACGCGTGCTTTCGACTCCATAAATCATAACCTCCTCTGGCAAAAACTATACGACACGGGCATCAGCGCTAAACTAATTAGAATAATAAAATATTTGTACGACAATGCTAAAGCATGCGTAAAAAATAAGCGACAGGAAACATCAAAATATATCGAAATCTCAGAAGGCGTACTTCAAGGCGATACACTAAGCCCACTGCTATTTGCGCTCATGGTAAATGATCTGGAAGATCACCTGAGAGCTTCAAACCTAAACGGAATCAACATTGATGGATATAGAGATATAATTCTTCTCGCATACGCGGATGACATGGTAATATTGGGAAATTCGCCGGTTGACTTAAACTTAAAACTGCAAGCTTTAGGAAAATATTGTGAAGAAAACTCGTTACAAGTAAACACACAGAAGACAAAAATTCTCATGTTTCACCATGGTAGACCGAAATCTCAACCTTTTTCATTTCGATATAAGGCAGAGATAATCGAAACAGTTAATAAATTTGTTTATCTAGGAGTAATGCTCACAACCTCCGGAAAATTTGCCGAAACCGCAACATATGCCGTGAAAAAAGCAGCAATCGCGAGCAGCAATATGAAGACTATCCTAACAAAAGCAAAATCTAACTCTTGGCAAGAAAAGAAAAAATTAATAAAATCTGTCTTGAACACTTCCACATTGTATGCAGCTGAAATCTGGGGACTCCAACAACTGAAAACACTGGAAATCACCGTAACGAGATTCAATAAAAATTTACTTCAGTGCCAAAGAAATACGCCGCACTACATGATACGAGCCGAGACTGGCATAGAGCATATAGAAATTATACTAACAAAAAAAGCGCTAAAATGGTTTAAGAAAATACTAGAAATGGAGGAAACAAGATACCCCAAATTAATCTATAACAGACTATTGGCACTCGACAGTAATACTGAAAATAAAATTGAATACAACTGGGCCTCTCAAATCAAAGCTATTCTATTTTCTGTTGGAAAACCTACAATCTGGGAAAACCAAAACATTACAATCCAAGACATAGAAGAAATTACTGAAAAAATTAAATATAAGTTAACAGCGCAAGATATGCAACTAGTATCTACTTCAAAATTTAATGAGTCATACAAGCATATAAAAAATAATTATGAGACAGAAGAATATTTGAACATGAAAATTTCTATAAACAAAGTACGTATCATAGCCCAATTACGGATGGCGAGTAAAAAAATTTTCAACATAACAGTAAATCGCATCAAATATCAAATAAACGCAATGGAATTATGCACAATCTGCAATTTAAATCAGTTTGAAAACTTGGACCACATCTTCCTCCGCTGCCCATGTTACAAATCCTCAAGATCAAGTTTCTTGACAAAATATCTCCCAATCCCAGATACGCCCTACTACACCCTATTAACTAATCTCACTCACACCAAAATCCAGGATATATACTGCTTTGTAACTAACATGTTAAAAATTAGAAGCTTCTGTAGAAATGAATAAGAAAAACTTGCTGTATTATCTACCCAACTTACAATATTAAATAAACCGAACCTAAAGTAAAATAGTACTAAAGTAAAATAGTACTTAAACAATGTTAAAATATATCATATTTGAAATATCCTTCTTATACAAATTTATACAAATTTTATTATTATATTATACCAATCCCATTGTATGAGTTCTTCTCGAGACAATAAATATTATTATTATTATTATTATTATATAATACCTGATAAATATAATAATGGATATAATTCGCTTTTAAATAATTTTTTGTACTTTGTCTCTCCCTTGTGGCATTTTTAACAAACTATGATAGAGACATCAGATAAATGCTATATTTCAAAAGAACACACACTACACACGGCGTGGCAAAAATCATTAAATACTATTTCCACTCATAAATATCAGAACATCACAAAGTACTAACTTATAATTTTATTTGATATTATTCACCTATATAATGACAGCAAAACAGTAGGTAGGATTGGAACTCTCATTCTATTGTAACAAAATAAACAAGGATTTGAAAGAAACAATCGTGTATAAAATTAATGATTAGATTGCGTCTTTTAGACATATCATCTTATTCATCTTTTGGACCAAGCGCGAGTTATTGCTGTACTTGCCATATTTAGCGAAATTACTGCAATCTAGTAATTTAAGTATAATTTGTAAATAGTTGGTAGTAAAGATTCTTGAGTAAACTGGAGAATATTCAAGGGTGTCTCTCCCGAGTATATGATGTTATTAATTTATTATATGTTGTTTATTTTGTTTGTTGTCTTTTGATTTATGTTATTATTAATTACGTTGTTTTCATAAAACATTTATTCCTTCAAATTTAACTTCCATACTTATTACCCAACTTCAGCATGTCATCAATCAGTGCTAAAGATTAAGTTTTCATCTTTACCACCCGGATATAGTACAATGGTCAAACAACTATTGTGCCGAGCACTGATCTTCCGTTATAGATTTAATTATTTATAGGTACGTATTACATACATTAAAACTTAAATAAAAAATCCTTAATTATTAATAAGAAATATATCTAATATGCCTCATTAATTAGTACTGTACAAAAAGAATTACAAATTACAAAATGATAACTTTAAACTAACTTATACATAATAAAACATTTATTCCGAATTGCAAATCAAAGTGAGTGATTTGATTTGATTAGTAAAACAGCAATCTGTATAGACAAATACACGAAGTGATGATTTGCGTGGCAGGAAGTACAACGACAACGGCAACGACAGCAGTCTATTCAGTGTCGAGGGTCAATTAGCTTTATTCAGCGCTTAATTTGGTTTAAGAAGCGAATGCGGGCTGAACTGAAAGCGGCAGCGGTATCGTCTTCTCGGCGCGAGAATATCTCGTTTACATGGAGCTTATTCAAAATATCAAGACATCTAATCAACGAGCGTTTCAACTTTCATAAATACGTTAAACGGTTACGAGGCACGAGAAGCTTATCTCAAGATTATTCAAGGAAAATTGACTCGGAAATATATTTATTAGATTCATTACAAATTTGCTTTTCATACATTTTCATATATTTTCTATTTTAAAAGATTCTTTTATTTGATTATATTTACTTGAATTTGTAAATAGATATCTTTAAATTAGTTTGATACTGTTAAATATGTATATGTGCAATATAATAAATAAGAGAATATTTAAATTCAAATAGAAAACAACCAAAAAAATTCTTGTCCACCAGGCAACGTTTTTTATACTTTTGTATTGTATATTCGTATAATCAGTGCGACTACGGTGACCTTTGTTAATTTTTAACTATTGTTAAGTTTACGATTTTTTGGTCATCCAGAAGTTTATATTTTAATTCTTCCAGGATTTGGTATAATTTCTCATATTATTAGTCAAGAAAGAGGAAAAAAAGAAACTTTTGGTTCATTAGGAATAATTTATGCAATATTAGCAATTGGTTTATTAGGATTTGTTGTTTGAGCTCATCATATATTTACAGTTGGTATAGATGTAGATACACGAGCTTATTTTACTTCAGCAACAATAATTATTGCTGTTCCAACTGGAATTAACATTTTTTCATGATTAGCAACTTTACATGGTGCTCAATTATCTTATAGTCCTTCACTACTTTGAGCTTTAGGTTTTGTATTTTTATTTACAGTTGGAGGTTTAACAGGAGTTGTATTAGCTAACTCTTCTCTTGATATTATTTTACATGATACTTATTATGTTGTTGCTCATTTTCATTATGTATTATCTATAGGAGCAGTATTTGCTATCATAGCAGGATTTATTCAATGATTTCCTTTATTTACAGGATTAAGATTAAATAACAATCTTTTAAAAATTCAATTTATTGTTGGAGTAAATTTAACTTTCTTCCCTCAACATTTTTTAGGAAAAATATAAAACTTGAATTTCAGTAACCAGTGTAAAAATAAGAATATTGTAAACTACTTAACAACTGTAAAGGTAAACAAGTCTTATCAATGAGATTATGGTAACCATCATAAATAAATAATAATATCTTTATGTTATCGTGGTAAAATAAACAGCTGCTTTGAACTTGTTGTTTGTAGTTTACAATAATGTTAAATTTAAAACAGAATGCAAGAAGTTCATTATCATGCAACTAAATAGGTAAGAATACTTGAAGTTTCATCTCAAATTTTAATAATATAAATAATAATAAAGAACTTCAAATATATGTACGCCATCACTGCAAATAATTTATTTGAAATTTATTTTATAAAAATAATTTAATAATCGAATAATTAACTGATTTTAAATTTTAAAATATTTTCGGACAATTAAATGAAGAAATTTCTTAGGTAATGCTTGGAATGAAAATATCTACTCTAGTATAACGCAACAGAAAATAGAAATCAAATAAATTATTTACAGTAAATGCATATAAGTTTCTGTAGTTCTTTATTGTTACTCATATTATTATAATTTGAGATGAAAACTAAATATTCTTATCAGTTATCAGTCCAATAAGAACGTAGTATGTGGGCCCCTTTAAATTCAATGTATTGTAAACTACAAAGAACAATTATTATATTTATCAAGATAGAATAGAGATATTATTATTTATAATAGTTACCGAAATGTCAATATAAAGACTTGATTAGATACTTAACAGTTGTTAAGTAGTTGTTATTATTTTTAAAGTCATTACCAATATCGCAGTTTCATATTTTTGCCAAGAATCATAAAATTAACAAGAGTTAGCGTAATCGCAACTTGACAAATTGTATAAATAACAACGGTCACCGTAATTTTATTTCTTTACTGATTTTAATATTTTAACATACAGGCAGTTCTAGAAAAAACGGATCAAAGACTTTCAATTTGAAAAAACAGTTTGCACGCATCCTCTCAAATTATTTTACAAAAAAATATGTTTCAAATAAAAGGCGTAGAATAAAATTCGGTATCTAAATCAGGCAGCATTTCTAATTTTCTTTGATGGCCACTCCATAACAATTTTGTGAATTCGTTCCTGTCGAATGGTCATTGTTTTTTGTTTGTACTTTAAATGCATATGAACAAATGTTAGAAAAACCTCTAAAATATAATAATACTAATGAACAGTATAACTCGTATAATAAATGCTTACTTTTCCTGTTATGTAAGAGCAGTGAAAGACATGTGTACATGTTTTCACAATTCAGTGACAGGAAATAGAAACAAAATCTATCAATATTTCATTATTTTACATTACCTAGGTAAGGTTACTTATTAGCTTCCTTTTTTCAAGGTACTATGACAGTTGTCATTTCCTTATGCTCTTTTTCCATTCATTTTTCTTCCATGGCTTGTTTCTCAAATAATAATATCGTTTCGATATTTTTCAACCAAAAATTTCACCATATTTTTATGTTATTGGGCTTCCAGACAGACCAACACACCGAATTTTTTGGGACTATGTTTTTTGGGTTCAATCTATATATATAAAAATTAATGTTTGTTTGTTTGTTTGTCCCTTATGCGTTCTTATACCATTCATCCGATTGCGATGAAATTTTGCTAAGTTGTTGAGCGCACGCCCGCGAAGGTTCCTAACTTAGCACACGTCCAATCCGCCATCTTGAAACAAAATGGCGGCTAGCTATCATGAAAAGTACTGCACTGATTCGATTAAAATTTGGTATAGACATAGACGAGAACCAATCTTAATATATAGGTATAATAAAGATTCAGTCCGCCATCTTGAAACAAAATGGCCGCTTGCTATCCTGAAAATTACTACACTGATTCGATTCAAATTTAGTATAGACATAGACGGGAACCAATCTTAACATATAGGTCTAATAAAACTTCAGTCCGTCATCTTGAAACAAAATGGCTGCTAGCTATTCTGAAAACTACTGCACTGATTGGATTCACATTTGGTATAGACATAGACGGGAACCAATCTTAACATACTGGTATAATAAAGCTTTAGTCTACCATCTTGAAACAAAATGGCCGCTAGCTATTCTGAAAACTACTGCACTGATTGGATTCAAATTTGGTATAGACATAGACGGGAACCAATCTTAACAAATTGGTATAATAAAGCTTCAGTCTACCATTTTGAAACAAAATGGCCGCTAGCTATTCTAAAAACTACTGCACTGATTGGATTCAAATTTGGTATAGACATAGGCGGGAACCAATCTTAACATATTGGTATAATAAAGCTTCAGTCCGCCATCTTGAAACAATATGGCCGCTAGCTATCCTGAAAAGTACTGCACTGATTCGATTCAAATTTGGTATAGACATAGAATCTTAACAAATTGGTATAATAAAGCTTAATTTCGCCATCTTTAAACAAAATGGCCGCTAGCTATCTTGAAAAGTACTGCACTGATTCGATTCTTATTTTGTACGGACATAGACGGGAACCAATCTTAATATATAGGTATAATATAACTTCAGTCCGCCATCTTAAAACAAAATGGCTGCTAGCTATCCTAAAAAGTACTGTACTGTTTCGATTCTTATTTTGTACAGACATAGACAGGAACCAATCTTAATATATAGGTGTAATAAAACTTCAGTCCGCCATCTTAAAACAAAATGGGCCACTAGCTATCCTGAAAAGTACTATACTGATTCGATTCAAATTTGGTGTAAGCTTAGACGGGAACCAATCTTAACATATAGGTATAATAAAGCTTCAATCCGCCGTCTTGAAACAAAATGGCCGCTAGCTATCCTAAAAAGTACTGCTCTGATTCGATTTAAATTTGGTATAGGTACAGACGAGAACTAATCTTAACATATAGGTATAATAAAGCTTCAGTCCTATGCCATTCGAATTCAGACGTTTGCAGTTTCCGGTACGACTCGCATTTGCAATGACCGTCAACAAAGCACTGGGACAGTCGCTACAAGTGTGTGGACTAAACTTGGAAAATCCATGCTTCTCACATGGACAGCTGAACACAAACACTTACTTTGAGTTACAATGAAACGCATGCGGGGTACTCGCATTAAATTGTAGACCACGCGAACGAAGTCGCGGGTAATAGCTAGTAGTTTATAAAACTTGAAGATTCATCAAATTCTCGAGAACGAGAAAAATCGCCATCTTCCCTATTATATAGATCGAAAAGTAAAAAGTTTCGAAAAAAAATGAATTTTTATCAATATTACTTGTTGTTTCCAAAAATAAAATAAAAGCTGGAAGCTTAGTATCGTTTTATAGAGGTTAAAATATGCTTTTTAAATAATTAATTTTCTATGCGTTCCATTAAAAAATTATAGATTTCTATCATATCTCAAAAAATGGACAGCAAGAAAAATTTATTGGATTCTCCTATTTTGAAGAAAAATTTAGATATCGCAATTTTTATTTGAAACTTTTCGCTTATCTATTAAGAATGAAAACTGTAGGATAAAATTACTTAATTAATTTTTTACTCATATTTCGTAACAAAAAAATATTATAAAATGGTTTGCCAATATGGTAACTTTTGTCTATAATTTAATCAAAATCGTAGCTTTAAGAGTTCTCGAGAAACCAATGGTGGCTGGATAAAAATTGCAAATTTAAGATATAAGATAAATTTTAAATCTTACAGCCCTAAGGTCTATATGGTTTGCTATACAAACACTAGTTGGACAAAAATTCATTCAATGATGATTGATAACCGCACGGTAAATAACATGTAATCTATGGGGATCTACATTTGCATAAGCAGACTATGTCTACATATACGAGTAGGTATTACGCATGCATTTTTGAATTAAATATATATAAATTAATATATCATCATGCCTTTTATCCATTGTTGGGTGTGGAAATGCTCGATAAGTCATATAATTAAAGGGCATGAAGTGTATTTCTCATTCGTCACAGGAATAACTTTAAATGTGGTAAAAATCAGTGGATATCCGAATCCGACCTAGTTTCTCAAATCCACAGTCCTACACGGTACCCTTAAATTATCTATCCCACATATGTATTTTTAGCTGATATGTTAATATTTGTCAGAGTATGCAAAAAACGCCGTTTGTTAAATTCCAAAAAGAAATAGCCACGGATAACGACTTAAAAAAATAATATTGGGTTCACTAACAACAATAGTAGTGAAAAGTGAAAACAATATTCTTCAATAAAAACTGTTTATGGAATCTGTGAGAAACGTCCTCAGAAAATTCAAGTAACCGTCGCCAGTCAAATAGTCTTCGTAAGTGTAAGGGCCAATGATTGTGTCACTCAATAAACCAACCCACACGTTTAGTTCAAATCGCACTTGTGATCGCCTTTCTTGATTTTCACGTGGATTTTCAATGGACCAAATATGTTCACTGTGACGATTAAACATTCCCGAATTGATGAATTTACACTCATCAATCAATATCACATTAAGAAAATCTGGATTTTCTCACAACTAGTTCTCAAGAAACAGAAACCTACAGAAAACTAACCGTCGACTTTAATCGCCTGGGTGAAGAATTTGATTAATGTGAATTTTGAATAGCCGATATTTATATTTTTTGAGAGTCCTCCAAACCAGTTAATACGATGAGTTCGCTTCCGCTGCAATTTCCCTTATAGAAGCGGAAGGATTTTCTAGAACCTAATAAGTAATTTAATTTTAAATATTTGTTATTATGAAAATCATGTGAATATTATTCTTAGTAAAATGTCTTCTACATTTTCAACGGGCCTAGTGCCGTATCTCCGTCTAAGCTTTATAAACGAACCAAACTCGCCTTAATTTCTACGAAGAGATAGAATATACGACCGGATCGGTTACCGCCTTTCTGGATAACGCTGAAGATATGTTTCCGAAGTAATTTGAGTATTTCTTCGCGAAACATAATAAACTTCCAACATATAACGCTTTTCTTCATTTGAAAATTGCATTTTCTCGATAAAATTCACATAAATAAAACAAAATTGACCTATCAAAGGTCAAAGCTGTGTGGCAAAAGATTCTTAATTTTGTTTTTAAAGTGCACTAGACCGAAGTGAATAAAACAAATAATTTTATAATTTCTTAGCTAATTTTCATTTTAATGTACATGCGTTTTATATCATTGGAAAGAGAGAAAAAATCTCAATTCAATAGTATTAAACTCAGCTTTTAGCCCCATAAGAAAAATTAAAGTTTGTATGAATTTCTCGAAAAGGATACAAGCTATAACATTTTTGAGAACGGCTGTATATTTAGCGTAAAAAAGTGCCTATAGAATGTGCAAATTAGAAACTTGTAGTAATTCATACATAAAAAAGTTATAAGTGAAAAACTAAATTGGCTAAAATTTTAATTTTCACTTTATCTAGTCACCCATGTTTTTTTTCGGAAAAACAAATACATCATTAAAGTGGCCTACTAATGCGACAATTTGGTTAAGATCGAAATACGGGCACCCTATATATATATATATATATATATATATATATATATATATATAGGGTAATTTAATTTCATGTTTTTAATTATATATATATATATATATATATATATATATATATATATATATATATATATATATATATATATATATATATAGGGGAGAAGGGGGTACTTTCGTCAGACGGTTACTTTCGCCCACCGTGTTTATTTCGTGTATATTTCATATTTAGCGCCTATTATTTTGTATGCAAGATGGCATGACTCTCTGACTCATGTGTGAAAAATATTCACAAGAAATGTCAGTTGTGTTGGCTTTAACAATAAATTTAAAAAAAGTGCTATTTACGGTAAGTTTTTTGTATTTTTTTATTCTATAAACTTTCTAAATATTTCTGAATTAGTACTATTAACTACTGTTACTACGTTTTAATAACTGATTGAAATTATTGAATCGCATATGATTTTAACCTGAACCTTTCATGTTTTTGATAAATTCTACCATCATTGCGAAATTGGTAAGAGGGTTATATTCGCCATAGTAAACAGGGTTACATTCGCCAGTGGGCGATTGTATCCTACGTTTAATATTTTATTATAATTATTTATATTTTTATTATAGATGCCTAGAAAGTACATCCCCAAAACGAATAGAATGAATATTAGCGAGAATGATATGCGAAAACCAAAATTAATATAACCCCCGTAGATGTTAGACCATTCCCGAAAGCAATCCCAAAAACTAATAAGAGATCCAATAAACGAACAGGTAAATCAAGAATTTATACAAGCACTCCTGAGAAGGAAGGATTAGAATTTTTAGAGAATGAAAAAATTAATAAACAAAAATTGATAGAGCTTAGAAAAAGAAAAAATGAAATGCAGTCATTGTGCAGTTTTGCGTCTGAAAAAAAGGAATCAACAAAAATAATACAATCGAGCTCAAGTGATTCTGATGTTGAATTAGAACTAGATGACAGTAGCAATAGCGAAGTTTGGGAAGAATTTTCAGAAAATGATGTAGACACACTAATTCATAAAGATGATTTTGTACTTGTGAAATTTACTACTAAAAAAACACTTGTGCATTATATTGGTCGAGTAATAAATGAACTGAACGAGGAAGAATTCGAAATAAGTTTTTTGAGAAGACTTGAATCAAGCTCAACATTCACATTTCCTCAAGTAGAAGACATTTCGACTGTAAATAACTCCGACATTGTTTCGAAAATGCAGCCACTTGATTACGAAACAAAAAGAACTGCAAGAACATCTTCCGTCTATAAATTTAATTTGAATTTTGATTTTATTAATATGAAATAAAATATATACTTCTTTTTTATATTGTTTTACTTAAAGAAGCTATTTTTGTTTTTATTTTGTATAAGACATATTTTATATCCTTTATACCCTTTATACCAATAAATTATAAAAGAATCGTCACATATGTACATATTTTATCACTGGCCGAAAGTACCCCACCCAATGGACGAAAGTACCTCACCTGAGGGGCACATTCGTCCATTTACAGGACTTTTTAAAAATAATCATAACTATAATCATATAGTTTTAGTCTTCGTTTTTGAAATATAAATCGATAGTATAGAGTCTAAACTAAGTATTTGTGCTTTAAAACTTTGAAAAATATCTAACAAATTTAAGATGTTGACATTAAAGCAAAAAGTGGGTGAATGTACCCCCTTCTCCCCTATATATATATATATATATATTTCATTAGTAAATTAGTTTAAATTTTGCAGTATAATTTACATTTTAAACTGCGGCTTCAATTCTTCATTTCAATTCTTAGTTTCCATGGAGTCTTATTAATATATTCAAATGCAGTAGCTAGAATTTTTTTACATAGTGCTCGAAATTTGGTTATTTAAAATAAATCAATAAATAAAGAAATTAATAAAAATACATTTGTCTAACTTGAATAATAATTTAATACATCATTGATTTATAGTTTTTAAGTTCAGTAATGTAATTCGTGACCACAGACCATCGGTAAAAAGATTTTTAAAGTTTTACCTACCGGTTACTAATGTCATCATTTATTTTTATCATAATTCATTAATTAAGGAATGAATACATTAGAATAAAAATCGTTGCGTTTATCATGGAAGACACTAACTTCCAGATCGCATGTTATTTATAGAATGCCATTTCTCATGTTCAATCCAGACTGAGACAAGGATATTATCTATAGAGTGAAACAAGAGGTCTCCATTATACCTTGTCAAAATTAAAGTTTGCTATGAAAATTATTAGAGTAGATTTTTCAATATATATATATAATGGAATGAAATAGAAAAAAATCAATTTTCTTATTTATTTTGAGCAGTCATAGATAACATTTTGTACTCACAGGAGGGCTAAAGCAGATTACTGCTTTATTGGGCCTGGCACTCTATAGTAGTAGATCTCGGTAAGTGATTTATTTATGGGCATGAAGTGCTGATACCTACGTCAAATTACAGCCACGAAATATGTTAGTCGAGAGGGAGGTACAGGGGTAATTTTAATGTGGTGCAAATTGTTTGTCGGTTGCGGGACTCGAACCTGAGTTCTTAAATCCACAGTCTAGAGATGAGCATTTCGGATCTTTTCACTAAACGAATCAACAGGAAGCTGTATTCAATATTTTCAAATAAAATGTTTTACTGTATGTCTACTTTAACAGAAACGGATAATCAGTCATATTACAGTTCATTGCCTTTTTTTATTTTACTACAATGATAACTTTATTACAATAGGTACACAAAAATGTATATTATAAGGTAATAAAAATATATTTGTTAAAAGAAGGTGTACTAATGATTAATATACCAAATTGCAACATGTGACGTCACATAATTTTTAATTGCTTCTATCTTTTGATTGGTATATTTAAATCAATTTGTTTTTGGATGGGTAGTCATAATAACTATATATGTTATTTATATTTTAGCATTAATTTTATCTATTTCATTTACGGTGAAGGAGCCCAATAAACAAGAAAAACGATGTAATTTGGATTGAGAATGACATTGCAAACAGAATTGATTATAACGCACTGAATGACGATTTCTCAATTCCAAAAGACTTTACTTTTAATTTTGTTTATTCATCTCTGTAAACTGTCTTTAATTGTCTGTAAATTTATGTGGTAGATGTAAATTTTGTTTGAATTTATTTTGTGAAAAATTGTATTTTTATTTACTTTATAAAGTGACTGTTATTAATGAAACATATAATTCGTCGGATTCTTTGTGTTAGTTTCAGTTCATCGTTTGATGAGTAAAGTAGTGGTGAGATAGCCAATATTTTAATACTTAGAGTTCCGATGAATATTCAAGAATGTTTTAGTGATGAGTCCTCCTTACACACGTAAGTTATACTGGATGATTTTATTGCAACTGTGCTTGATACGGCAGTAGCTGGGTGTGAGTAAATAGAAGCTTCGTGCTAGCCTCTGCTTCGAGTTGGAATAGTGGCATTGTACTGGCCTCAGCTTCGAGCTGGAATAATCCATGATTGGATTGCAACGAGCAGTTTAAGCTGTAGTGGATTGTGACTGGCAGCCAACGATGCAACAAGCATCTTTGGGATGTATTAATACCCTAATCGTATCACAAACGGTGCAGCGATAATTCTTGTGTGATCTAATTTAGTTTTAATGCTTAATTAGTATGTTCTTTTCAGAATACCATATTGTAATTAGTTAACTTACAACGTACTTCGGACGGATAATTCTTTGAGTATAACGGATTCCATAAGATTATTTATCAACATCACCCCTGTATTTCATTCTCCTAAAATCACTCCTCATAATATTGTTCAAATATTTTTTTAAATTGATTCAGTAAATACATACAAGTGCTTCATACATGGAATAAAAGGGAATTGACAGTTTTTAGAACATATTTAAATATGTTTTAAAAACTGCAAATGCCCTCTTATTTCATATATGAAGCACTCATATTTATTTGCAGAACCCATTTTATAGTTATTAACAACAATGAAACATTTTTTCTGCTTTAGCACGATCACAATCCATATTCAAACGACAAACACGAATACACATTTATGAAATTATAAAATAGGTTATTATCTGTAACTCTAACAAGTCAAATTCAATACATTCCTAGTGAATACAATTAAGTAAATTAGGATATATTCAAATGAGATCATGTATACTCGTACATTAGATGAAGTAAGAATTAAGTACATTTACAGTAGTCAGAAAGTCGAGGTAGTAGTGACAGTGTCAAATGGTAATATTGTAAATAGGTAAATATGTAAAATACAATATCACCAACAGTCTCCTGACTTGTGGCTCGTCCATTCTATCAGTTACGGTAAGAACTCGGAATAATGTAAAGGTTAACTTCGGAAATATCAAACTTTAGAGTTCTTTTACAATACTTCAAGGATCGCCTGGATCGGGTTGAATTTTAATCGTTATTCATGTTTGTTTTTCCTTAAGCATTTTATTCAGATTTAAAAAATCACATAGTCCAAACAAACGCGCCTATTGATAATACTAATAATATCTATAATTTACGATATTTCTTTAATAATTTTATGAGAACATAAAATATAAAATATATTCATAATATTGGTATTTGGTCTAAAATAGACAGAGTCGGGTTGAAAATTTAGTTTTTATGAAAAATTGTTAATGCCATATTTCACAAGTTCTACATATAATATATTGCAATGAAGTTCTATTTAAAAAAATTAATTTTGTATTTGAACGTAATACTAACAGGAATTATCAATACATCAATAATAACGGCAATTTCGATCAATCGAATTACAATATTTACATGATAAGTTATCGGTATTATCGATAAATCAATAATATCGATATCGATAGTTTGTACATATGAGTTTTGAATCAGCAGAAGCCGGATGTGAGTTAATTACAGAATCGAACGTATTTGACTTGCAACGAGCAGCTTTGCAGCGGACTGTGGCCAACTAACAGATATGAGAGATTGTAACCCTGACTACCAATGAGATATGAATGGGATTGGAATGTTGCTGAATTTGATCAAGTTGACCAGTTGACCTGTTTAATTTCTCACTAACCGATTTTCGCTTATGGTGGTTTTATTTACAATTTGTCTTAATCCTTAGTCTCATGGCTGAATTCATAAAACATTGAACGGATCGTTTAAGTAAATATTCATTAAATTTGCTAGTTCTCTATGTAATTGTATAAAGCAGTGCTGTCTAACTTATCTTAGCCTGCGGGGTAGTTTACTTTAGCAAACATTTCGTAGGCAAAAAGGGTAGGTAAATGAAAAGTCAGTTCATGTCAATTATAACATTATTTTATTTATACGAAAAATATAAAGTCAAAAATAATATATAATTAAAAATTATTTAAAAAAAAATCATTCAGAGAATTTTAAAGATATTTAATGGTATTATAGTTGTTGAGCATTCATCTCTTTTATGTCTAATGATATTTTCAAGAGGCCGCTTTCAAGCTTTTTCTGTATTTTAAAATAAATAAATAAATATATCATCACGCCTTCTACCCATTACTGGGTGTGGCACTCTGTTGAAGCAGATCTCGGTAAGTGATATATTTTGCGCGTGAAGTGCGGTTACCAGTCGTCAAATCACGGCCCCCAAACATGTTAGTGGTGGAGGAGCCACAGGGATAGCTTTTTCAAATTATGAAAATTTGTCGCCTGTGGGAATCGAACCAGGGACCTCAGGATCCACAGGCCGACTTCATACCACTGAGCTAGTCATCCCATTTTGACTTTATATATTTCATAGCAAAGACTGAGCGCTTGCATTTGAAGTCCAAAATCTTTCATTTTTTGACATTTTTCTATATCCAAAAGTTTAAACACTTCTATTTCAGTCATATACTTACTATCTAGATAGTAAGTAATATGATTTCAGTGGCTCCATTATAGATGCAATAAATGGGTAAGTCTGCAGCTCGCATAATTCCATTTAATATTTCGGATCTACGGAGCTAATGTCAAAATTAAATTACTGAATAAATTAATTCTCAGCTTAATGTTATCAAATTGAGAAAATTTTGTAATATCATTCTTTAATTAGGATATATAATTTAAGCACAAATTTTAAAAATTAACTATTTTATTATATTTCTTCATTTATTTATAGACATGGTGTGGTTAATACCGAGTACATTCAAGTAGTGCTTGTGAGCTTTCGTAAAAAAACACACACATACTTCAGTCTGAATACAGATATTTATTTAAAATTTGATGGAGTAATGGCTCAGTGGTATCGAGTCGGCCTGTGGATCCTGAGAACCCCGGTTCGATTCCTACAGCTGACAAACAATTTTCACCAAATTAAAATTACCTCCGTGGTTCCCCATCTTTGGGGGCCGTGATTTAACGGCTGGTAAACGCACTTCAAGCGCATAAATATATCACTTACAGAGATCTGCTTCAGCAGAGTGCCACACCCAGTAATGGGTAAAAAGCGTGATGATATATTTATTTATTTATTTCAAATTTGAAAAATTTAAGACGACTCGCGGGACGCTAGTTGGACAGCGCTGGTATAGAGCAATATGTAATAATTGATTGCCACGGCAACGAAGCGATACTGTTAACGAATTGTTATGAATACAGGCATTATGCTTCCAGGACAGCACTAATTGGATTAGAATTAGTATCCTTGATAATACTTAAGATAGGCAAATAGATTTATTCGTTTTTAAAGCACATCGGTAGCAGTAGCGTAGCTACCAAGAGGCTAGGTGGTGCCGTGCCCCGGGGCCCCTGGCCGTTGACCAGCACACCTCTAACTCTAGCTGTCCTCACAAATTTTCTCCGACCTCCTGAATTATAATAAGAAGTTCAATTATCAAGTGCGAAGTCAGTGAAACTGCAATTAAATATGATATAGATCCCAATTTTCAAGAAAAACGGCAAAGCAAAATTAAAAAACAATTTGATGAACAACCGGTTTAGAAACAAGAAAGAAATATTTAAAGTTACCATTTTCAATAAAGTACTAGACATAATAATAGCTCAATTAAATACACGTTTTCCGGGTATGAGTGCAGTGTGTCAAATATTTGATTTTCTAACACCAAAATTTTTACTTCTTATAGATAAGCAACATTATTAAAAAAATGTGATCAATTCCAAAGAAAATATTCTGATATAATAGGACCTAATTTTTCACTTCAATTTCTTAATATTTATCACCTACTTTTATCTGAATTGACTCAGGCATGGACTGTTCACCAGTTATGTAAGGAAATAATGACCAAATATGGAGTACTAGAATGCGACCTTACGGATGTATTTATAGCAATATTGTTATTTTATACAATTCCTGTCACTACTGCATCAACTGAAAGATCATTTACAAATTAAAAATAATAAAAAACTATTTAAGAAATAGTGTAGGCCAAGTTCGACTCCGAGATTTAGCGCTAATAGCAATAGAAAACAAGGCCGCATAAAGCCTAGATTTATCCGATGTCATTGATTGTTTTGAGAAAACTAAAGCTGGGAACCTTATATAATAAACCATTTAATATTTATCTACTTCGTTTTATTGCCTAATTGAAATCTAATTCTTTTTTTTTGTTTTTATTATGTATTTTTATTTATACTATTTAATTAGGGCCCCAATTTTTTTTTTGTCCCAGGGCCTATGGTCACCAAGCTACGCCACTGATCGGTAGTTTCATTTATCTAGCGCCTACAGTATAACAAGTTAAAAATTCATTTCGAGTAATAATAATATCGATCATTAATTTTTAATGAAATGTTTCCATTTTGTGTTATTTTAATAGCTTAACCTAAACTAACATCTTTGGGAGCCGAGAAGTGACGACTGGTAACCGCACTTACTGAAATCTGGTACGGAAGAATATCACATCCAATAATTTTAAGTAATGATTCATTTCTAAGTGAAGAGCATAATTTTAGCGATGCAAGAACAAGCTCTTCGCAACTTTTAGCGAATCTTGTCTGATGAAGCAGGTGCAAGAAACGAATAGGAAGACGCAAAGACGAAGTCGCGCAGTCGAGCATCATTCGTAATTAAATCAATTTCAGTATTCAGACGAAACCAATTTCATAACTTGGCATTAATTACAGTATTATTAAGCCTTATTAAATGCGACGACACATAACACGCAGTCACAGTTACAGACAGAGTGACATTCGTGCCAACAGCAGAGTTTACTAGATGAGCAGCAAAATCAATAGGCGTGCAACGCTTCCTATTATATTTCAATAAATGATTCTGAGAATCTTGAATTCTGTGAGCGTGGAAATGGAAATACGAGTATGTGTATACTTGTTTCTGTCACTTAGTTCGTTATCCAGACAGAGTTTGTGCCTCTGTTTAGCATAGGCATAATGAAACCTTGTTTAATATATATGTTATTTTTAAAGTATTAAATTCAGGTAAGGTGTGAAATGCAGTATTAAATAATGTAAATTTAACTAAAAACAAATATAAACGCTTGCGTTTGTGGAGCGTGCGTTCTATGGGCTTAGGGTTTGATTGTTTAAATGCAAGCGAAACGAGCCTAGTCAAAAACATGTTCAATATTTAAATAAATGTATAAGATTTGTATAATTTCAGCTAATATTGTATATAATGGCTTGAGTGTGTGGGGCATGTGTTCTACGATAGAGGCTTAGGGTTTGTTTGTTTGTTAGAATTGCGAGCAAGTGAGCCTAGCCAAGGATGTATTCTAAAATAAAAAGTGTTTGGTAAATAATACAATTTTATACTTGGAATTTTATGCGTTACATTGGTATTCATGGGGTAGGTGACTCAGTGGTATCGAGTCGGCCTGTGGATTTGAAAACCCGAGTTCGATTCCCTCAGTCGACAAACAATTTTCACTACATTAAATTATCTCTCTAGCTCGCCTTCGGTTGGGCGTGTCAAAATATGCTCGCATTCGCAAAACAATTTCTAGATTCGTGATACGCAAGATATTTCGCGCCGATTTAAAATTGGGAATAAACTCTTTAATCTCCAAATAGTCGAACGGTAAACACATATATTTTACCGAACGGCGCACGGTAAACAAATAGTTTCCAAACGATTATTAGATATGCAAAATTATCAATCTCGGACGGAGGCACCAAAAATGATTAAACTTTCCATATTTGTAAGTAAATAATTTTCCATTGTTTCCATGTTTTCATTGGATTTTATGACATATAAAATCATTTCACGGTCGACACAAACTAAATACATTATACAACAATAGACAAGTACATATAAAAATAAATATACATAAATATATCATCACGCCTTCTACCCATTACTGGATGTGGCACTCTGCCGAAGCAGATCTCGGTAAATGATATATTTTTTTCGCGTATAGTTCAGTTACCAGCCGTTAAATCACGGCTCCCAAAGATGTTAGTGGAGGGGGGAGCCATAGGAGTAGTATTAATGTGGTGAAAATGTTTGTCGGCAGTGGGAATCGAATCATGATTCTCAGGATACACAAACCGACTCGATACCACTATGCCACCTACTCCATACATCAGATAAAATATTTCATATCTACAGTTATAGAAGTCATAAATTTAAGGCCAGTTTTTCAATCAACGATTAATTTTAATCATGTTTAGATAATAATGGAAAATATGGTCTCCATTATTATTTAAACATGATTAACATTAATCGAGAGTAAACTGGCGATTGAAAAACTGGTCCTTATTTTTTTTTTTTTTCTAAATATTGATATGAATTATTTTGTGGCTTTCTATTCGCCTAAATAATATATAACTAATATTGATATCTTCGTATTTTTCTTATTTCTTCTAAATAAAGTACAAAACAAACAAACAAAATATCCCGAAAATAAAAATTAAATTATCTACCAGTCTATAATTTATAGAAATTAAATTTAAATAAAAAGAGATCTTAAAATTATAAAGTAAATATTACAGTCTCTCACTTGCGCACCATTGAGATGAATAGAAGCTACGAAGTTCGTTAAATTAGCAATCATTTTATATTACATAAGACAACTTTAATGAGCGAAACTAATTTTTATATACTATTGGTTCTATAATAGTGGATTCTTATTTTATTCTGAATTAATCGAATACAAATTTTTGAGCAGGATTCATATTAAATTGACATTAATTTAATTTAAATTAAATAGGAATCAGCATGTTATGAAAGAAACAAATGAACAAATCATAATATTTTTGTTTGATTAATTTTTAAATGTCCATACGACTATTTCGTGAAAAACATAATAAATAAATTTTTATATTCGTTATTTCTTTCATTCCGCACTGATACACCTATGCGATTTGAATTAAATTGATATCAATTCAATATGAATTTTTCTCAACTGAACTTTGTATTAATTGAATTCAGAAAAAAAATCCCTTTCACACACAATTTTAAAAAAAAACCTATATTCTCATCTAAAATAAGAAACTTATGTCCTATATGTGGAGAAGCACTGGTAAAAAAAAATATTAATAGTTTTGTAATAGACTTGAAAAATGGTATTTCTTTGCGAATTTAACCGACTTCGTAGCTCCTAAACTTCTCGAGATAGCAATGGAAACAGAAATCTATGAATTCTAATGCCGTAACACTATATAAATATAATAGTAAAATAGTTTCTTCACAAGTAATCCGTACATAATTATATATTAAGTTTTATACTGTCAAATTCATAATTGATAGTATATTTTAGATAAGAATAATGCCTCTGGACAGCAAAAGCTATCATGATTTGGACCTATTGTCCGCACTTTTAGTTCATTCGGGTGGAACACGTCCGTGGTGAGTCTTATACACTAACATTTGATAGGTTAGTAAACACTAAAAATTACATTAAACATCAACACTAATAACATAATTTTAACCTCTGAGCCTTAATCAGTATGAAAACGAAAAGAGCAATCAGTAAAAATTTACGAAAGAGATCAGAAATAGAATATAAGAGCTTACTTGAATATTAACATGGTGATCAGTTCATTTATTTTGCGCAAATATTTTGCATTCGTATGCCAAATCATGAATAATTATCGTCCATAAAAAAAGTTTTCGACCTACTACGGTACTACTATGTATTTCTCTGTCGCTTAAATAATATCATGCCCATTACTGGGTGTGGCACTTTGCCGTAGCAGGTCTCGGTAAGTGATATATTTTTGCGCGTGAAGTGCGATTATCAGCCGTCAAATTAAGATTGTTAGTGGAGGGGGAGCCATAGAGGTAGTTTTTAATGTGGTGAAAATTATGTCGGCTGTGGGAATCGAACCTGGGTTTTCAAATTCACAGTCCGACTCAATACCACTGAACCATCTACCCTATAATTATTTTATTTCTTTATAATATATATTAGATATTTTCGACAGAGCAACCGGTAAATTGATAATAAACAATAGTGTGTGACTCGCGGACGAAATTCTTGTAGCTTTTCGTTTCCATACTGTTGCTGAACTCAACTATTATATTCTGATTTACACTTTATTTGTCTCGTATAATCTATAAGTAGTAAAAAAAATATAAGAATTCTAAAATTATCATGTACACTTAAGAGTCTCCAAAAATTAAAAACAACTAACATGACAACCTTCATCTAGCGTAGACAATCGAAGTCGTAACTCGTAACTTTTAGAATTCTCGAGATCTCAGCAGTGTCTTGAACAGGAAACACCCTGTTCCCAATTTAATTTCCTTAGTCGAAGTTTCTTCTTTAATTTTAATCAAAATTCTAGTGTTTACTGTTGGTGAAAAATGTTAATTTATTTTCGCTAAACATCATTTAAATTAAACAAATAATTCGAGCTATAATTAACAGTTAACTGTTTTAATGTACCGTTTGTTATATTCTGCGTGGTCACACCACATCAATATACCAGCTGTCAGAGGCCTAATGATGTATACAATCTATATGGCTTAAACAGTATGGTTCGACTATAATAACTAAATTTACGGAAAATTGCTTGCAAACAATAAACAATATAAGTCAAGTGTTTCAATATAGTTACGGTACATTTATCAAACAGAAACACTGATTTATGACGTTATATTGGATTAAACAATAATTTTATATAGAATCACTCTTTCGAAAACTAATGACCCGTAACCCATGGAGTACCTATATCTTTTTTGTGAGTATATACAAATAAAAAAGAGAAAGAAAATTTATGGATGATATTATAAAAAAATTAAATAATAATTTAATACTACAGATAGTATAATATTTGACAGAAATATTAATTTTCTATACGCGATTCGCGTACCTATTTTATTACATTTAATTGCAATTAAATTCATTTAAAAAATAAATATTCATAATGCCAATACCGACTGGTACTTTTCCAAAATTACAAGTAATCCACAAATTAACTGCTTTCAAAAAGTCGTTTTTCTACAAAAGACCCTTTATAAAAGTGAAGGATAACTCATTCTTGCTATTGACAACGTGCAATAAAGTTTTGTTTTTGCCGTCATAAGTATATGTTCGTTTCTAGATATATAAGATGGTTCATTATTTAAAAATACAGAATAATACACTAAAGTGTTGAATAATTGTTAATTATTTAACACTTTTTTAAACTAATCAGATTGCGGTTATTATACAAATTTCATTATTTAACAGTTTTATCCAGTCAGATTGCGGGTTCTATTATAACGCAGTGAACTGAATTGAATAGTATTGCCATCTAGTAAGAATATGTATCTATTTAACTTTGACATTTGTCATATAAATGTATTATTTTCCTCAAACTATGATTTAAAAATGTAAGTTCCTATTGAATATCGCGGAAAAAGTACATTATGCAACTCGCGTGTTATGGAAATTATTCATTCGGATGATTACGACCCTGGCCTAAGACCCGTGCAACAAATTTCTTTCTCATGTATAATCGCTATCATAATACGCTCGTTGAATAATATACTATTTTTCACTACTAGCCTTATCATACCATTAATTAGCACTTTTTAGTAAAGAAATTAATTTTCACTACATGTTAATTAGAAACGGTTAATAATGTATTATTATTCTTTAATTTCTGTAAGAGTACCTATAATTTTCTGAATCACTGTCACTAAACATTATTACAAAAAATCTCAAATGAAACGTCAAATAATAAAAACAATTAAAAAAACGATAAATAAGTTTTTACGGTACGAGTTAGATATGTCCGTACGAGGCGACGAAGGAGCCGAGTCTAGAATTTCGAAATGAGTACCGTAAAAAATATTAATAGACATATGACGTACAACAGATTATTTTATATTGTGTCGCATTTAATTAGGTATTCAACTTTATATTCATATTCTATCCTTGAAAGTGATCCTAAAATAATTATAATTAAATGTCGAAAGCTATTTGTTACTTAGCAGCTATACGATAACAATATAGTAATATTTATAAATAAAAAAAATAAATATATCATCACGCATTTTACCCATTACTGGGTGTGGCACTCTGCCGAGATCTCGGTAAGTGATATATTTAAGCGCTTGAAGTGTGGTTACCAGTCGTCAAATCACGGCCCCCAAAGATGTTAGTGGTGGAGGAGCCACAGGGGTAATTTTTAAAGTGGTGAAAATGTTTGTCGGCTGTGGGGATCGAACCAGGGTGCTTATGATCCGCAGGCCGACTTGATACCACCGAGCCATTACCCCATGTAATATATTACTCAGCGGCCGCTCTAGCTTCTACGTCGCTCCGAACAAAAAAAGCAAATTGACGCCCGCTTAAACATATACTATTAAAAAATATATATCTTTTATTTTAAATGATAATCAAATGGTTTTAATTTATAATAATGAAAAAGTATATTGAGAAATATACATTGACAATCAAGTAGTACAAAACAGTGTATATTCAAAAGTACATATTTGTATATGTATCTAGTTACAAATTGTTATTATTTATGTATTTTTAATGCTATTATAAAAAATCTGGTGTGGGCACCACACGACTTTCTTATACACAACATATATAATATTTAGAATATATGTTATTAAACATGTAATTTAGTTTCTTTCCGAAAGAAGACATAGATAACTAGATACAGCAAAAATTAAAATTTATGTTTTTTTTTTCTATTGCTACTATGATTATTGAAATATATTATTAAATATAAAAATTAGTTTTTCTCAAAATTAGACGCATATACAGGAAAATTGCAAATAACATTTTATGTTCCAAATATTTTTGCTAACATCTTTTATTTGAAACTTTTTTCCTAACTGATTCCATTTTTGAAATAAATGGAATTTATTGTTTTGTGTGTCCAGTAAACTTCCTCTTCCGGTTTTTCAATTTCATTGAAAATCAACTCAGCTCTTCGTATTTTCATGAAACTTATAATTACCAAGTTTCGTTAACAAATCTTATCTCGTTCATGAGATATTGCACGACCGGACACACATCCATCCATCCATCCATCCATCCACACACACAGACATCATTGAGAAAATGATCAAAACGGATTCAGTGGACCTCAAAACACGTATTTCCGCGAAAATCTCGTCAACGATTTTTTTCACGATACCAATACTTCCTTATACTGCGTATAAGAAAGTAAAAATGTATTAGTGCACAATCTAACAAACAAAACTTAATAACTCAATGCATGATATTTCTTTTCATTTATGTTTAAACAAATTCTCGCAGCCCCCTGCGTTCTGTTCTATACGGTGCGCGACATAAATTTAACATTTTTATTATTTAATTAAAAATACTGCACTTTTGATCGTTTTCTTCAAAATTAAGCATTGCAAATATTTTTTTAGTTTTTGAACACCAGTTAATATGAAACGTAACAGGGTCATTTAACCAAAGAAAAAATCGACAAGTATAAATTTAGATTAATTGGGTATATAACTAATCAATATTTTGTACCATCCACAACAAAAATTCCGCTCTTTAGACTTGCCGTCCAGGATATATTCTAGGTTGTCCGCCCTTAAAGCGGACCCTGTAGTACGTATCACTTTTCGGATTGAAATCACTGCTGTAAACATGAAGATAAAATACAGTATGAAATAATAGTTATTGATGTACCAAGGGTGAAAACAGATGTTTCTGGTCCGTGGCATGATTATTAGCACGAGGCGCAAAGCACCGAGAAATAATAACATGCTCAGGGTCGGAAACGCTAATTTCACTCGTGGTACATACAATATTTTATGCACAACAAAATAACATTGAATTATATGTTCAAAAGATTAAAATATGTACATAGGTTATATATCAAAATGACAGTTTGTAAAATCAAGTATTCACAATAAACAAAAATTGTCATTTTATTTATGTATCCATAGGAATGATTTTTTTATGGTCCTAGAGTAAAAAAAATGTTTAAGCCCGCTTTTTAGGCCTAAAACACATGAATTTCGGCCCGGTTGTTTAATATTCAGCCTACTCAGTTTTTGTAAGTATAAATAAACAAATAATTATAAATATTTATGCTATTATCCAAGGACGTTGAAAGGAGGGGATATGGCATGACGATACTGTAGCATTGTTTGAAGTGAGGCTTGGGCAAGGGAAAGAGACAACAATAGTTTTTCTGCACCGTGCTTAGCCAAATCTCTTCTTCTTTCAAATATTTTGAATTTTTATGTAAGAAAAGTGACGTTTAGACGTTGTCAGGGAGCGTTGTTTTATGTAAACATAACCACGAAGTGTCATTTGTGTTTCAATTTTTGTGTTGTATGGAATTGGACATAATTTTTGTGGATAAAATGGTAACAAAGTGTTTATAATTTCAGTTTCCTTGTAAAAATTTATAATCTTTTAGAGAGAATGATTCTGTTATGTTTATTTTAATTTCAAATCTCTTTATGACACATGTCAATCAATAGCAGGCTAAGCACGGTACAGAAAATAATACTTCTGTCTCTGTCAATCTGCCGAGCCTCACAGTCTTGTCCTTTCAACGTCCTTGCTATTATCAATATAAAAATTGTTAAATAGAAATTAAATGTGAAAAAATAGTATATTACGATACTAGTGTACAAATAAGTCCTTAAAGCACGTGTGACGATTTTAAAAGCATGACGCAAAGCGAAGCGCTTTTAATGGCACTTGTGCTATAAAGGCACTTATACACGTGTATCAAACGCTATTTTTTATTATATCTGCATCGTATTCTGGAAAATAAAGCTGGAAAGCAGCACTTTCGTTCCATAATTGAAGACCTTGCAGCAAGGAGGAGGTACGATATATGTGATTATTTTTATATGAGTAATCTGCAGTTATTTAAAAAAATACCTCTCCATCGGTTGGTGCAACAACGATTCTTCTATAACTATTGAGTAGGCCAGTGTTTTTCAAACCCAAAAATGATTCTAAAAAACTCTCGCGACCCCCGAAGCTTTCAACTCCGTCTTAATAAATGCGAAGTTTATATTTTTATTTATTAATTAAATAATGAAGATAAGTTTTTCTCGCGCAGTGATAATGAAATATTTCCCGGCCATTACGAAGAAATGAGAGGAGTGACGCGCGGGCAATAATCGCGGTGACGAACGATGTCTACAAACGCCAACAATAACCGACAGAAATATCGACAGAAATACAACCAAATGGGAGATCTTTGAATTTAGAAATCGATCTCTGATCATGAAATAGAATCGATTTATCGCGATTAATCAATCTTATATATCGATTTATTGCAAATTTTAAAATCGTGTGCAATCAAAAAGATCAAGAATAAAAATATATCGATTTGGTTAAATGGTCGGCTTTAATTTAAAAATATTATCAAAAGATCGATCTTATCGAATTTTTAATACAAAATGAAAACACGAACAATCAATTTGATTTAAGTATTTTTACTGAAAACATATAATAAGTGTAATAGAAAAATGTACACCACATTCAATTCACACCTATTAGGTTAGTCAATTCAAACTTCAAAATAATTAATTTGACGTCAATTATTGTACTTCGTGTTTGTGGTTTGTAATTGTAATCAAATTATGGAAGAAAAGCGAATTCGTGGAAAAAACTTCACAGAAACTGAAAAGAATGTTCTTTTTGAGTTGGTGACGGGGAAATATAAAGTTATAATAGAAAATAAAGAAAGTGATGCCGTCACAATCGCAAAAAAAAAGTTTAGAATGGCAACAAATTTCTAAAAAATTTAATTGTCAGAATAACAGATATCTGTCTCTAAATTCCGCATCACTATAGATCTTAAAGGGATTACGTCTTTCTCTAAAAACTCTGACTTTCTGCACAGCCTCCACAATGTCAAATAGTTCTTCATATGACGATGAACTAGAATTCGAGTATTCTTGAAGCTGCATACTAACAAGTTTTGATAAATAGGTAAAATCACACAAGCACTGGAGTTAAAAGTATGTTTGAAGGAATTTTTAAAGTTTTCAAAATATTAGATTTTATTAATAACCAAACAAACAAACAAAGTACGCATGCGTACAAGCTAAACCCACACAAAATAATTATTTGTTGCCGGTTCTAACTGGCTCTAATACGCAAAAATTCACAGTAGGTGTCAGATGGTATTTGCTATTTTTGATATTTATGTACGTAATAGTAAATTAACAGTCATTATAACAAAAGACTGATCATATGACAATGGCAAATTTATTTGTTTCACAATAATTTAAAAAAGTAGCTTTAATATTTAACAGCTACTTTAACGAAAGCTTTTAGCTGTAGCTTAGCTATATTTTACAAAATATAGCTTATAGCTGTAGCTTAGCTACTTTTTTAAAGAATAGCTGTAGCTGTAGCTTAGCTACTTTTTTTAAGTAGCTAGCCCAGCTCTGCTTACCAGTTAAATTTGTTTTCAGAAACCGGCCCTTAGTCAGTTAATAGACATGGGCGTCCGCAGAGGGTGGAAAGGAGCCCCTTCCTCCTGGATATTAACTAGGGTGGTAACCATGACTTTCGAACATAGGACTTTAACATGTAAAACTATAATTTTGTAATTTCCTACTTCCCTAAATATTTTAAGCAAAAAAGCTTAAAATAAAAGATTTAGGGCATGAAATTCTGCATCTGAACCAATAAACAAAATTAATTTTTCATACTTTGTAACGACACAAATTAGATTTGAAATTGACGAAAATTGCCTCAAAACTATCGACAGTCATGATATTGAAACAAAATTAAACAAATGTTTGACGTTTTGTCTGTCAAAATAAAATTTTTATTTATTATTTAATTTATTTTGATAGTTTTGGCAGATTGAACGTCAAACATTTGTTTAATTTTGCTTCAATTTCATAGCTATCGATAGTTTTGAAACAATTTTAGATCTAATTTGTGCCGTTACAAAGCATGCAAAATTAATTTCGAATTTGATGCCCTAAAACTTTTATTTGAAGCTTTTTTGTTTTAAATAATTAGGGAAGCAGGGATATTAAAACAATATGATTTTACATGTTAAAGTTCCATCCTGTATATGTATATATAAATAAAATAAAAATTCAATTATAAGTTTAAAGATAATACATTTAAACTGAAACTAAATTTTCAGCAGTATTCTTATGGCCAGCTAGCGACGTGTTCCCTATCGTGACGATTGAGTAATCTAAGTTTATTAAGAATACACGGACACAAAATATTAGAAAATAAAAACGGTCAAACTGCTAAATCGAAATTTATTGAAGAAATGGTTTCAATTTATGGAAGAGTTATTCGAAGATTGTCCTTCCTCTTCAATTCAAATCCAGACGATAAAGACTAGTAATTTAATTCACAAATTTAATTATTTTTTTGTCTATTTGTTGTGTGTATTTGTATTTATGTTATGTAAAAAAATCTTTTTAGAAATATATGTATATCTGAATCTGCGCTCCCCCTGCAAAAATGTCTGTGGACGCCCATGTTAATAGAGATTTGAACATGATACAGTTCACTTTCAGACCACTATCACACTCACACACAATGCGTACCATGTCCCAATTTCATTAGTTAGTTGCGCTTTGAAATCAGTAATAATAACATTTGAAATATTGTAAACAAGATTGAAAAATTTATGTTAAATAAAAATATTTATAATAAAAAGAACGTTAAAAAAACGGTAACTTTGATTTAATTGACCAATCATTTTATTTTGTTTTGTATAAATCGATAACCTCAATTTTTTATCATTAGATATTTTGTATCAATAGATTTTTTGGATTCATGTATAACATTGATTTTATTGATCTTTTAGAAATTTAAGATAAATACAATTTTTTTTAAATAGATAGCTTAAGTTAATCAAACCTTTTGTCAGTGCATTGATTGGCCGATATTTTAATCAAATAGAGCAGAACTATAAACTAAAAGGTTTTTTTTTATAACTATGAGTTTTGAAAGATTTTTCACAATGCACAAATTATATTAACTTAATAATGTGATATTTTTTCATTTGTCTGACAGATGGGGTTTCCATGACTTTATCTCAGTATTCAGACATCGATCTTTAATCTATGTATACAGTATTTAAACTGTTTACCCACTCACATTCAAGTACTTAAAAAATAACCTTTTTGTTATTGCATGAACATCACGCAACGTAATAACTGTTTGTATAATTTTCAGGAAATTTAGAGAGTACTTCAATCCTTGTTGACTTTTAAATACGAATATGTTAAAGAACAGAAAACAAACAGTTAGTAAACTAGTATTAAAATAATATAGCTGTGTTGAACCAGAAAAAATACGATAATAAATATGAATAAATGATCTTAGCAATGACAGAAACTTTTCTCCCGATGAGCGATTATATCGTGATATTGATGTCATAGACATAGAGTTCGAAACCAGGTTAAAAAGAAAAAGCGCTTATCTTCAGTATTATAAACAACAAATAAATTTAAAGTAATTATTATGTATTTCTTCAAACGACTGTCGAACTTTTGCCAGTAATGTTATATATGGCATAATATAAATAAAATTTATTCGAATTTGTAAATTTAATCTGTCCTTTATAATACTGGGCATTCATGATTGCATATATGGGATGGCTAGCTCAGTGGTATGAAGTCGGCCTGTGGATCCTGAGGTCCCTAGTTCGATTCCCATAGGCGATAAATTTTCATAATTTGAAAAAGCTATCCCTGTGGTGAATCCACCACTAACATGTTTGGGGGTCGTGATTTGACGACTGGTAACCGCACTTCACGCGCAAAATATATCACTTACCGAGATCTGCTTCAGCAGAGTGCCACACCCAGTAATGGGTAGAAGGCGTGATGATATATTTATTTATGATTGCATATAGATAATTACGTAGTAAATAGTAAATACAAAATTTGTACATAGAAAGAAGAACAAAAAGGGGTTTATATAAAGTTTGTTTAAATTAAAACCAACAGGCAATGTTAATAAGTGAATGTTTATAATAATCAAATAGTAACTAATTTGTAAAGTAAAAAACATAATAAATGTAAATTAATGTTTTTTACAAGACAATATAAAATTCAATCGAATTATGGAGGCCCTATTCAGACAAAATTTATGTTTTTGCTTTATTTACAGTGAGTGAAGTTAAAGTTCGCAGTTGATCGCTTGTGATAAAACAACTGTCTAGTACAGTAATTATAATATAAATAATACATTTTAATTATTACAAAAATAAAGATAAAGTAAATTTGGAGGCAGGAGAATGCCAGTTTTATAGGACTAATACAAGTGGTAACAGTTTACGTTTCCACAGCTTTCAATTAGTTTTCAACTGACACAGGATTCAACATGGCGTCAACTGCGTTTTTGTCGCAGTACAAATTTTATCTTTAAAAAGAAAGAAACAAAAGTTTAGATGTTATGTTTGTAAATGATTTTCACGTGGAGGTGATATGGGTGCATGTAATATTTTTATAGGACTAGGCAATTTTAAAATTCCACAAGCATACTCGTAGGTATTGCTCGCATATCTTCATTCGCCATTATTTTATGGAAAAATTATCAGTAATGAAGACATTTGTTCAAATGATGTATGCTAATTATGTAATCTGCTGTGTCTTTACACAATAAACCATGGGCGTCGCATCTGTGCAATTTGCTACTCTCGGTTGAAGTATTTTAATTCATTTCTTGCGTTTTCGCTGAGAAATTTAACTTTAGTTCCTTATTTTGTGCTTCATTATTGCACATTTATATAAAATTAGCAAAAATATCCCCGCGAATAAGTTTGTCCTGTGAAGTTGTCATTTTGCTGCTATTATGTGTTCTTTCCATTGGTTTTCTCGCCGTTTACAAAAGAAGTGGAGATATAGTGGTGCAACTGCACTCCCGACAGAACGTCACTGTGAAATTTTATTTATTTCACTGGTATATTGCAGTTAGTATTGGCTGGCAGAGCGGCTCGTGTATTACGTATAACACTAATATGTAGTAAAATATTTCTAGTCGCAGTGTCACTTTATACAGGTTCTGCAAGCATTTCACATTCCACAGATTGGCATACTTTCGTGTCCATGACTACATATTTCCGTACGCAACTAAATTAGCGTCAGTCGAGTGGCGCCAATAATCATTGCCTGTGGAAACCTTGGTTATCAAGGATACTTAATAAAGTTTTGACATTATTACAAAACATATATCGGTAAGGTAGTATTATTAAAAAAAAATAATAATTAGCTGAGTTAGCTAATAATTACCAATATCATATCAATTGTTAAATATAGTAAAATATAAAATTAAACACAGGATGACGTAAATAACCTACAAAACAATTTATTTATACAGTTTACAGTAGAACAGAGAATTGGGGTTAAAAACTGAAATATTTTCAAGGTTCACAGGATAGCTTTTGTCCTTAAGATTGAATACAGTTCGGTTCAGCGACGATCACATTCTTCTGTTGATTCACGTTGTTCAGGTTAATAGCTCTGCCTCTCTCCCCGTACACCGCTCATTGTTTATTTTCAGTACCAGTGTCGCCATCTGGATGCGTTCAGTCAAACTTGCTCACGCTAACAGCGTTGTGAATGTGAGGTTAGGGTTGAAAATTGGTTTTCTTCAAAAAGAAAATGCGCCACTTGAGTTTAAACGATTAAGGAATAAGTGAAAAGAATGAAAAGAGATTAAGTTAAGCTTTGTTTGCGTGGAAGTAAAACGATACAAAACTCTTTTTTACCTTTTTCGTGTTATATTTTTGATGAAGTGAATATGCTTTTCACAGTTTTTTTTATATTGGGATTATAATATAAATTGAAAAAAGAATAAAGTGGATAACTTTGAAAGAAGATTCTAGCCGTCACTAATAAGCAAGCCTTGTAGACGAGCGATGTATTGCAATACCTCGATGACTTCATATTTTCAATTCAATGAACTGTAGATTAATTATTAATTACTGCTTAGTATGTACTTTAAAATGGGAAATCAGTTATTTTTAAATAAAATTTTGAATAAAAATTTACTGTAATTGCTAAGGCTACTTAGTAGTAGTTTAAATCCCTATTTTCTTTCAATACTAAACATGACAGATTATCCAGAAAAAAAAAATTATTTTAAACATTAATAATTAATATGTCGATGATGCATTAAGCGACGAGCAAAATTTTATATTTTTTTTTACATTTTCGGATACATTTCATTCTTTTCTTCCTCCTGGGCTCCATTCTAGTATAGATTTTATTGGATCTTATTATTTTTTTTCTATGTACGTATCCCAACCATTTTATTCCTTGTTGTTTGATTTTCGTCACTATGTCTTGCCCTTTTATTTCTTGTTCAATTTCGTAGTTCATTCTTGGTCTGTACTTATTACTATCTATCTTTATCGGCGCTAATATTATTCTTACTTTTCATGATCTCCAATTCTTCTTCATTCATTGGTTTTATTATTTCTTTACATATTCTCATCTTGGTGGTTTTTATATGGGTTTTGCTCTTGAATATTTTTTTGTTAGCTCTATTCGTTGCTGGTATTTTTTCTTTTATTCTCGCTTCTCTTTCGCCTCTGTTTATCAGCATCATCTCTAGGTACTTAAAGGCTATCTACTTTTTCAAATTCGTCTATTTTAATTAAATTTGTCTCTTCTTTTGCTTCTAGTACCATTATTTTTATTTTATTTTTATTTATTTCCAGTCCTAGTTTTGTTCCTTCTCTTATTATTTCTCCTAACGTATCCCTCATTAGTTTTCTATTTTTTGTTACTATTGTTATCGGTGTATGCTATTATTTGTCTTCCTTTTTGTTTTTAATGTACCTTTCTTTATTTTTCTTAGTACGTACTTAATTGCAATCGTGAACATAGAAGCTGATAATGCATCTCCTTGCTTCACTCCTTTATTTATTACAAACTCCTCTTTTTGGCCTTTTTGTGTCTATTGTTATTTTCCTAATAGTCATCGCTATCAGTCTTCTCATTTTACCTGGTATTCCTAATTCCGTGAATATGGAAATAAGTTTTACTCTTTTCATAGAAACAAAAGCCTGTTTGAAGTCGATAAATATTATGTCTATGTTAAAGTCGAAGAATTTTTCTATTATTTGTTTAATTGTATGTATTGCGCCTGTTGTGGATTTTTCCTTTATGAAACCACATTGATATTGCCTTATGACGTATTTGGTAATCTTCTCTGTACTACCGTTGATATTATTTTATAAGCCGTGTTCTGGCAGATTTTCTGGTCTCCTTTTTGTGGATTGTCATAATTTTTCCTATTTAACACTCTTTTGGTGTAAGGAATACCTGCCATCTAGTGGCATAATTGAAAAGTTAGTTCGCATCATTGAGTGTAACAGTAACATGTGAAAAAAGAACGACAGAACTTGTATATTGTTATTAGTTGTGGAAATAAAAAAAATTATTTAACAAAGTATAAAAGAATATAATTTACAAATAAAAATCAACAACACAACACTTAGTATTGTCTCTTCTCTCTAAATTTTAGTTATGAGTTCATATGTTTGTTGTTATAATTTTTTTTTAAATTTAAAACGGTTATCTCCAACTCAAATGCACCAAGAGTTGTGGAATACTTTAGGGGACTCTGCAGTGTCATATGATGTAGTTAAAAGGTGGTGCCGAGAATTCAAGTGCAGCAGAACCTCGTATGAAGATGAACATGATGGAGGGCATTCTGTGATCGCAGCTACGGACGAAAACATGAAAAAAATACACCAAATAATGATGAAGAATAGGAGAATTGACATCAGGGAAATAGCAAAATGAAGAGGCCGAATGTTTTGGAGCTGAAACTTGCAGGCGATTTCTTGATATCTACCAGCATAATAAACAGGACTTTCTTTATCAGTATATAACCATGGATGAAACTTGGGTCCACTACTATGACCCTGAGACCAAACTCCAAAACATGCAGTGGAAACATAAGGGATCACCACCGCCCCGCAAGTTTAGAGTTCAAACGTCAGTCGATAAAGTCATGGCTTCAGTATTTTGCATGCTGAAGGTTGTTTGTTGGTTGACTACCTCCTAAAGAGAGTCACAATAATAGGCTCCTACTACGCTAACCTAATAGCGAAATTGCGGGAGGCGATCAAAGGAAAAAGGAGGGAAAACTTCGGACAATGCACCAGCGCACAAGGCATTAGTCTCTATGGCTGCTATTCAAAAAGCTAAATTTTAATTAGTTGAATACTTCCCATATTCACCAGATCTACCACTCAGTGACTACCGGGTATTCCTAAAATTTGCGTGGATTTTTTTTTCGAAGAATAATGATGTCATACACTGTGTAGAAGAGTGATTTGCGAGGATCGGACAAATATTCTACCAGGAAGCTATAGAAATGTTGGAGCATCTGTAGGCCATGTGCATAAAAGTTGAAAGGGACTACGTTGAAAAATAAGGTACAAAAAATCTCTCTCAAATACCTCAAAATAGGTTAGGGGTGGGGCATGTCAATAAACCCTCGTATATGAATATACAGGGTTTTTTAAACCGGGCCCCCATCGGGTTCTCGAGATCTATAAACGATAAAACTTCGGTTAAATTAGACATAAGCTGCTACGTCAGTAGGACAATTTAATGATGTTAAGATTTTTCTGAAAAAATGCTAGGTCTCTAGATATTACTAAAAATACAAAATTTGTGATTTCAAAAAAATATTATTTCTAAAATAGTGACATATAGAGGAAACAGTTTCAAATATAACTTTTAGCTAATAAAACTCTCTTTACACTGGAGAATCAAAATATTTATTATATCTCAAAATTTTCCAGGCACAACATAAAACTTTAATTTGTAAAATGAAAGTTGGCTATAACATAAAAAAATTACTTTGTCTTTTCTCTATTCAGCAATATTATACTTTTTCTTGTTATGTTCATTTTAAATGATGTAAAAAAATAATTAATTTCCAGCTATAAACTGATTTGTTTAGTACTGTAATGTAACAATTAAACCGAACAATTAACAAACAAAAATACTATTAAAAGGTGAACAATCAAATTTATAAACATTTTCTTAATAATTAAAAATGTCTTGCAATAAAAATAATACAATAAAGATTCAGTCCGCCATCTTGAAACAAAATAGCCGCTAGCTATCTTAAAAAGTACTGCATTGATTCGATTCAAATTTGGTATAGGCATAGATGGATACCAATCTTAACATATAGACATAATAAAGCTTTAGTCCGCCATCTTGAAACAAAATGGCCGCTAGCTATCCTGAAAAGTACTGCATTGATTCGATTCAAATTTGGTACAGACATAGACGGGAATCAATCTTAACATATAGGTATAATAAAGCTTCAGTTTGCCGTTTTGAAATAAAATGGCCTCTAGCTATCGTGAAAAGTACTGCACTGTGCGATTCAAATTTGATATAGGTACAGACGAGAACCAATATTAACATATAGGTATAATAAAGCTTCAGTCCTATGCCATTCGAATTCAAATTTGGTAGAGGCATAGACGAGAACTACTCTTAACATATAGATATAATAAACTTCCAATCTGCCATCTTCCCGAATGTGGTTCGAGTTTGCGGTCGAATTGCAGTTTCCGGTACGACTCGCATTTGCAATGACCATCAACAAAGTACAGGGACAATCGCTACAATTGTGTGGACTAAATTTGGTAAATCCATGCTTCTCACATTGACAGCTGTACACAAACACTTTCTTTGAGTTGCAATGCAACGCATGCCGGGTACTCGCCCTAAATTGTTGACCACGCGAACGAAGCCGCGGGTAATAGCTAGTATAAAAATAAATGTTTGTTTCTTTGTTTGTTTGTCCCGTATGCGTTCCTATATCATTCATCCGATTGCAATGCAACTTTGGTAAGTTGTTGTATGCACGCCTGCAAAGGTTTCTCACATAGCAAAAGTCCAGTCCGCCATCTTGAAACTAAATAGCCGCTAGCTATCCTGAAAAGTACTGCACTGATTCGATTCAAATTTGGTATAGGGATAGACGAGAACCAAACTTAACATATAGATATAATAAAGCTTCAATCCGCCATCTTGAAACAAAATGGCCGCTAGATATCTTGAAAAGTACTACACTGATTCGATTCAAATTTGGTACAGACATAGACGGGAACCAATACCAACATATAGGTATAATAAAACTTCAGTCCGCCATCTTCAAATAAAATGGCCGCTAGCTATCCTGAAAAATATTGCACTGATTCGATTCAAATTTGGCACAGACATAGACGGGAATCAATCTTAATATATAAATATAATAAAGCTTCAGTCAGCCATCTTGAAACAAAATGGTCGCTAGCTATCCTGAAAAGTACTGCACTGATTCGATTCAAATTTGGTACAGACATAGACGGGAGCCAATCTTAATATATAGATATAATAAAACTTCAGTCCGCCATCTTGAAACAAAATGGCCGCTAGCTATCCTGAAAAGTACTACACTGATTTGATTCAAATTTTGTATAGACATAGACGGGTACCAATCTTAACATATAGATATAATAAAGATTCAGTCCGCCATCTTGAAACAAAATAGCCGCTAGCTATCTTAAAAAGTACTGCATTGATTCGACTCAAATTTGGTATAGGCATAAATAGATACCAATCTTAACATATAGACATAATAAAGCTTCAGTCCGCCATCTTGAAACAAAATGGCCGCTAGCTATCTTGAAAAGTACTGCACTGATTCGATTAAAATTTGGTATTGGCATAGACGGGAATCAATCTTAACATATACACATAATAAAGCTTCAGTCAGCCATCTTGAAACAAAATGGCCGCTAGCTATCTTGAAAATTACTGCACTGATTCGATTTAAATTTGGTATAGACATAGACGGGAACGAATCTTAACATATAGATATAATAAAGCTTCAGTTCGCCATCTTGAAACAAAATGGCCGCTAGCTATCCTGAAGAATACTATACTGATTCGATTCAAATTTAGTATAGACATAGACGGGAACCAATCTTACCATATAGGTATAATAAAGCTTCAGTCCGCCATCTTGAAACAAAATGGTCGCTAGCTATCCTGAAAAGTACTGCACTGATTCGATTCAAATTTGGTATAGGCATAGACGAGAACTAATCTTAACATATAGGTATAATAAAGCTTCAGTCCGCCATATTGAAACAAAATGGCCGCTAGCTATACTGAAAAGTACTGCACTGATTCGATTCAAATTTGGTAGAGGCATAGACGAGAACTACTCTTAACATATAGATATAATAAACTTCCAATCTGCCATCTTCCCGAATGTGGTTCGAGTTTGCGGTCGAATTGCAGTTTCCGGTTCGACGCGCATTTGCAATGACCATCAACAAAGCACAGTGACAATCGCTACAAGTGTGTGGACTAAATTTGGAAAATCCATGCTTTTCACATGGATAGCTGTATGTGGCATGCACACGCATCGGAAAACCTTCTGGTTTATTCGTGTACATCTCAAAGAGAAAAACAAAAAATATTGTGTATCCAAAAGCACTGTCTTTCTGTATGTTGCAATGCAACGCATGCCGGGTACTCGCATTAAATTGTAGACCACGCGAACGAAGTCGCGGGTAATAGCTAGTCTATATATATAAAAATTAATGTTTGTTGTTTGTTTGTTTGTTTGTCCCATATGCGTTCGTATATCATTCTTCCGATTGCGAAGAAACTTTGCTAAGTTGTTGTGCGCATGCCCGCGAAAGTTTCTGACTTAGCACAAGTCCAATCCGCTATTTTGACACAAAATGGCCGCTAGCTATCCTGAAAAGTACTGGACTAATTCGATTCAAATTTGGTACAAGCATAGACGAGAACCAATCTCAACATGTAGGTATAATAAAGCTTCAGTTTGCCGTTTTGAAATAAAATGGCCTCTAGCTTCACTGTTTAGATTCAAATTTGATATAAGTACAGACGAGAACCAATATTAACATATAGGTATAATAAAGCTTCAGTCCTATGCCATTCGAATTCAGACGTTTGCAGTTTCCGGTACGACTCGCATTTGCAATGACCATCAACAAAGTACAGGGACAATCGCTACAATTGTGTGGACTAAATTTGGAAAATCCATGCTTCTCACATGGACAGCTGTACACAAACACTTTCTTTGAGTTGCAATGCAACGCATGCCGGGTACTCGCATTAAATTGTAGTCCACGCGAACGAAGCCGCGGGTAATAGCTAGTACAAAAATAAATGTTTGTTTTTTTGTTTGTCCCGTATGCGTTCCTATATCATTCATTCGATTGCAATGCAACTTTGGTAAGTTGTTGTATGCACGCCTGCAAAGGTTTCTCACATAGCAAAAGTCCAGTCCGCCATCTGGAAACTAAATAGCCGCTAGCTATCCTGAAAAGTACTGCACTGATTCGATTCAAATTTGGTATAGGGATAGACAAGAACCAATCTTAACATATAGATATAATAAAGCTTCAGTCCGCCATCTTGAAACAAAATGGCAGCTAGCTATCCTGAAAAGTACTTCACTGATTAAATTCAAATTTGGTATAGGCATAGACGGGAACCAAGCTTAACATATAGGTATAATAAAGCTACAGTCCGCCATCTTGAAACAAAATGGCCGCTAGCTATCCTGAAAAGTACTGCACTGATTCGATTCAAATTTGGTATAGGCATAGACGAGAACCAATCTTAACATAATAAAGGTATAATAAAACTTCAGTCCGCCATCTTGAAACAAAATGGCTGCTAGCTATTCTGAAACGTACTGCACGGATTCGATTCAAATTTTGTATAGGCATAGATGAGAACCAATCGTAACATAAAGGTATAATAAAGCTTCAATCCGCCATCTTGAAATAAAATGGCCTTTAGCTATTCTGAAAAGTACTGTAGGTACTGATTCGATTCAAATTTTGTATAGGCATAGATGAGAACCAATCTTAACATATAGGTATAATAAAGCTTGAGTCCTATGCCATTCGAATTCAAACGTTTGCAGTTTCCGGTACGACTCGCATTTTCAATGACCATCAACAAAGCACAGGGACAATCGCTACAAGTGTGTGGACTAAATTTGGAAAATCCGTGCTTCTCACATGGACAGCTGTATGTGGCATGCTCACGCGTCAGATAATTTTCTGATTTATTCGTGTATGTCCCTAAAAGAAAAACAAAAAATATTGTCTATCCAAAAGTACTTCAATAAACAGAATTAAATACAAACACTTTTTTTCTTTGAATTGCAATGCAACGCATGCCAGGTACTCGCATTAAATTATAGAACACTCGAACGAAGTTGCGCGTAATAGCTAGTTTATAATAAACAAATGAAGAAAGAATTTAATAATAAATTGTAATAGTTATTATATAGATCAATTGGAAACCAACGGAAGTACAACAATTATTATGAATAATCTAACACTTAAACAGAAAGTTAAGTTTAAGATGCTGTTTAGATTTTGTTTAGTTGTCTTCTATTTGGATAAATACGTGAATAAACTTTAGCAGCATCAACAGAATTGTTGCGACATTGACCATAAACATCTTTTTCGCGCCTTCGTCCAAGATTGACAGTTTTACATATATCAAAATCGTTCGGAAATCATATGTTTACCGAACGCCGTTCGGTAAAAACTAGAGATTTTTGTAATGTTAGTATTGGAACTACTTGCTATCAGTGTCAATGAGTGCTTGGAGGAATAGAAATGTTTTCCAATTTTAGAGCTAATTTGTACATTGTAAACTGAAATGTATGTAATTATAATTCAATTTGCAGTTGCTGTGTACAACCAATAAAAAATATGAATACAGATAATTGAACTATAAATAAAATTCATATTGTAATACGCTGAGAGAAAAATTAACTGAACGAGTCCAACATATGCAAGTAGGGATGTTAAGATGTTATGAAACTGAGTGTCAATTTCGGTGGTTAGAGATTTTTACTAATTTTAAATTAATAATTTCATTTAAATCGGCGCGAAAAAAGTTATGTATCACATGTCCAGAAACTGGTTTGCGAGTACTCGCAGAACTAAAGTGATACAAATAATTATTCTTCGTCGTTTAAGTTTGCCATACTGGATGTCTTTAAAATAATGATTCAAGAAATAATTGGTACTGATTGTTACCAACAATGAAGTAAACAATTGTTTACTTGTTATTGACAGAAATAAATCAACTTTTGTTTCTTAGGTGCCTTAGATTGTAAGAAAACAAATTGATGAAAAATCCTATGCAATATTAATAAATATGTATAAAATAAAGAATTGTAGCGAATAGTAATGTTTATAAATTTTGATGTCATCTTTTATTTAGTATTTTCGTTTGTCAATTGTTCAGCTTTATTTTTACAAAAGTATAATATCGTTGAATACAGGAAAGATAGAGTAATTTTTTGATATCATTGCCAATTATGGTTTTTATTTAAAAAATTAAAGTTTTATGTCGTATCTGGAAAACTATGATATATAGAAAATATTTGTATTCTCCAGTGTAAAGAGCCCTTTGCTAACTAAAAGCTATATTTGAAACTATTTCTCTATCTATCACCGTTTTGGAAATAAAAATATATTTTTTGAAATCGCAAATTTTGTATGTTTACTAATATATACTGATCTACACATTTTTTTCAGGAAAACTAAAACAACATTAAATTGTTCTACTAATGTAGCAATTTTTGTCTAATTTAACACCGATATATTCACGTGAATGGCGTAAAGCTTCTTATTAAATATGAAGTAAATTTTAAATTGTTTATCAGTACTTTTAAAAACGAACTGAAAAATTTGGTCGAGTCCAGAGAAATTATTCCTAATAATAGCTATAATTCTTTTAATATAGTGGCAAATTTCATAAAGATGGAGACTAGGGTCAGGTAAGATATATAAATGGTCGAGCATATCAATGTATAGGTACGTGTCACGGTGTACACACGTGTTTTTCTAGCTGTATATATTTTGAGTTATTTATTAATAAATTGCTTGTTTGCGGTGTTAATTTTTTTTACTGTTTTGTGTTCATCTTTAAACCAAGTGCTGTATTGTAATTTAAATCGCAGTTTAAATAGTACAATAAATTTGACATAAAGTAGTTTATTTGTCGTATCTTAAGTCAAAGTGTTTAATATTTCGCATTTGACTGCGCGACGTGTTTCTTACAAGTTAGAAATTGTTAATTGTAGTCAGTGTTGTACGTCAGTTAATTCCAAGACCGGCATTAAATGCATATCTTGCTTGAAATTATTTCACGCAGCATGCGCGGGTCTTTCAAACAATCGTTTTAAAATACTCAAAGCAAGTAAGGACCCCAATTGGTCTTGTGTTGACTGCTGCTCTATTTCTGAAGATGATTTACCACTAGCTGGATCCAGTGCTAGTATTACTAATAGCCTGTTACCGAATGATGTCGTTGCTGCCATAAATTCACTGAAGACGGATCTGCTTAATGCCATGAATGAAAAATTTGATTCACTTATGACTTGTGTTAAATTCTGTTCAGATAAAATTTCAGATTTTGAATCTGAATTGAAAAAAATTAATGAAAAGATTAAAATAATTGATACTGTTCGTAAGGAGAATGAAGAATTAAAACAACAAGTTTCGAATATGAACCAAAAAATTAATGATTTGGAACAGTATTCTAAATTGAATAATGTCATCATTCAAAATATTCCCGAGCGAACTAATTAAAATATTTACAAAATCATAACGGATATGGCTGCAAATGTTGGAGTCAATATGAACGAATCTGACATCGATGCAGCGCACAGATTACCAACAAAAAACATAAATTCGCCTAAAAATATTATTGTTAAATTTACTACGCGTATAAAAAAGGATAATTTCTTATCAACCTTACGAAAAGCAAACGTCACTACACGGTCACTTGAATTTAATAATTCAGACACAAGAATTTTTGTAAATGAGTATTTAACGCCAAACAACAGCGCATTTTTCAAAAATGCCAGGGACACTCTTCGTCCAAAAGGATTCAAATACATCTGGACAAAGAACTGCAAAATTCTTGTGCGTAAGGATGATTCGTCTAAAATCAAAATTATAAATTCCTCAACTGATATTAATAAAATATAAATAAACATATTACTAAAATAATAGATATTTCTGGGACTTGCAATGGCTTTTTCTTTGTATTATCAGAACGTAAGAGGATTAAGATCTAAAACGAGTGACATTCGTGTGAACTCTTTTTCATGTGCTTACGATATTTTATGTTTGACTGAAACTTTTTTAAATGCATCAGTGAATGACTCTGAAGTGTTATCGGATAACTTTAATGTTATTAGAAAGGACAGATCAAGTGAAACGTCATCTAAATTAGATGGTGGTGGAGTACTGATTGGTTTACGGAAGGGCATAAGGTACCTAGAACAACCGAAGTGGTCGACAAATATAGAAGAAATTTGGGTATCGTTAAAATTGGATCATAATAGACGAAACATTAATCTGTGTTGTGTGTATATTCCTCCCAATAACAACGAAGCCATTATTTTATTTACCTCAAACTTGTTACATATAATAGACTCACATCCTAATGACCTTTACATAATCTGCGGTGATTTTAACTTTCCACATCTGCAATGGCAACTATTTAATAACTATTTTGTACCATTAAATTCTTATAATTCCACTGCCTCTGTTTTCGTCGATTGCATAGCATACTGTAACTTAAATCAGTTTAATCATATAAGAAATGAGAATAATCGAGTCTTAGATCTTGTACTTAGTAATATGGATGCTGTGAATGTTATTGAATGTCAGGATCCTCTTATTAAAGTTGATGCACATCACCCACCATTAGAATTATTCATGAAATATGAATTGACCTCTAAGTTAGCCAGGAGACCAGGAAAATGTTACAAATATTTTACTGCTAATTATGAAGTAATTAATAACAAATTGTTGTCAGTTGACTGGGATACCGAATTTAATAATTTATCCACGGAAACTATTACGTATAAATTTTATAACATAATTAATTCAGTTGTTGATGAAAATGTGCCTTCTAATTTTAAAACTAGACATAAATATCCTAATTGGTTCACTGCTGATTTAATTAGGGTTATAAAAGAGAAGGATAGAGCTCATTTAAATTTCAAACGTTTTCAAACACAAGCTGCATACAATACTTTTTCACTCCTAAGAAAAAGAGCAAAAAAAATTATAAGAGATTGTTATCAAAATTACATTGTTAATGTCGAAGAACAAATTCATATAAATTCTAAAAAATTTTGGTCACATGTTAGCTCTCTCAAAAAACATGGCATTCCCAGCACTATGAAATATGAAAACCATAGCTCGACTGATGGTAATGATATTTGTAACATGTTCTCGGATTATTTTAAATCAGTTTACACAGACAATAGTAATGTTATCACTGATTTTAACTCAGTCTCATTTAATATCAATAATAATACCTCTATTTTGTCAAATATTCATATTACGCCTGATATGGTATTAAAGATATTAAATAATTTGGATAAGAATAAAGGTGCTGGTCCGGATAATATTCCTGCTATCTTTGTGAAAAATTGTGCTGTTTCTTTATGTTATCCGTTAAGTGTTATTTTCAATAGATCATTATGTGAGAGTCATTATCCAATCATTTGGAAAAATGCATATGTAGTACCTATTTATAAAAATGGTGCGAAAAATGACATTATAAATTACAGACCGATTTCTAAATTATGCATTTTCGAAAAAATTTTCGAATTAATAATTTACGAATACTTGTTCTCTATAGTTAAATCACAAATTGTTCCTGAACAACATGGATTCTTCCCAGGAAGATCTGTTGAAACTAACTTGTGATCTATACTGATTACATACTAACAGCAATGGATAATCGTATTCAGGTTGACTCCATTTACACCGACTTCTGCAAGGCTTTCGACAAAATTGATCATTGTATACTTTTAAAAAAACTAGCTGAGGTTGGTGTACATGGTAGTTTGCTGAAGTGGTTTCACTCATATTTATATGGTAGAACCCAATGTGTCACTGTTAATGGGTATTGCTCCAATTTAGTACGTATTACATCTGGCGTACCTCAAGGATCACATCTTGGTCCTCTTCTCTTTAATATTTTTATAAATGATGTTAAAAAATGTTTCTCATTTTCAAAAATATTATTATACGCAGATGATTTGAAAATATTTCATACAGTCAATAATATCGGTGACTGTTTAACGATTCAAGATGAAATAAATAAGTTTAGTGACTTCTGTGTGCTTAATAAATTGACTTTAAATCTAAATAAATGTACAAATATCACGTTCACACGAAATAGGAACCCTATCACTTATGAGTATAAAATTAATAACAGTGTAATACAATATACTTCTCAAGTTAAAGATCTTGGTTTAATTGTTGACAGTAAATTATTATTCGATGTACATATTGACAATGTTATTAAGAAATCGTTACGTACCTTAGGGTTTTTATTTCGTATGTCTAAAGATTTTAAAAATGTATCTACTTTATTTTCGTTGTATTTTTGCCTTGTACGTAGTCAGTTGGAATTTGCGACTGTTTGTTGGTCTCCTCAATATATTATATACAGTGATAGAATTGAAAGAATACAGCACAGATTCTTAAGACACATCAAATTTAAATTTAACAATAATAATTTTAATCTTATGCGACTGGACAACAGACGTAATATTTCTGATTTAGCTTTTCTATATAAAATTGTTAATAATAAATTTGACTGCACAAGTCTGTTACATAATATTCAATTGAGGGTGCAACAGTATTATACAAGAACAAATGAAGTTTTCAACCCTTTAGGTTATAAGACGAACTCGGCGACTAATTCACCAATTAATCGCATGATTAATTTGTACAATGTTTTATGTACTACTAATACCAATATCGATATATTTTCTATGTCTTTAGCTGCGCTGAAGAACCAAGCAAAACTGTACTTTTATTATTAGTTTATTACGTAATTTGTTTCACCTATACATGTATCTTGATTAATTTCTAATATGTATTGTTCTTAGTGCTACACTGTTATTGGGCTTTCGCCTGTTGTGTAGCCAAATACAAATAAATATTACCGTTTTAAAACTTTGTGCCAAATAATCGTCATTTTTCCAACTCTATCTGTAAGATATATATATATATATATATATATATATCATCATGGGTATGGCACTCTATCGAAGCAGATCTCGGTAGGTGATATATTTATGCGCATGAAGTGCGGTTATCAGATCTTAGTGGTAGGGGAGCCAGAGGGTTAATTTTTAAATTGGTGAAAATGTTTGTCGGCTGTGGGGATCGAACCAGGGTTCTTAAGGTCCACAGACCGACTCGATATCACTGAGCCATAATATAATAAAATGTAATATCAGTCCACTAAAGTTAAATATAATGTACAGAAAACAATTTTTATTTAATATACTTTATAGATAATGTTATGAGGTAGGTGGCTCAGTGATATCAAGTTGGCCTGTGGAATTGTGAACCCGGTTTCGATTTCCACAGTCGACGAACAAATTTCACCACATTAAAACTATCTCCTTTAACATCCTTGTAAGTGTATAGGTATTCAACAGTAATTAATTATATTAGAAAAAGTATATTAATAAAATTCTAATTTAACATCTTGTAGTAACATAACAAAATAAATTGATAATCGGTTAGCAGCGAATAAGGGAATTTTATTTTTATAGAAAACCTGTATTAAAATATTTATTACAGTATAAATAACAATATTATATATTATTGTAAGCATATATTTTCTATTGGAATAAAAGGAATCTAATAAAATAGTACTTTAAATATAGGTTTATGGTCGTCGTCGAGTATATTTTTGATGTATTGTACAAATGTATCTAGTAGGGTTTTAATTTTTTTGGAGCACTACATTATCACAAATTTTTATTAGTTATATACCTCATTGACAAAATTGTGATTCAACAATCCTATTAGTTTATCAAAATAGTCCGCGTGTTATAGTCATAGCGAATTTTAAACAAACATATTCAAAAGAGATTGGAACCAAATCCAAATTTGCATGACTGGTCGTATATTTTTCGTCTTTTTGTTTTCATTCCATCATAATTCATAACTAGATACCATTATACTGAAAAAACAAATGTGTGTGGAATTTTCAAACACGAGTAGACAATGGATAGTTCTGGAATTCTTAGAAATATCTATCGTTAAAAATAATTGAGTCACAGAAAGCCAAAAGTTTAACATTTCCTCTCACATTTACTTTTTATGGCACTCTATTTTAAATATGACGGTTTATGTTAAAGTGTCATTTATGCGGTTAAGTTCGCAAACTATATCAAATTTGTTTTATATACAGCATCTTGAAATTATGTCAAGAGTAAACATGAAGTTCCGAACTTTATATGTCGTATAAACGCTGTTTACTCGATTGCTACAGAGCAACAAGTGTTTACAACGAAGTGGCTAATGAGGTTATTGATTTAAATGCTTGTAAAATTAAAGTACTTTAAAAACGTCATTGTTAATTTTTGTGATATTTAGTATATTAAATATGTTATTTTTCATCTGTGACAAAGATAATATATTGGAAATGGCTTCATATCATTAGGTAATTAAGATCAAATTAAGTATGAAAAGTATAAGTTATGTGCATTGTGTTACTTTTAATACTTTGGTACTTCAAAGAAAATTAATTTCAATATAAAACATTTATTGTAGGAAGATTTAGGTCGGAATATTATTATTACCCGAAATAAATTTATTAAAATAAAAAATTAAACCTGTTCATTAATTACTTTGTCTTTGATGTTATATTTCCTAAAGCACTTTAAGTAGACTTTGTATGGGCACTTAATTTCTTTTTATCTCATACCATTAGAAAGACTAAAGTCAGTAAAATTTGTGGAGTATGAACAGATTAAAATTTGGCAAAATAATAATAATAAAAAACCATGCAAAATTTAAACATTAATGATCATTATAGATTTCGAGCAAATAGTAAGTTATTGTATCACAAGTATTTTGAAAATACTCGAAAATACTGCCGACAGATGAGACGTACTGCTTCGAAACACTTTCGATGTATGTTTTGCGGCAATGAGGAAAAAGTATTGGTACTATTAATTTTGATGATCGAATAGTATACACAGTGACCATTTCATGAATTAAACAACAACATTTATCATAACGATTCATTTTTATATTCATTTCAATTAATTACAATATTATAATAATTTGCCATTTAATATGAAATAAACAATTGACGTAAGTAAGAAATAATTCAAGAGAACTTGGTGATTTATACTACAAGTTATTACCATTAACCAATCGTATGAAATAATAGAATTTCTGCATTTTTCGTGTAATTTCCTACATCTTGTGTTTGAAACTTGAAACTAATTTGTCAAGTGATAAATAAAGTCATTAGGCGATTTATCATAGAGAGATTTATAAATTTCTAGTAGTTATATAACTTTTTGATCCATTTTTTTACAACAGCAAGCTAAACAAGTATATGTTCAAATCTGACAGATAACAATTGATAATAGCTGTATTTCATTTGCCACTTGGTTAATTTAAATAAGTTCACATAAATTAGACATGACTAAATGAACTGAATTAAGTATTTTGATGCACTTATTTGGGGTGAAATACTTCAAAGTAAATTAGAATAAGTAATTCTAGTACAGGAAATAAAGTCGGCGAAGTAATCTAGCTAAATAAAGATGTGATCTAGTTCAGTAAATATAAGTTAGATCTGATCCAAATGGCAAATGGCATACGCCTAATATTGATCATCGAGTAATCGATGATCAATATCCTAGGTTACGCAAAAATGCTGACTTCTGATTTGCCAGAGGTAGAGTATTTTAGGTAATGCAAAGCAGAAAGAAAAAAGTTGGTTTTCTTGCATTGCGTATTTTACTTAGCTGCTTACTTTACTTTATAATAATAATTATTATTATTAGCTCTATTTTTTTACGTTACCGATACCATTCTTTTAAATCCAGCTTAAATTTCTCTTTTACGAAGTTGTATAAATAAATAAATAAATATTGTCATGGTTACGGTGAACATACGCATAGTATGTGCATATAAAATATAATAATTATCATTGATGGGGTACGTAGCTCAGTGGTATCGAATCGGCCTGGGATTTGAGAACTCGGATTAGATTTCCTCATTCGATAAACCATTTTCACTAAAATTGCAAAATATATCACTTACCGAGATCTGCTACGGCAGATTGCCACACCCATAGAAGGCATGATACTATATTTATATATTTTTTTAATATATTTTCGAGTGGAGGACGAGTGAAATGTACTGTAATATAACAAGTGATATGATTATGATGAATGATATTTATATTTCCTATTATTAATCGTATCACGAACTTGTATTATTTAATCAGAGAATATAATTATTTGTTGTGAAGCAGATTGAGAACAAGAACGTACCCTAAATTTACTGAATGCAATACATCGGATGTACTAACCTAAGTTTTAGTATTACTCCAATGATTATCACACATTTTTATATTTTAAATTATGAAATTAGCTGTGAATTAAGAAAAATTATTCTTAGGAAAGGAGCAAAATAAGATAATAATTTTATTTATTATAAAAATGACATGTAAAATAGTATTTCCGCCTTTACCTGGTATTGTGCTAACTGTGGAATAAAATAATCCCCAGTATTGTATTAGCAACTAAAACACTTACTTCTGATCATCCTATATATACTCGTATACTAAAGATTTGTATTTTTGTAGTTAATGTATTTGTTACAAAATATAGAAGTCCTTATTTTTCAATATAGCAGTATGTATTCTGCATGAAACTAATGTTTGAAGCTTTAACTGTTACAATAAAGCAATAATAATTAATAATTAACGTACATAACAAGCCATGGATTAAAGACACACTTTATAACTTCTTTTAGTAGAGTGACTTTATCTTTTTTCACTTATATATGAAGTTAATGTTACGTCTGTATAATCCTATGCGCAATTTTCGACAAAGCGTCTGTATTTAAATCGAATATCTTATTACAACATTCGCTACTTATTTCATTACGATACTGTGTACTGAATTCTGAATTACTATTGTGATATTATTTATACTTTATTTCGTGTAACATGAGAAACTTTCATCAAATATCTAACAAAATCATATACATAGTTGTGACATCATTAAGAGCAAACAGGAAACAAAACTACATGTTCGCCTTCATACACATATTTTCTATCATACACATATACGATGATACAAATTCACAATTTCATCCGGATTCAAAGCAAAATAATTCTACCAGTGATCATATAATCTGATAAGAACAATAACAAACAACAACGCATCATTTTCCACAACGAGGCCGCGCATACAAACATTGCGGTACAGCGGTACACAAATCAAATCAAGCTTTATTAATGTGACAAACGGAACATGTCACTAACTAAATCAGTACGTTAACGCTAATGACGTAATCACGTACGTCATCTCGTGTATCGTGTGCTCACTCTACCGTACCATCGACACATCCGTATCACCGTATCGGTAATATCGGCAACGCGTCTGTCGGCTCAGCTGATGACAGGTGGAGACGAGGTCACCGGTCACGTGATCATCGCGTGGCAAGGTTTAGGTTAGGGTTGGAATTACTTGATAACGATAATAAGGTAATCGAACTGGATGGTAATTTCGCTTTGTGAATTTTAGTTTTTTACGTTTTCAATCAAGGAAGTTATAAATAGGAAATTGGGAAACTAGCGTTAAAGGCGGAAATGTCTAAATTAGTACTTCTATTCGTGGCTCGATCGTTGCAACTTAGATAAAGGCCGTAAAGCAGACGTCACCTAGGACAGGAAGTTCATGAGGGTGGCAGAGGTTTTGAAAGAATTAAGGAACACATTAAATCAATTGAATATCGGAGATATCAAACAGGTTTTTCAGTGCATTGTATTGAGTCTAATCACAAATTTAATGAAAATTTGAAAGTGCTACATAAATCTGAGAAAGGTGCACGGCTAAATAATCTACAATACTTAGAAAAAAAGAACGCGGTTAATTTAAAGAAAAAGATCATGAATGAACAGTTAGATGTAAGCAACTCTTCCCAAATCATGTAACTTACTAAAAATAAAACGATCGTTGATAACACGGTAACTTGAGATCATAAAAATAAATCTAAAAACTATTATATTCCAACATATTACTATGTAGCTATTATCCCACCATATAAATAATAATTATGATACCTATAAGATTTATTTATAAAAAATATTACTTTTTGTTATAGAAAAATGATAAATAATCTAGCAGAACTATACAATTTCATAGTATATAAATAAATACGTAGAGAAAAATAATAAATTTTTCTTTAAGAAATTGTACATTGTTAGTAGTAAAGAAAATCGGAAAATATACACTAAAACACTCTGAAAAAGTAAAAAGGGGGTTCAGAAGAAGAAGATTAAATAGATAGGGAAAGAAAACGAAGTATGGAAATTCTCTTCCAGATAATAATTACGGACCAAATGCCGAAAATCCATCGCCAGAAGAAATGATACTGCTAAGAACTTCTACAACTAATATTATAAAAAAATATTTTATACGATTCATTTGTTAGTACCAAAGCTATAAGGTATGGTATAAATAATGGATATCATATGCCTGAAAAAAAAAAATAAATAAAAAAGTTGAAAAAAGTGGTTTGATTATAGATGCATAGTAAAGGGTAAATGGCGTGATATATTTTTTCAAAATTGTGTTTAATTTGTTAAGAATAAAATACTGAACAATTTTTATTAACATAGTTTTTGTTTAAAACGCATAGTAGAGGTAGAAAATATATTTGAAAATTTAACATGGGAAATCGCTGTTGAGAAGCGAAAGTGGACATACTGTTTAACGGTATATTATTAATATTAGTACCACTTAATACATATTATACTTAAAAATTTACACTGTTCTTCAACAGCCGAAATTATTTTTTAGAAGAGTTTTAACAGTAAGACCGTGTATCTCAAACGAACAAAGATTTGCTGTTTCAATAGAACTTTCATGTTTATAGCAGTCATAAATAGACTCTTTTATTTGATTTATGGGTTTTAGCCGGCTAAAATTATTTTCTTGTTTTGCGACCCGGTATGTTCACATGATTTTGCGACATGTATAATAGTAAGGCGCAAATACGAAATGTTTTTATAGTCCAGAACGCCCTTAAGCAGCTTCAATTTGCAAAAATAATTTGGACTTGAAAGTCTTGAATGGACAAACTGGGACATGTTTTGCATGGACAAACTCGGACATAGTGACTTTTGTTTCGACATTTTGGGTGGATTAAATAGTTTACGATATTAAAATTACTTGCATAAATGAAAATAGTGGTGATGAGTGTAGTGTAGACATACAAAACGATCCATATCGAAGTGCATCAAACTGAAGATATTATTTCCATAAAGTAAACATTATACTGAACAATTATGTGTGGACATATATAGTTTAGTATGAAACTAATAAAATTGCACTGCCAAAACAAAGAACGTGTTAAGTTTTGACCAACCTGTCACAAAACGTTAGATTCAATTGAATAATATTTACATAAGTTAGTAATTCATTCGACGTTATGCTATCTGTTCGTATTATATTAATTTATAATAAAGGTTTATGTAAGGAGTTAGACCGATCTTACACAGTAAACAGATTTCTTACGTTAGTTTTCTGTTCATCGGTTGAGGAGTAAAGTTGTAGCGCGACAGTTAAGTTGGTAGTGATCAAGTCGCGGTGGATAGTGTTTGGTTAGTGTTGAGCCGATTAAATGAGCGAGGAGTCAGTTAATCTAGAGCACGTTTGAGAGAGTATGATTGAGTTGAGTTGGAGTGCATAGCACTGCTAGCAGTCTGTCCATCACTGGGATGATGTTTTGAATAGCGGACTGTAGTAGCTACAGATAGGTCTGTAGTTTCCAACGACAGCAGCTGGGTTCTGTGGTCGCCCACGATAGCAGCGCTGAAGGCTGTAGTGACCTGGCTGGCCTTCGGGTGGCCTATGGGATAATCGACGAGCAGTCCCGTGAATTGTAGTGGCTACAGATAATTCTGTAGCTGCCAACGACAGCAGCTGAGTGCTGTAGTAACCACAGATGGCTCTGTGGTTGCCCACGGTAGCAGCGTTGAATGCTGTAGCGACCTGGCGGCTTTGAGTAGAAAAGGTGTTCGAGGTTGCCCTCATGTATGAATGATGACTAGGTTTTGGTAGATTAACTCCGCATTGAGTTTGTTACTCACGGTTTGGTTCTTACAGGCATTAAATGGTTTACGCTCGCGTTAGGTGATACGCGGATTGTTCCATTCACGTTTGCTTTGTTTTACGAGTCTACTTGAGGTGAGTCTCGTTTATATTTGTTGTTAAGGAATTTGTGGGTACAAATGTAGGTTGGATTAATTATGCTACACATCCATTGTATAACAATACGAATGATGACAAACCTATAAATAAATTCAACTGAAAATTTATATATCCAATGGACATATTAACTAGGTTTTAAATTAAATTTACACATGATATGTTGCATTTTTTGGAAACCTACCATGCCATTCGATTCAGAAGATAAAATTTCAAGCGAAAACATGTATAATTCGTTTTTGGCAGAAAATGAAGATGTTAACTTTCGAATGATCACTCCTTAGTTATTTATCCAGAATAAGCATACTTTAATATTCTAAACATTCATTTGAACATTTTTCCTGTAATTAAGGAAACAATAAAAACGAAAAACTTATTTCCCATATTATTCTATTTTTTTTTTATTAAAAATTAAAGTGTAATATCTTTTTCAAGTGACATCATTTGATTTTAAAATCCATTATCTGCAACTCTAATAATACTCCAATATCTTATAATGCAGGGGAGACACACATTATGCATTAGTGAAAACTGATTCGCTTATGAATTATGAACAAGTAGAATATAAATTTGGCACTTACCTTTCAACGCCGGGCAAATTCGCTTCCAGATGGTTAGACAGCCGCAGCGATGGAACTGCCCTAGCGCCAGCTCCATGTAGAATAGCGGCAGACCGCCGAAGATCAACATTAAAGTGTAGGGTATCAAAAATGCTCCTGCAACAAACCAATCATATATTTAATTAGTATTTGAAATAAATATTCAACAATTGATTAAATCAAATTGAATTATAAAGAGAAACATTGGGATACCGCCTGGATTTAAACCTGGTACCTATGAACTCCGCTCATATGATTTTTTTGTCTAGATTCATGTTAGATTTCTTCTTCGATTTTCATTTGACTATCCTTCGATTTACAAATTTTATTTTAACACGAATCGTCCATAATCGAGTATTTTTTACGAAGTAGTCCAAATTGACAACTTTACAAAAGAAATAATGCATTTTGAATAATTGAGATTATATTTGCATTTGAAGCACAGAGATTACAATTATGAAGAACAACTGAAAAGACAATTTTAATAAATTTGAACAGCGACTGGATAAAAATAATAAAACTCAACTTCCAGGCCAATTTTCAAAAATATTACAGCAGATCGGAGTGTTGAAGCACGGTTGGTGAAACTGAATGCACGCATATCTGCGCAGGCGTAGACGAATCTAAAATGAAAATCTAATAGAAAAATAGAGCTGGATGTATATTTCTTTACTAGAAAACTACTATATACGAGTAACTCGAACGAAACTCGAATCGCAATTTCTGAATTACGTTATGCTAGAACTTTTCGGATGAAACTCGAACTAGAATCTAGACGAAAAAAGTAATGTAATTAAATCATTATCAATGACAAGCATAGAGCTCGACAAACCAAAGTAAAACCCTGAGAAGAGTGTCTTCGGAGGTCGCTACTATCGTCGGTACATTCAGTGTCAAAAATTGGATTTACCTACGTGGCGATTTATTTAGAATTTATGAAATAATAGGACATACTCGTACGTAATTCTTTACATTTACAAAAATATAAATAAATATATATATATATATATATATATGTATATATATATCTCATCACGCCCTTCTTTACATATTATTGGGTGTGGTACTCTACCGGGGCAGATCTCGATAAGTGATATATTTATGCGCGTGAAGTGCATAACATATTAAAAGAATAATAATTATGATGGATTCAAATAATAATAAATGTATAAATAATAAATGTGCATAAATTCGCATATCGTACATGGTGCTGTGGCCAAATATTTTCACTGTGACGGTATATTTCACTTTCGTGCCAAAGTAGAGCCACACCATTATATACGTGAATTTGTGGAGTTCAAGCGCATTCCGAGCTCTACAAGAAACAAATAATTAAGTGGTCATAGAATTTTTTTTTGATAAAGAAAATACTGCCTCCTAAAAAAATTGTTAATGTATTGGAAAGTTTACTTGTTGGAAAATAAAATATATTTATTATAGTGCTCAATTCAATGTTTTAATATTCGTATCTACATCCTGGTAGGTTTTGGGGATACTCATATGCTATAAATATTAAAGAATAAATGAAAAATTATAATTCTCTAGCAAAAAATATTATTTTAAAATGCTTTCGTTACTTGTAGTATGTATAGTGATTTGAATATGATAAATGGTTACAAGAAGCATGAAAGGCTTAAAATAGTGAAATTAGTCAGGGACCTACAAAAACTAAAAACTTCCTATTGAAATTTACGCATTCTAATTGTGTATCATTTATATTAACTTAAGAAATGAGAATTACAAATTTGCTGCATCCAGTTTAAAATAAGAAATACGAGGTGTTACCCAAAAGTTTCCGAACTCATTATTTTTAAAAAAGCTATATTTATTAAAACTTCAAACCAACAAAATATTTCCTTCAAATTAATCCCCACCTATCTTTTTTTCCACTGTTCAAAACACTTTTAGCAGTCATTTTTTCAATAGCGCTTAGGACCTTCGGCGATATAGTTTGAATCTCATCAACAGTCTCAAATATCTTATTTTTCAGCTTGGTTTTCATTTTTGGAAAGACGAAAAAGTCGCAAGGAGCGATGTCTGGTGAGTAAGGGGGATGGGGAAGAATATTTGTTTGCGTGGATGTCAAAAATTCGCGGACAACCAGAGATGTGTGGGCCGATGCATTATCGTGGTGGAAATGCCAATTTTTGCTTTTTTGATTTGCTTGCCTAAAGTTCAGGGCTTTTTCTCCTCACATTTCCACTTAAACGCCTCAGAACGTCCACATAAAAGTTACCCGTTACAATTTGGATGTTTTGGTCATTAATTCCAGTTGAAGGATGTCCAGAGCGAACATCGTCTTCCACATTCATCCTTCCGTTCTTGAATCTCTTAAACCATTGCAAAGCATGAGTTTTTCCCATGACTTCATCACCATATGCTTCGAGAAGCATTTGGTGAGTTTCGGTCGCCGTTTTCCCTAGCTTGAAACAAAATTTGATGCAAATGCCTTGCTCTTTCAAATCACTCCTCACGCTAACAGCAAACAGTAACACATATATCAACACACTGATATGACAAAAAAAAAACGCAAAATCCTATGAAAACGGAAGATAGGGTTTGGAAGATGTACTAGTGCTGAAATCGAATGGAAAATCGGTGCATTACAGTAGTTAGAGGAGTTACGCACAGAGTTCGGAAACTTTTGGGTACTACTTCGTACTTATGCATTTCAACAAATTTTAGCAAAATTTGATAGTTTTCATTTTTTAGAAATTTTTACGAGTGCTTTTTTGCGGCATATTTGTTGAAGTAACTTTACGGTTTACATTAAATTTTCCAATTATATTAAATCAGGTGTGTCAAAATCAAATCGTAATTTAAATATATTATCATAAATAATAAATTTGCAATAATTGATTCGTATTCAAAAAAAAAATTGTTTAAAATGTTAAATTTGATTTTTTAAAAGTAATAACAATAATTACAAATGAATAAACAAGAAGTATATATAGATAGACAACAAAAGCTAAAATATAAATTATAACATAAACTATTTCTTTGCTGCCGCTTGAAATTAGCGAATAGAAAATTAAACGATTTTCTGTAATTTATGAACGCAGTTTTGCTTAAGACTCATTAAATATAAACATCTGCTGTAAACACTTTTTGTTCGTAATTAGCATCCAAATGCTGTCGTAGAGTTTACTATTTTAATCATTTTGGGAGTATTTTCAGTATGTTGCGCGGGCTGAATCCAGAACCGTACATGTTTGACACTCCTGAGTTAAATAATGTTAGAATCTACGATAGAGTGTGATCATTCGGTAGTCTATTGGTTGTATAAATAACTAAACAGCAAATTTAATAGAGTTATTCTTAATTTAGACTTTCATATTTATATTATATTTGTTCTGTACTGTACATTAAGTGAAAAGATTGTTTAAACATATATGCTTTATGCTGTGAACAAGAATTATGAAAATCGAAGACTTACTCATACAATTTTGTCTAATTCGGTATACAATAACTAAGTAACGTTGAAACAAATTTAAAATTTTATATAAAATATATATAAATATATTGAGTTTTCCGGATTTTTTTTAAATTACTCTATTATCGACATTTACAAGTTGAATAAACAATTTAAATTATATATAATTTTACTAATTTAGACATTTAAAGAATTTAAGTCATATGAATGACTTTGAAGTTTGATAAATTTAAAATTTATGACAGAAAAATTCGGGAGACGCCCGGACTCGAACCGAGGACCTTCAGCTTGCCGGGACGAATTTTTCTGTCATAAACTTTAAATTTAATTTAGACATGGCAATAAAGTGGAATCATTTATTTTTAGTAATATAATCTTAAATGTACAAATCTTTCATCTACTACAGAAATATATCGTACATGATAATTGCATTTTCATACCAAGCATTTTGATAACTGGGAGTCCTGTCACTATTAAGTAGTTATATTTTTATAGGGGTAGATGGGTCTGTGTCTGTGGTATCAAGTTGGACTGTGAATTTGAAAACCCGTGTTCGATTCCCACAGCTGACAATTTTCACCACAGTAAAATTTCCCCTGTGGGAGAGCACTCCACTAACATCGTAAGGAGGCCGTGATTTGACGGCTAATAATCGCACATACTCGTATATCACTGACTGAGATCTGGAGGTTGATTCTGTAACTTGCGTGACTACTTGCGGCACTAATACTAACACGATTTGTCACATGCATACTGTAAACCATCTGACGGATATTTTACGAACTTATTGATATGACGTCGCGAGACACGCAAATATAGTTGCGTGACCAACGTAGGTCCTGTTTCTAATTTGCGACACTATCTGTCTCATTCTAACAGTATATCTGTCGTTCATTTTACAGTTTATTTGTGTTTTTCTAACCAAACTTCTGTGCTGTGATTGAACAATTTATGACAAATTAATTATATTATATTTCTGTATTTATTAATTTAGCCCATAGAACAGTGTAAACTTGTAACTGTAATTTTTTTAAAACTTTAATCTTTAATTTTATTTATTGTCATGAGTTACATTATCGTATATATTTTATTGTAACTTATCTAAATCTGTAATCATTAAAATTGTTTCAGATTATCGTTGTTTAATAATAATGGCTTTTAGCGGGCATGTTTTTACCAACACTAAATTTGGCGTGAAAACTTAAGGCACGAAATTCCCCCATGAAAGTTACTAGAAAGAATACGGTGACGTCAGAAATTTTACTCACGCAAATGTTAACGCAAGATACAGAATCAACCTCCTGGTACGGCAGAGTGCCACACCCAGTAATAAGATAAAAGGCGTAATGATACATTTATTTATTTATTTTTATTAAAATAAATTTATGTGTAATATTAAATGTCTAATTCAGTTTAAGATACTTTTATTACTATTTTTTATATAGTCTACTCTTTTCATCAGACAACTTCATGAGTTAGGTATTTCATTTTGAGACATTACTCGAAGCATACCTGGTATATCTATTTCAACAGTAATTTAACAAGTCTTAAATTTGAAAAAATAAAAATGCAAAATATAGACCATAGCGAACTTATAAGCATTTCAAGATTCATACACAATCAGCGAAAGTAGTAGTTAATACTTATAAATTTATAAGTATCAGTAGTATACCTGTATAATAATTTTTTTAGTTGTTTATTCGATTGAGTATGTTTTTCTGAACTCAACGTATACAAAGATGAATACCCTCACAACACCAATTTTTTGAGAAAAATGCATATTAAATTGACATAATTTATATTCAAATCGTATAGGAATCAGCGTGTTATCGAAGAAACAAATGAACAAATAATATTTTTGTTTTTTTTTATTCATTATTAAATGTCAATACGATTATTTAGTGAAATAATAAATTAATTTTTATATTTATTTGTTTCTTTCATAGCATGCTGATTCCTATGGGATTTGAATTAAATTAAGGACGATTTAATATGTATTCTTCTCAAAAAATTTGTAATGTGAGGGTATTAAACTTTATATTCGTTGAATTCAGAAAAAAATTCTGAATCGAAAAAGCAAATATAAAAATAGTTTCCCATTTAAAACAAGAAAGTTGAACCTCGAATTTTGAGAACCATTGGTACAAAAAGTATTGTTTCGATTATGAAATTAAAATTACTCATGTAACTCCCCCACCACTAACATCTTTGGGGGCCGTGATTTGACGGCTGGTAATCACACTTCACACGCATAAATATATCACTTCCACACCCAATAATGAGTAAAAGACGTGTTGATATATTTTGTATTTTTATTTAATAAAATATAAATTGGCTAATTTAACCAACTTCGTAACTCCTATACTTCTCGAGATATCAGTGATGCGTCATTTAAAATGAACACTGTGTAAATAAAAATTTAATTTTTGCCAGCAATTTACTTCCATCCAAAAATAAATACAAATCAATTTTAGTAGAAATGTAGGACATAATAATTGTTTTTCTGATTTTTAAAAAATGCTAGACAATATTTTAATTAAAAATCTACGTATTTACGAGTAAAGTCTTCTGCAACAGATAATATTTACGAATTTGAATTTTTAACTTTTGTAAAAAAAGAAATAACAAAATTTGTGTTTTTTTTTCAAGAATTACAAAATTGAATTCGATAGAAATTTATTGTTTTATGACTATATTCTCAATTGATAAAAGTTGTGTTAGATCCAAAAAAATATGCTTGGGAAGAAGAGCCAGGCAATCAGGATCAGCAAAGGTGAATAATACACATTTTTTATTTTGAACGTTTCATTTACTTCAATTACGAAGATTGTGGTCATCCTCAGTCCTATTGTAAATTAGCCTTAGATTACTTTTTTTATTATTCAAAATATATTCTTGATAAATGTTTTCATTTCAATTACCCTTTCCGAATAAAAAATGTGTAATATCCACTTTTACTGATTCTGATTGCCTGGCTCTTTTTTCCATACATGTTTTTTTGAATCTAACACAACTTTCATCAATTAAGAATATAGTCATAAAACAATAAATTTCTATCTCATTAAATTTTGTAATTCTTGAAAAAAAAAACGAAACACAAATTTTGTTATATAGTTTTTTTTTCATTTTTAATTATACTGATTTATTTAAATAAAATCATGGCAGGAAGTTAAAAAAATAAATTTACATTTTTACCAAATTTTATTTTATCATATACTCGTATTAATTATCCATTTAGTCATTATTAAATAATAAATAAATTAAATAAATTTAATAAAATTAAATAATATAAATAAATATAAATATATCATGACGCCTTTTACCCATTACTAAGTGTGGCACTCTGCCGAAGCAGATCTCGTTAATTGATATATTTATGCGCGTGAAGTGCGGTTACCAGCCGTCAAATCACGGCCCCCAGAGATGTTAATGGTGAAGGAGCCACAGGGGTAATTTTAAATTGGTGAAAACGTTTGTCGGCTGTGGGGATCGAACCACAGGCCGACTTGAGACCACTGAGCCACTACCCCATTATTAATAAATAATATGTTCCAATTTTTAGTTTAGTTACTGAACCTATCTGTCTAGTGACAGTGGCTGCCATTAATTTGTATAGTTATAAACTACTCTAAATAACATATTTCAAACTTTTTTTAACTTTGTTACCTCAACAAAAAATATATACAAGTGCAATTAAAAACTTCTGTTGCAAACTAAGAACTAAGTATGATAAAATACATTAAAATAAAAGAACAGATGCCTGTAGCTAAAGACAAACAGTTAAGAGTATAACAAACGCACAGTTGACTGTCAGAGCAAATGGAACATACCTACCATATAGTTACAAAAACAGTCGAACATCAAGGGACCGCGAAATTAGTTGAGTTATAAAAATTTCGAGATAAAGAAAAAAAACATACCTACTATACACATGTTTTATTGCGTAAAAAAATACATAATTCTAAACCATTTTAAAATGTGACGCTGACATTTTACCAACACTGTACACATTGTACCAGAGCACATATACCTACTCTGTGCTAACAAAAAATCAGTACAAAGATAGCTCTCGTTGCTCTTCGAGGATTCCCAGAAAACTACGCAGACTGCAGATTAAATGCATCGTGCGCGATGAAATAAAACTCGACGAATCTTGGCGACCGTAGACGAAGATAACGTGCAAATATTGTATCGGCTTAGGCTTTAAATTCGAATGATATATTATGCGCGTGAAGTGCAGTTATCAGCCGTCAAATCACGGCCCTCAAAGATGTTAGTGGTGGGAGAGCCACAGGTGTTATTTTGGAATTGATGAAAATGTTTTATCGGCTGTGGGGATCAAACCAGGGTTCTTAGGATCCAAAGGCCGACTTGATACCACTGACCCATTACCCCATATACACATATACAATTTAATTTAAATAAATTAATAATTATATACAATAAGGTTTATAAAATGATTTTAATTTATTTTAGTTTGTATAGGGATATATATATATATATATATATTATTTCATTTTTAGAAAACGAGTCAGAACGATAAAAAAGGAAGGGATAGTCGCAGAGCTGGGCAGTAGCTAGCTACTTTTGTAGCTTAGCTACTAGCTTAGCTACATTTACTTTAGCTGTAGCTGTAGCTTAGCTAACTATGAAAAAATAAAGCTGTAGCTTGTAGCTAGCTACTTTTTTTTCTATTAGCTTAAAAATAACAACTGAAGCTACTTTTAAAGCTACTTTTTGTAGCTTAAAGTTACTTTTTAAGCAGAAGGTCAACAAAGTACGCATGCGTACAAGCTAAACCCACACAAAATAATTATTTGTTGCCGGTTCTAACTGGCTCTAATACGCAAAAATACACAGTAGGTGCCAGATGTTATTTGCTATTTTTGATATTTATGTACATAATAGTAAATTAACAGTCATTATAACAAAAGACTGATCATATGACAATGGCAAATTTAATTATTTCACAATAATTAAAAAAAGTAGCTTTAAAATTTAACAGCTACTTTAACGAAAGCTTTTAGCTGTAGCTTAGCTATATTTGACAAAATATAGCTTATAGCTGTAGCTTAGCTACGTTTTTAAAGAATAGCTGCAGCTGTAGCTTAGCTACTTTTTTTAAGTAGCTTGCCCAGCTCTGGATAGTCGTATGTATTTACGCAAATTTGTTAATTTCAAGATTAGTTATATTAGATCATGTGTTATTTTATCTATATTAATTTATGTATTTTCATTGAATGTATATTTAGTTTACCACATTTCAAGTGATTTGAATTCATTCGAGTTTATACCGTTGGTATACTGTATTCAGCATTCATTTTATTGCAAATAGCCAATAAATTAGTCAATAAAATTAAATGTGCAAACAAATGTTACACAATATGGACCGCTGGGATATCCGAATTACTTCTTTGATTATATATGGGTTAATAAGGTGTGTGAACAGATTTATTATTTCCATGTGTAATTTGGTACCATAATTGTTTACCGGTGACTTTTGTTTTGCAAAAAAATATTTTCTGTATTTAACGTTATTATACGGTAGGGATAACATTGTATGAAAACACATATAGATCCAAGTTTATAATTATTGATTAATATTTTTTTTTATTTTGCTTTTAAAACCCACCAATATAAAATACGAGTATATACTCGTAAATCTAAAACATAATTATAAATAACTGATTACATATTAATAAAATGAATCATTATTTCATTTATTTATTTTTGGCATCATAAACTTGCTTATTGGTCCTCAAAGGCTGATGTAATTTGGCTGTTATAGCCGCAGGGTGTACAAAGTTGCCAAGCAACAGCTATTCAAACAAATCAAAGCTATGATTTATGGATAAATATTAGACAACAGAATAAATTCATATTGTTTTTCGTAAAGCTCTTTTGACTTCTGTGGTTCTATATTTCCCCTGTGCAGACTCAAATTATTATTATATTTTCCATTTTTATTTGATAGTAAATTTTAAACCCAACAACAATCTATGTACATGCATTAGAAAGTATAGCATACCTAAAATCAACAACGCCAGCAAAACTATAACAGACACATGGTTACTGAATCCTTTAATTTCCAGGATCAAAATAAAAAAGAACGTTGTATGTACCAAGGGCATAATCAAGATTATAGAACACGGGAAATTTAATTCTCTCCGCTACGTACCGAGCTTTGAACATTCCCTCAGTACTAAATACGTAAATAACTATTTATTTTCTTGAATTTATAATGGGAAACAATTTATTTTTTGGTTTTTGTTTTGTATCAGTCAAAGAAATGATTGAAAGCAAATGTGAATAGTTTGTGCATTTTGCAAGAGTATTAAAGCAGAAATTATACTTTTTTTCTTTCGACTGAATAATTAAACGCAGCGAGAGGATTTAAAATTTGAGTTTTATTTATTAACTCGCATTAAACTCTTGTAAAAATATTTAGATAAGCCACGAAACAAGCATGGAATTTTTAATTTACTTTTCACAGTGAGCTATAGCTGATACTGGTTCTTGTTTGTGCAGCACGTGGAAAGTAGCGAACAAAACAGCAATTAAAATTGTGTCTATGTCGTATTTATAGCAACATATTATTGATTATTTATTTATACATTATATTATAATGAATTCTTTTGAAAAACATGTCAGAATATTTATCATGTAGGAAATTTATTTAACACCCATATATAATTTACGCATGTATAATTGTAAAGAACCAAAGTAACCTGACGTACTCACATTTATGAACTGATGTCTGCCGTAAGCTAAGCATCACCATTACTAACGTTGTTATTTGAAGAGATAAATAATGTAGCGTAATTTTTTTTTGATAACTGTAATATAAAAACGAAAACAATTAAAAGTATTTTTTTAATTGATCACATTCGATTATTATACTATAATGGGTTGTGCATTTATATTTGAGCTCTGTTAATATTTTTCACTGCATTTTGTAATAGTAATACTGTATAATGTATAAATAGTTTAATAGTTTATTTTAAATGTGAAGATATTTACGTTTCTTTCGGAAACAAGAACTGACAAGTAAGATCATATACATGTTATACTTATATAACATTGTTCGTCACTCCTACTATTTTTCATCTCAACTCAACAGTACGAATATCAGTAATGATATGAACATCATCACATAAAAATAAACTGTTCTTGTATACGTGTTTACTGTAAGCGGCTTACCTTTTGTGTTCAAAAAGATAGCGAAATGATGAAGTAGAACTATTTTCTCCAACAATTTTAAGTGTAAATTTCAAAACATTGAGATCTTACAAATTTATACAGCATTAAATTTTTATTTCACAATACGAAAATATATATTTTACATACAGTATAATAATTAATAAAGTGCAACTTTAATTTTTTCAAATAAATTCGTTTTTTAACTCCATCTAAAATATCAACTTCTACATATGTCAAATGATATTTGATTTTTAATCTGACTCTGGTGTTATCGTAGTTGACTGCACTCCGAAGATATATTTAATTTTTATTGTGCAGTTATGTGAAAAATATTTTAATTATTTTTTAACTTGTAATTTTTGCCGTTCTTCAACAATGTTTTACTTTTTATTTGTGATTTAATGAGTTGAGAATGGGGCCAAACCGAAGTTCCAAAACGTCGTCGTTTTTAACTCATTAAATTCATTATTGAAAAAGCCTATAATCCAACAACCTGGTGGTTTTATTTACTACTCTATCCTACAATTTTACTACTCTATCCTACAATTTTACTACTTAATAAATCTCAGAAGTTTTTGACTAGCAATGTTTACAAATATGTGTCATATTTAGTTTTGTGAATAACAAAAAAAAAATATATTATATATATATATATATATATATATATATATATCCATATATATATATATATATATATATATATATATATATATATATATATATAGATATATATCCATATATATATATATATATAATTATATATATATATATATATATATATATATATATATATATATATATATATATATATATATATATATATATATATATATATATATATATATATATATATATATATATATATATATATATATATATGGATATGTAGAATAATGAGCTACTTTAGCTGAGTAAAATTATAGTGAAAAGTAATATTTTAGCTCCGAGTTTCTTTATCAATCAGAGAGCTATCGGTCCACTTATTGCTGACGTATATTACCGAATCGGTCAGAATTTCAGACTAGTTTGACGAGTGGAGCTAACCCAAGTGTTCTAACCTAAATATTTTGTATTATTTTGAAAAAGCTATCCCTGTGGCTCCTCCACCACCAACATGTTTGGGGGCCGTGATTTGACGACTGGTAACCGCACTTCACGCGCAAAATATGTCACTTACCGCGAGATCTGCTTCAGCAGAGTGCCACACCCAGTAATAGGTAGAAGGCGTGATGATATATTTATATTTATTTATTTAAATTTAATATAATTACGCGATTTAATTAAAAAATTATAAGAAACAGTTTGGCTATAAAGATATTTTTCATTACTCATGTGGTTTTTTTCCGAGGCATCATAATAAAAAATCCTTCTTTATAGCCTACATCATATAATATAAACCCTTAATTTAGAATCAATGTTTTTTTTTTGTTATAAAATTTTTTTTAATATTTATTGAACAGATCATTTTGATAGGTAGTACTATTATTTATTTATCTGTAGCAGACTAAAATAATGCATTTACAATTTTAACTAAAATATAAATAACGCTGCGAGTAGTTGAAAAGTACATAAATCCTCATTTCTGAATTTAGATTCACTTTCATTCATTTGCCTGTCCAATTTATTTCAGTGCTGCTAGACGTTTTCGTCATAATTTAACTTTTTTGGTATGAAAATTAATTTCATACTGCTTTTGTAATCAATAATTAGTTCACGAAACAAAAATATTCTTTAAAATTTTAAAGATTAATAGTATCTGCGTAGGTATCGGTTTCTATATTATATAAAAGGAAAAGAAATCATTTCATTACTTACAGATAGGTTAGCTTTCAGAAATAAAATATGTTAGTAAACTAATTCAAATTTTATTTACACAATATACTAATAGGTCGAAAGTTCAAGGCTAGTTGCAGTTTATTTTAATAGATCGGCGTTGTAGTTCTCTTTCAAGTCATGTTTTCTATTAATTCGACAATGAAACTTTCATTAATTAACAAGTTCAAATTTTTACTTATAAATTTTCAGATTTATAGAAAAATATTGCTTTTACGAAATGTAATTTCAAATGTGATTACATTACGAAATATTAACAAAAAATTAATGAAGTGGGAATTAATATCCATTATACAAAAATAAATTTTCTCAATTTATTTGAAATTAAATATAAGAGTCAAGTTGGAAATAAACATATTACGAGAGTAAGTTATATATTTCTTGTGCAATAGAATTTCAGTTTTGAAAATCTGTATATTGTTTTCCAAACTGTGGAGCGCCAGCCTATTTCAGATCGTTAGGTTTTTTATGGGAGCTGCGAAATAATGAAAACTAATTTTAAAATGTTTTATATATATATATATATATATATATATATATATATATATATATATATCGTACAGACATTATCACTGGGGAAAGAGGGGCAATAACTGCCCAAAGATATATAACGGATTGTTTAGTAAATCATGTCATGCACTACACTCCATATATAGGTCCAGACTTTGCAAGATAATGCTCGGTCTCGCATCACTAATATTGTGACAGAATTCTTAGATGAAGCTGGCATTTTTAGGATGTATTGGCCAGCTCGTAGTCCAGACCCAAATTCTTTAAAACTCATCTGGGATGAACAAAAGAGGCGTACCATACAGTGCGAAAACGTACCAGAAACAATTGACGGGTGCGACAATCAGTTCAAAGAAAATGGGGATATCTCAAAGAAAATGTGAAGTATGCTATGGCGATTAGAAGTTATCATTGTGACTCAAGGAAGAAATACTTGCTAATAATAATCATAAATTTAATCTCTTAAAATATTTTTTTAGCAATTAAGTTTTCATTATTTTGCCTAAATTTAGTATATGTTTCACTATTGATGTTTGGTCATGTTTCTTGCAGTAAAATTTGATTATTCTTTCATTAATACACTTAAATGTCAGTTTTTTTTTTTTTTGTCGAGCAGTGTATATATTTTTATTTTGTGTTATTTTCTCTTTTAATAAATATTTTGACATTCTATCCTTAACGTTTGATTTATAATTAGATATAATGAAATTTACTTTAAAATGGAGTATTCATATATTATTAAAAAAATAAATTAAAATAATATTAATTTAGCTGATAATAGCGACTTTTTTGTAAATATTGTATTGTTATATTGCCTAGTGAGATTTTGTTGAACTAATGGAGAATTTTTATTAAAACCCCCTTGCAACCATAATTAGAACTGACACTTGTTTTCCGTTCTTGGTACTCTTTTCATAAACTCAGCAACTGTAACTATTATTTTCAATAATATATTAACATATCACATTGTAATTATGCCATATCTCTTTAAGGCCGCTCCGTAGTCAGCGTAAAATCGCATGAAATGTGTATGCTTTTTTTCCAGTTCTAGATGAATAAATTTGTTCAAATTTTGTTAGAATGAAGATAATAATAAAATATTAAGATTTGTTTTTTTATAATTTTGTAAAACTTAATAATAAGTTAGTTAAGTGCATGTATATGTATAGACATATACATGATTTTAACAGTTTAAAACATACTTGAATATACAAATTATATATGAAATGAAAGATTTTGCAAAACTAAAAGTTTCCATCTACGAATATTTTCATTACAGTTTAGCATTTCTCAGTAAAGTGTATATTTGTTTTCGATATTTCGTGTCATAATGTCACATATTTAACGCCTTATGTACAAATGTAAACTGTAAACTGATGATAGTGATGAATTGATGACATACCGTGCACAGAACTACTGTTCTGATATTTCTACATGAAAATGTTTAAAATTTAATTTAGTATAAATATTTATATATAAAAAAAATTGTAAATTAAATGTTGTTATGTAAGTATTTGATTAAGATTTTAATGTTATTTTAAAATAAGGGCAGATAGACGCAAAAAATTGTAATTATATAGACAATAATATGTAATATTTATTCAGGTTTTATAATACACAAACTAATCGTCAAGACATAAGAACACATAAAATCTAAATAAATGCTTATTCATTTAAAGACCATTAAACATATATCAACATAATCAATAGTAACATATTAAAACATAACCGTGGTATAAATTAGTAATTTATTAAAAAATTTCTCTAATAGGAAAACCGCGACTATACCTCGAATTAATAATTTCTGGTAAAATTGAGTTGAGATAAAAATTTGTTACTTTTGGTATAATTTTATCTTGCCGAAATGAATTTGATCTATTAATTTTTTCAATGAAAATATCAATGTTCGTGTACACCATAAAATAGCATGCATTTTTATTACAAATATTTAATTGTCCTTGTACCTGATACATGTAATTATCATTTTCTTTTAAATAAATTTTACCATCTTTTAGTTCTAAAAATTTTATAACTTTTTTCTAGTGCATCTTTTATAGTCATATTTTGGGTAGTGAATGGACATTTGATTTCGCATATTTCGTTATCTCCTATTATTCCATCTGGTGACGCACCCAGAAATGGTATCTCTTTATAAATGTAATATCCACTTTTATTAATTTTTTTATTAATTTTTTCTTCTAGCATCGCAACAGCCTTGCTTTCATTTCTGATTCCATATTCTGGTAGCTTTACTGCCAATAAATGTACTATAAAGCAAATTTTTCACTATATTTGCAGTTAATGTACCTTTCCGTTTTTTGCAAATCTTTCCAAAATTGAAGGCAGTAAGTCGTTTCCATCTTTCCTCTTTCCATAGTTGATCTGTAAATTGCCCAAGCGTATTTTGAAGAATATAATTCTTATCTGCTTCTTTTCATTTGTTTAAATATTCTTCTTTGGCCTTTTTTAAATCTTCGTTGTTGAAATCTGCTTCAGGATTTTCCGCGTTTGGACCATACTTACTATCCTAAGGACTAATAGTATGATTTCTCCTCTTTCCATAACCCCTGTTTTGCCTGGATCTAATTTTGTTTCTTATTTTTGCCGCGTGTTTTAAAGTACCTACATCTTCCAATTTTTCGATCCAACCCTGACTGTATTATTTCATGAAATTTTTCTTTTTAATTCATGGATATGACTGTCATGTCACAGCATGTTTCATATGAATTTTTTAATGAAAAATTAACTCTTTTATCACCCATGAATTTTGCAACTACTGAATTGTATAATTCTGCAGCGTTATTAGTAATATTTTCTATGAAACTACCAGATTTATTAGCTACATTCTGAACTGCCTGTAATATTTTCGAAAAAATATGTGTTGGAATGGTTGGTATCCCATTTGGTTCGGTATCTGTTCTTTTACAAAAAGAACCTCTTTCTCCGCAATTTTGGTGATCCCCAAATATATGACGAGGTCCAATAAGAATATCCTTACTTAGTTCTATTATTTTTTCGTGCCTTGTTATATTCTGCTTCTTCCTATACTGGATTGCTGTTGTTATACTCCCATAAAACCGAATTAAATTTCTTTTTGTACTCGCTGCATTCAAAATAATGTTTACATAACCTTGGAAACCAATGGAAAGTTTGATTTTGTGCACTAGTGCGCAAAGTAATTGAAAAATACACCCATTTTATATGATTCTAAATTTTGACTATTAAAACGCTATTTGTACTTATTTACATACACACATTTTAAGGAATTTATAAAAGAAGTAGAGACATTAGCTATAACGCCATCAAATAGACATATTTTAACAAACTTTACGAGAAAAAATTAACAATTTGTTTTCAAATAACAAATGTCAATTCATGGCATAATTAACTATCAATATAAATTCACGCTTCAAATTTAATAAATTTCCTCATTATCCATCATATAATTTTTGCTCGTTACAAAAAGCATTGTACAAAACTCGTGCGCGAAGACGCCATTTGCACCATTCGCGCACTAGTTATGTAAATAGCTATTTTATATGTTGGCGTACTTCTTTGTGCGTATTCATTATATCAAACCCGCACGTTTTTACGATTTGAAATTAACGTCAAAAAGATCATTCGAAACCACTGTGTTTGATAGATTTTAGTTCTTTTAAAACATACTGCATATCCACGATTCTTCTACCTACACTATCCTAAACCTTATATTATTGTACGTATAACAGTCATAAACAGACCCTTACTCCGTTCCACTTATCTATGTGATTTATGGCTTTAAACTAGTGACGTATTTTGTCGTAAGTTTGCAACACGACATGTTTGTATGAATTGATGGAATGTATAAGAAACGGGCGTATAAATGATTTTCTGACTGAATCCGGAGCGGCCTAAATAATGTTATATTTATAAAAATCGACAAGTAAGGAGACTTGGCGAGTTGTATTAGCCCGTGGGCCAGAGCCGATTTATCCTTTAGGCAAGAAAGGCAACTGCCTAGGGCAGCAGTATTTTGGGAGGGGCAGCAAAAAATATGAGCAAATTAATTCTAATAAAAAACATAAATAAAAATGAAACATAACAGTATCGATATATAGAACAGCATTACGTAATAATTAGATACATTTATTCAAATTCGCAATACCCATTAATATATCTAAATGGAAGAATATGAAATAAATAAATAATAAATATTTAATTAATTTTAACATTAAATGTTGTACTTAAAAATAAAATTTTCAAATGAATGGTTTATCAATTTGAATTCGCAAAAATTTGTTACAAATTATCGAATAAAATAAAGTACTGATAGTCAGGAACATAATTAAATCTATACTATATCATAATGTAATAATATATAATAACCAGAAGTTTAAATTCTTAGAACTTCACTATAAAGTACCGATACCGTCTGTCTTGTTATTTAGTTGCTATGAAATGGAATATATATTAGGTACCTTACTTACGTGCTTTAATGCGGTAGGTGGCTCAGTGGTATCGAGTCGGCCTGTAGATTTGAGAACCCGGGTTCAATTTCCACAGCCGACGAACAATTTTCCTCACATTAAAACTACTCTTGTGACTTTCCCTCCACTAACATCTTTGATAGCCTTGATTTGACGACTTAACGCGCAAAATATATCATTTACCGAGATCTGCTACGGCCGATCAGTAATAAGTAGTTATATTTATATTTTATATACTTTATTGCATTGTGCAGCAGGGTGCCCTAAGGCTACTCAGTAATGAGTAGAAGGTATGGTGATATATTTATATATATGAGTATTTTTCATTTACTTTAGTGCTTGGAGCAGCAAGGTGTCCTAAGACCTAAATTTAAGAACATGCCTTGCAGAATTCCTTTTTTAAAATTTTCGAATACACAACTAGGATTTTTCTCTCATAATTTTAAATGAAAATTTCTTATGAAATCTCAAAGATCATCTCCCTCAAAAGAGTGGGGTAAGCCTGATAGTTCTTCAATTAGTTTTAGTTTTTGTAAGAACTTGGAGTTTAATCATCTCCTCTCCTTAATGTATCAGTGTATGTTATTTAAAAATTGCATGCATTTTCGAAGTTCAAATATCTGACTCAGTGCTAGTATTGTCTATATTATCGAAGGTACGAAAATAATGATTATATTCTAAGTTATGTTTTAAAAAGTCTCGTTATACAAACAATATAAATTCATATAACATAACTAATTAATATCAAACCTTACAATTTGTATTAATTATATTTAATTTTTTACATTTCCTATATCTATTAATTATTATTAATTATTTTTCTGTAGGGATTATTATATAATCGAGCATTGATCATCTTGTGTTAGTGGACTTTATCGTAGATGTTGAAACTGCTTTCGGTTTTTAATATATCTTCAAACTGATCTTTCAATTGATTTGATCTTTTAATCAGTCTTCAACCGGCTTTTAAAATGTATTTTCAACCCCATCAATCGGTCTTATAATCAGTCATTACGGTAGTTCTAGCGCCTAAAAAATTCTTACAGATCCGAATGAAATATGGGATAGTCATACGCATACATACATACATATCTTCACGCTATATTTCATCAAATAGAGTAGCACGAACCCTAAAATCACTTCTAAAACATTTATACATTACAATCATTAAATAATCAGCCCTCGTCAAATATTGTCATCAAAACACAGCACCCTCACGTTATCTACATTCATAGATCATTTCATATAAACTCATTTATTTATTACACTCGAAATCATTTAACACACAACAAACCTTCAATCACATCTATCCAATCACACCAATTCACTTATCATTCAACTTCTTTCTTCGACGTACATAACATATGCATAAAACATCTCAAATTACTCGTGCTTACTCCTAATAACGAATCTAATAACGAATCTAATAACAAATCTAACAACGAACCTACAAAGATTAGAAAAGATGAAAGCGACAGCCTGCACTTGTATATGAAAAAAAAGTCCACATAATGCAGTAACTGAAATGAAACAAAAATATACGAAAGGAAGGGAATGTCGCCCTGCGCATGTGTTTGAAAGTGAATTTCACACAATTGCAAGTAAACACTCTAATGCAATTACTAAACAACAAAGCTAAATAAAAAATCCTGCACTTTTTTACATCAGATTCATTCCGTAATTAATCTTCGCCAAACGTTCCTATTCTGACACACCACTTTAGTTTCAACCACATTTATAATTCCTTTCATACAATTCTCCCATTTATTCATAGGTCGCCCACGCAATCTTTCACCCTCAATTTCACCAACATATACCTGTTTCATCAATCTCTCATTCAACATACGTTCTACATGCCCAGAAAATCTCAACTGACTTATACCTACTTTTCTAACTACATTCTTCTCAATTTCATACTCATCATACACCAATGTATTCCGGACACGATCTCTTCTAGTATAATCACACGCACCCCGCAAATACCTCATTTCCACAGCAGTTATACGACATTCATGTTTCTTCATCCACACCCAACATTCACTACCATACATCAATGTAGGCACTAAAACACCATTATAGACACTCAATCGAGTATCTCTGGATACATGCACATTTCGAGCAAAGGTTCCCAGAGCACCCAATACCTTGCATCCCGCAGATACTCTTCTTTCAATCTCACAATCAATACGTCCATCTCTTGAAAACATACTACCCTAATATAAAAACTCATTCACTTGACCCAATCTCACACCATTCACCAAATCGCTTTTCTCAAACACTAACACTTTACATTTATCAACATTTAATAACAGATTTATATATTTTCCTACTTCATTTATACTTAGAATCATTCTTCTCAATTGCTCTTCAGATTCACCCATAGCAACAACATCATCCGCATACGCTAACGCAGGCACAACACTACCACCAATATGTACAGCATCCACCCCACTCAGCGCAGTTCGTAACAACGCACCCATATACAAATTAAACAGCCACGGAGATATCCCACAACCTTGTTTCACACCAACATCTATACAAAACCAATCTCTCAATCTACCATCAACTCTCACCGCAGCCTCGCTACCTTCATACAGCGCACGAATTTCCCCCAACAAATTCCCATTTATATCGTACTGTAGAAGTACATTCCATAATGTCGCGCGATGAACATTATCATATGCTTCTTTAAGATCAAGAAAGCTACAGAACACCTTCTTGTTCTTAGCAAGTGACTTTTCAACAATCATACGAAGAGAAAACAATTGATCCACATACCCTCTCTCAGGCAAAAAACCACCTTGCATATCGCTTAACTTGTAAATTGTTAAGGTTCGTGCGTTATGAATAAGAATCTTCCCGTACAACTTCCCTGCCACACTCAGCAAACTTATCGCACGAAAATTTGTACATTCACTCGAACTACCTTTGCCTTTAAATAAAGGACAAATGACAGCACGTTCCAATCATCAGGAGCCACACACCGTTTTAAACAAAATCTAAACAAATAAACTATCCAGTCAAATAACCTCTTACCTCCATACAACATCTTATTCGATATACCATCCAAACCAGAAGCCTTACCATTCTTCAGACGCATCAATGCAAAACTAACACCACTCTCATCTATATCCCATTCATCACCACTAACATTTTCTCTAACATTTTCACTATAACCATTCCGTCCATTTATGCTACCATATAAAGCCCTAAAGCACTCACACCATCTATTCCTAACATCTGATTCATTCCACAATAAGTCACCATCCGCACTTTTAATCGCTTTCACTGCACTTAAATTACCACCTTTCAATCTCTGCACACTCAACCAAAACATTATTTTATTCATACTAAAATCATTTGTCAATCTTTCACTCATCATGTCATCAAATTTAACTTCTTGTATTCTAGTAAGCATTCATCTCGTAAACTTCCAGGTACATCTTGCTCATTTAAAAAACGCAAATATGCTCTCTTTTTCTCCTCAATCGCTTCTTTTACTTCATCATTTCACCATGCATTCTTTGGACAAGAGCCTAATCTACATTCACCACAAACTTCTTTTACACAATTAAGAACTGTATCCTTAAATTTCAACCAAACATCATTTATGCTGCATTCAATATGAAGTTCATGTACAGGCAAAGATTAATTAATTTTCTCAACAAACCTATCTCAAACATCCTCATTGGATTTCCGATACCACCAAATAATGGTCATTCGTACCCAATTCAGCACCACATTTCACACGCGTATCTATAACTAAACTTCTCAATCCTTCATCACACAAAATAAAATCAATTACACTTCGTCTATTCTCACTCATATTCTCCCATGTATACAAATAAGCTAATTTATGTTTAAATACAGAGTTGGAAACAAAAAGGTTACGCTCCAAACAGAAAGCTACTATTTTCCTACCGTTTTAATTCTCTCTCACATCACCAAAGTTACCCAATACATTCCCAGACATGCTTCTCTTTACTCCCAACCAACCATGTAAATCACCACATACGATAACTTTCTCACCTGGATCACATAAATCAATCACACTATCTAACAAATTCCAAAACCGATCTTTTTCGAGATCATTTTCAGATTCAGTTGGACCATAAACTGACCCAACAAAAATTCTATGAAAGCCTACCTTTAATCTCAGCCAAAGAATTCTAGATGAAATACAAACATATTCCCTTACAAACGGTTTTATTCTTTCACTAAAAGCACACCTACTCCATGCTTTGCACGTTCATTCTCAGCAACACCCGACCATAAGCAAAACATTTCATCCACTTCTTCCTCACGACAGCCTTTCCTCTTAGTCTCATTTACACCCAAAACATCTACATTATATACACGCATTACATTCATCAATATAATTTCTTTACCAGTTATACCCCTAACATTCCATGTACCAAACTTACATTTATCAAACTTTGCCCATTTATTTCTCATTTAAACAAAAGATAATAAAAGAGGGGTTCTCTCGGTAATAGAGTAGAAGTTAAGGTAGCTCACCAAACTTATCCTTAACTATAAAGGAAAATAGAAATAAAAAGAAATAAATAAATTACATTGACACCTGTCAAACGTCAATCACACCAAGAACAAAAAACTTAGCGTTTCTAAGTACATAACTAATATAAACAAATAACGAAATGAAAATAAAATATACTACAAAAACTCTAAAACTATTATCAAAATAAAAGATAACACTTATCTTAGTAAAATGATATGCTAGCAATCCGGTGGCAAACAGTCTATGTTAATTCAAGTCCAAATAACCAGTCAAAAGACGAAATTAATTACAAATTTGACGCATTCTGTTAAAATATGAGACACATTCATCATCTGTGAACAAATATATTCGCTTGTAAAGTTGAGTTCTTATACACGGGGCTTATGGCGATCGTCATTCAGAATCGCACATATTTGGTTCGTGTACCTCTAAAAATTTACAGTTTCATTTGAAAAACTAATATGATGTAGAACTATACACGTATATTGTATCAAAAGGAGAAAGTTTTTTTATCGTTGAGTAATGGATATATAGCCATGCAAAGTCTTGTTTTTAACGAAAAAATAAGGATCACAATTTATAATGGCAACACCACATTGTAGCACGGTATTTGAAAATTCGCTATATAACCAACAACCTGTTAAAAATTGATGATATTCAAATCATAATAGGTATAAAACACTTATTTTATTCTATCATTTCCTTTCCCCGAGCGTCAGTTTCGGCAATTGACGACCGATGTCGCCACCGTCACACTACATATGACCAACTTCATTGGTTTGCGTTACGCTTATAATGGCCGTTTCATATGTCATTGAAATTCCTAGTTTCAAATTTACAGAGCCAGCATGTCAACTAACGCCTCTAACGAGATACGTTATAACTAAATTTTAAAATACCGCCGCTTGCATTGATTGAAAAAATCCTAAAAACAAGCCTTGTCATTGTATATTTATTATCATACAAACTTTCCAGTAAAATACTAATCGTGGGCATCAACAATTCAATAATATTTCCTTCTTTTGACCTATAAACACTTCAAATTTTTTAAATAGGTAGACAATATGGCGGCATTATTAACCTAAAGTGACAGTTAAAGCTACGTTGAGAAATGAAATTCACTTAGTTTAGACGAGCTAGTCACGACTTTAGTCGGGCAGCTTAGAATACTACTAGTTATAATATTTAATAATACACCCAATTACATTAAATGTATTTTGATTGATCACATAAACTTCAGTTTTCAAATATTTTAAGGTTGTTTTTGTAACTTGACAGTGTAGTTTCCATTTCTTCCTAGAATACTAAAATATTATCTTAGAGATAAACTAATGTATAGCTATAAGAATTAATGAGGCAGCAACAAGTTTCGTAGTCTACATGTAGTAAAAATATAATTTCATTTCTACTTATACGTATAAGCGTAATTTAATTTACTAAACGACAATACAGTAAGTGCCAGTTTTTCAATCACCGATTAATGTTAACCATGATTAATCGAGAGTAAACCGACGATTGAAAAACTGACCCTAAAAAAGGACATTTACAATTTCCTTTTCAATTCTTAATTCAGAAATAACTGTCGTAGAAAAAATTATAGCTAGACGGGTTTAAATTGCATAATATTTTCTAAAAAAATCATAAAAATTTGATATGGAATTAATAATTTGAATATTATTATTTTATAATTTTGAGTGTCAGTTATTTAAATTTATTAATACATAATTTACAATAAAAATTAAACAGTACATCAACAAATTTAAAAAAGGTTATTTAAAAAAAATAAAATATATATATCATCGCGCCTTCTACCCACTACTGGGTGTGGCATTCTGCTGAAGCAGATCTTGATAAGTGATATGTTTTGCGCGTAAAGTGCGGTTACCAGTCGTCAAATCACAAATCAAAGGATATTTTTAGCTACGTGTAATGTAACAAAGTGAAAAAAAAAGGTTTTGTTATAATTAGAATTTTTCACTATAAACTCAGAAGACGTCGGTAAAAATTTGCGATATCCGAATCCGAATTTTCGAATCAGATTATGCATTATATATATATATCCGTTGTATCATTGACTTTATTACTTTATTTGATTTGCAAGTGATCGCATATTATATACATTGGATTATAATAGCGCGATCAACATTTAAAGAATTCCAATGCCTTATCGGTAGGATATAACAGCGTGACTGTCATTAGTTTTTACAGTAAAATCAATATGAATAACCTAAATTTATTTAAATTTAGCATGTACTCGTAAACCGTTGAGACGCAGTTTAATTTGTGAACTCTCGCTTTAGAAGCATTGTACTTTAAGTTGTAATTGTTGGATAATTATTTGATTATATATTAGCCGTACATAGAATATTTAAATGTGTGAAACAATGAAGGATTTAAAAATATAAATATATTTAAATATCCTTCAGATTCAGAAAGGACGCCACTGTATTCAATCTTATCCGAGATTACTTTTATGCACAAAACATAATATTGTACAGATTTTCACATTTAGCCCATTAGTGGTCTCGTACTCATTGTTTGTGTAATCAACATTGTCATGGCATTAGGGTGGCAGTGTGGGTAATTCTCAGCACCTGGGATTCGTCGTATAACAGCGCGTGGTTTCGGATATTATATCGCGCATTGTGGTTTACTCTGATGCTAGGGTCAGGCCAGAACGTGGCGATGCGACGTCGTTTCATCGCGTGCCGTGTGTCCATGTCAAGGTATGCGGTGATGACATGTGCATGTATACCGTGCGCTCGTTTGTTGTTTTGCTAATGGTTTAGTCTGGGTTGCATGTCTTACAGAGTGGATATTAGTTTGTTGGGTGATTCACTTGGTTAATGATGACTGAAATGGGTGAAGGTTAACGCTGCAAGTTACACATGTTCATGGATTAAATTAACATGTGATCTGTTTAAAAAATATACTAGATATACAGTAAAAAGATTTTGAATAAAAGTTGCAGAAAATTAATTATATTTTTTTATTTTTTTATGGAGTAGGTGGCTCAGAGGTATCAAGTCAGTCTATGGGATTTGAGAAACTCGGTTCATTCCCACAGGTGACAAACAATTTACACCACATTAGAAAAGAATCGATGTGACTTCGCCTCTACTAACATATTTGAGAGCCGTACTCTGACGGCTGGTAACCGCACTTCACAAGCATAAATTTATCACTTGCCGAGAACTGCTACGGCATAGTGCCACAACCAATAATGGGTAGAAGGCGTGATGATATATTTTACTTATTTAAAAAAATATAAATATATGGAGTAATGGCTCAGTGGTATCAAGTCGGCCTATGGAACCTAAGAACCGTAGTTCGATCCCCACAGCCCACAAACATTTTCACCAATTTAAAATTACCCCTGTGGCTCCCCCACCACTAACATCTTTGAGGGCCGTGACTTGACGGCTGGTAACCGCACTTCACGCGCATAAATATATCACTTACCGAGATCTGCTTCGGCAGAGTGCCACATTCAGTAATGGGTATAAGGCGTGATGATATATTTATTTATTATGATTTTTTTTTTAAATAATTTTTTTTAATATACTAATTCTAACATAGTTATCCTTTATTTACAATAATAGGCATGTTGTAATTACTACCATTATTTTAATTTTTGGATTTTGAAAAAGTTCGTAGAAAAATTTACACGTGATAATATATTTTTTTTAATCGTGTGTAATAATTTTATATGATCTTTTTATTTTATGTACTTTAGGAATTTTGGCGCCCCGTAATCTCAGCGAATTGGGCTCGCGCCTTCCCTGCCTTGTCTTTCCATAGGCCTGATTGTTTGAAATGTTTTATATTATGAATATATAAATAGTTTATTTTTTTAAATTATTAATATTTGCTAATAATCTTAAACATTTGGTATGCTACTTTTCTGGTACCATGTATTAATTATTCTATAGAAAATTGCTTCAAATAAAAGTAATAGAATATTTAGTTTTCAGTAATATTTATTTATTTCGTGCGATAAGTTTGCTGAGTGTGGTAGGGAAGTTGTACGGGAAGATTCTTATTCATAAGGTACGAACCTTAACAATCTCCAAGTTAAGCGATATGCAAGGTGGTTTTTTGCCTGAGAGAGGATGTGTGGATCAATTGTTTTCTCTTCGTATGATTGTTGAAAAGTCACTTGCTAAGAACAAGAAGGTGTTCTGTGGCTTTCTCGATCTTAAAAAAGCATATGATAGTGTTCATCGCATTATGGAATGTACTGTTACAGTACGGTATAAATGGTAATTTGTTGGGGGCAATTCGTGCGCTGTATGAAGGTAGTGAGGCTGCGGTGAGAGTTAATGGTAGATTGAGTGATTGGTTTTGTATAGACATTGGCGTGAAACAAGGTTGTGGGATGTCTCCGTGGCTCTTTAATTTGTACATGGATGTATTGTTACGAACGGCGTTGAATGGGGTGGATGGTGTACATATTGGTGGTAGTGTTGTGCCTGCGTTAGCATATGCGGATGATGTGGTTGTTATGGGTGAATCTGAAGAGCAATTGAGACGAATGATTCTAAATATAAATGAAGTAGGAAAAGATTTAAATTTATTATTAAATGTCGATAAATGTAAAGTGTTAGTGTTTGAAAAGAGCGATTTGGTGACTGATTGTAATGTTTCGGTGAATGGTGTGAGATTGGGTCAAGTGAATGAGTTTTTATATTTGGGTAGTATGTTTTCAAGGGATGGACGTATTGATTGTGAGATTGAAAGAAGAGTATCTGCGGGACGCAAGGTATTGGGTGCTCTGGGAACCTTTGCTCGAAATGTGAATGTATCCAGAGATGCTCGATTGAGTGTGTATAATGGTGTTTTAGTGCCTACATTGATGTATGGTAGTGAATGTTGGGTGTGGATGAAGAAACATGAACGTCGTATAACTACTGTGGAAATGAGGTATTTGCGGGGTGTGTGTGGTTATACTAGAAGAGATCGTGTCCGGAATACATTGGTGTATGATGAGTGTGAAATTGAGAAGAATGTAGTTAGAAAAGTAGGTATAAGTCAGTTGAGATGGTTTGGGCATGTTGAACGTATGTCGAATGAGAGATTAGTGAAACAGGTATATGTTGGTGAAATTGAGGGTGAAAGATTGCGTGGGCGACCTATGAATAAATGGATGAATATGATAGAAGGATTGTTGCGTGAACGAAAGTTTCCGAGTACGAGGAACAAACGTGCTTGTATGAAAGGAATTATGAATGTGGATGAAGCAAAAGTGGTGTGTCAGGATAGGAACGTTTGGTGAAGATTAATTGCGGAATGAATCTGATGATTTCAGAAATGCGCAGGGTTTTAAATTTTAGTTTCGTTGTTTAGTAATTTCATTAGAGTGTTTACCTGTAATTGTGTGAAATTCACTTTCAAAAACAAGCGTAGGGACGACACTCCCTTCGTTTCTTCTTTTTTATTCTTTTCTGATCTTACATTGAGTGTTTAACTGCAATTGTGTGGAATTCACTTCCAAAAACAAGCGTAGAGCGACACTCCCTTTCTTTCTTATCTTTTAATTCATTTTCAGTTATTACGTAGTGTTTAACTGCAATTGTGTGAAATTCACTTTCAAAAATAAGCGCAGGGCGACGCTCCCTCCCTTTCTTATCTTTTTGTTTCATTTTCAGTTACTGCATTGTGTGGTCTTTTCTTTCATATATAAGTGCAGACTATCGCTTTCATCTTTTCTAATCTTGTAGATTCGTTGTTAGTTTCGTGATTTTTTCGTTGTTGGGAGTGAACGTGAGTAATTTGAGATTTTTTATGCATGCGTTGTGTGCGTTGAAGAAGGAAAGTGAGTGGTAGGTGAGGGGGAGTGATGTGATTGAAGGTTTGTTGTGTGATAGTAGTTTCGAGTGTATAAATGAATGAGTTTATATGGAGTGATCTTTGAGGGTGGTTGAAGTGAGGGTGGTGTGTTTGGATGAGAGTGTTTGACGATGATTGGTTGTTTGATGGGTGTGATGAGTGAATGTTTTATGAGTGATTTTAGGGTACGTGCTACCCCATGTGTTGGGATATGGCTATGGCGTGAAGATATGTATGTATGTATGTATGTAGTAATATTTATTCGTAGTAATTTTCTTAAAAATAACTAGGAAACGTTTGTCAACAAAAATTATACAAAACAAAATATTCTCATGATGATTTGAAAATATTATACCTACTGATAGCATTACTTTAATTTGATTTAACAGTATTCACTAACCTCCACCATTCTGGTAGCAGATGTAAGGGAAGCGCCAGACGTTGCCGAGATCAACAGCAAATCCCACGACGGCCAGCAAGAACTCCACCTTCTTATCCCAGGTCTCGCGACGTCGGTCCGGCGTCAGCGACACCACTACGACGCGTGTTCCGCATTCCTTGCTATCCGCCGTTGCCGCCGCCGCCTGCTTACCGCTGCCTGTGCCTGCAACACTGTAACACACAAATATCCAATTATTTCAAGCTGTAAAAAATAAATCACGTGACCCCCCTAAACCAGTCCACTTTGAGAGCTCCGGTCACTAATGAGTAACCAACAATAATTTCTGTCAATAATTTTTTTGTCATATATTCATCGTGAACAAGTAGTAAAACCAATTTCAGCCTGTAAAAAATATGTCACACACCATAAAAATTGCCACTTTGACCGGTTCTGTCACACATGCGTCACCGGCCAAAACTTTTGTCTACCATTTTTATTACTTAATTATACCAAAGTCTATAATTTAAAGTGAAAATTAGCCTATAAAAAATATAACAACAACTATCCTTAAAATCGGCACATTCACATCGGCGAAATTTATTGTTGCCACCTGGTCCCAAATCTAATTTTCTTTTTTTCATGTTTATCAATGACATAATCTATTGAAAAAACCATTTCTGTCACTGGAATAAATGAGACACCCTAGCTCTCTAATGGCACCAGGGATCTCGGACCCTGTCAATTCTTGTGTTAATAAGTTTGTGCTTAACAACGCCTCTTGTGCACATAAACACATACTAATTTTAGTTGAAAGCAGGGCTTTGACAGCTAATAGGATTTGTAATAAAAGTATTGTGGTCCATGCGCGACATGGATGATAGGTAAGTCTAACTACACAATAATCAGAGATGGCAACACGGTGTTTCAGATGAAATTTCTTGGAAAATAAATAAAAAGCCTATTCAAATTCATTTGTTGTTGTGCATTTTTTATTGTTTCTAATACAACATATTTTTTAAGTGTGAAAAGCCTCCCCCGCCATCTTTTTTCACCCATTACACCATCTTCTCACTCGCCACCAGAGTTTTACTTGTACTGCTGGCCCTGACGACACACTTTCGTAGTCTATTCATTCTCTATCAAAGTCTATAATTTCAAGTGAAAATTACCTTGTAAAAAATATGTCAACAACTACCCTTAAAATCAACACATTCACATCGACGCCATTTATTGTTTCCACCTGGTCCCAAATTTAATTTTCTTTTTTTCATGTTTATCATGACAAAATCTATTGAAAAAACCATTTCTGTCACTGGAATAAATGAAACATCATTTTGCACCCTAGCTCTCTAACTATATGGCAACATTGCGAGAACTACAAGCAGCATTATATTACCAGTCGGTATAAAACCTAACTGTATTATCGATACATGCTGTTGACAGTTCAAAATAAAAATGACAAAAATGCATCAAAGAAATTATTATCAACTGAAACAACAAATAAAAAAAATATAAGACGCTGTAATTTTATTTTGCAATAAATAACGGTAAACTTAAAAAAAAAATGCATACTAGTGTAGAAACACATGAAAAATAGCATTAAAATCTGACATAAATGCTACCATGATAGTACCACGTTAAGTAGCGTTCACATTTATACAGTTAGTAATTACAAGTAGCAATTACAGTTAATAATCATTCTGTTCATAATGCTAATACTCATACCGACAAAATTAACGAATAACAATTTTGCATCTAAGTAATTTCCAGACAAATTATTTTCTCGAACGTAGATTTCCCGAATGCATTGCCGTATATTTTGTTGATTAAAATATCTTGAATGACAATTTTACAATATAACCAATTTTACGACACAAATTTTATGAATTCATTGTTCCTTTTGATCTATTTCCGGAATAATCATTTTCTCGAATTACTATTTTACATTGTTTTATAAACTATTTCCAATACATGAATTTTAAAATGCATTTCTAAAAATAGCCTCTACCTAGATTAAATTTGGTTAATTATATATTGTTATTTTGATAAATGATTGTTTAGGAAATTTGCTTTCTAGTTATTTGAGAAAAATATTATTTTAGAAATTTGCATTCGCGAAATTATATTCTGTAAAATAGCAAGCTGAAAAATTGCCATTCGGGAAAATGGTTATTCCAGAAATTTGCCATTCGTGAAAATGCATTTGTAATCTGCATTCGTGAAATTACTATTATTATATTATATTTTCTTTCGATAAAATTATCTTCTGTAAACTGTCATTCGGGAAATTGTTTCTCTTTAAAATTATTATTCGTTGAAAATATCATTCAGGTAATTGTATTCATGTAAATGGATGATAATCAGCATATGCGTCGCACACATACGAGTACAAGCCATTATATTCGATTTTAGCTCAAATTATTCCTAATTTCCATTTTATTTTAATATCGAACTTGTTTTTGTTTTACTTGTATTTTATACAAACAAATTCTAAGTGCATACGCTTCACATCAGCAAGCTTTATTTTGACAGAATTTGCGTGAGTTAAGACTGTATTTCATATTTTTCTGGTGAAATAAAATATAAAAATATTAAATTAATATTTTTATTTTGTTTGAAAGGTGCATAGTAATGGAGAAAACATTATTAAAGTTTAATAATAGTAAATAGTGGCCATTAAAAAATAATTAAATAAAAAATTGTGGGTTCTAAAGCCCAATTTACAATGGAGTATAAATTTTTTTTTCAGTTGCCCCTATTTGAAATATAACATAAAATGACATTTTTTAAAATGGAATAAATAGTTGAAAATTATGTATAAAGCTTATTTTTTTCTCTTTTTATTGATGTCAACGGTGCTTAATTTAATGAACATGACAATTAAATTATAAATTAATAAACGTTAATCAAGTAACCTACGAATTTGATGTTTCTTTGCTTAAGTAAAGTAAAATACGATGAATTCTCATATAAGAGAAACAATAAATCTGATAATTTATTTCATTCATTTTTATCAAAATGGACTAGTATTAAACATATTTACGAATAAATAAAAAAAAAACAAAGGAAGTTTAGCATTGTAGAGAATAAGAAAAAATATGTTATTTAAAATTAAAATTTTCAACTATCCGTTTAAAAAATATAACTTTATATAGTGTAAAGAGGGTTTTAATGTCTTCTATTTTTATTTGAAACTTTTCTCTCTACTATCTCCTATTTAAGATACAAATTATTTGAAAATTTTTGCTATTCCTTTTTTTTGCTAATATCTTATAACCCATGCATATTTTTTGGTAAACAATTATCATTAAATTATCCTACTAATGTGACCAATTTTATAGAATCTAACCGAAATAACCGACAATTGTAAGCACATAATAAATAAAATAAAATAATTTATAATATTATACATGAGAATTCGATTAATTTTGATTATTTCTTTAGTTTAGCAGATAGTTTTATTTCAATAGCATACATGAAGATTTATTATTCGTATTAAACATGTTAATGTTTTTTTTTAAGTTTTACATTTTATTTTAAATTTAAAGTATAGCAAATGATAAATCATTGAAAATGGATTTTTTAGAGCTTTTTTCCCCTTTCCATTTGAAAAAAAATACAATTTTAATCCTACCGCCACACCCCCTAATAATTTTATTTTACCAACCATGAAATTATGTCCATTTGCCTGCGTATTTTTTTTTTCTAAAATGTTTCAACGAGAACCGACAGTGAAATCTATTGAATTAATTTTTTTCTAAAGTTATTAGGGAGTCAGCAAAAAACTCAACTGGCGAGCAAAAAAACCATGACAATAAAAAATATCCATATATTTTCAGATTAAAGACATTATGAATATATTGGGAAGTATATGAAACTACCATCAACTACCAGTCTGGTTTGTTAATATCCTAAACAGTGGGACCCCATGTATAAAGCTACGGTTTTTATTTAACGAAAGCAATACTTAAAACAAAAAAAAAATAAAGGAAAAAACTAAATAACGCAACCCGTGTCTTCGTAAAGGAAGTATTGCCTCCTTTTGCTCTTAGAACTGTTTGCATTCCTGTAATTATCTTTTGAATTGTTTCTTGTGAGACATTATTTCATTCTTCAGTAAGTGCCGTTCTAAGCTACTCAAGTTACTATAGCGAAAATCACATCTTTTGGCAGACATAGGCAATGTATAGCTTACGGATGTTAACTCAGTCTTGTTGAAAAATTTATACTTACATTATTTTTAATATTGTAACATTTTTTCTTTACCGTATTAGTATTTTACAATGAAATGTTAGTATAGCTAGCTTGTAAATCTTAAGTGGCGTCAGTAGAAAAGTAACCATCAGTTCTCAGCAAATTTCTAAATATATTATTTTTTATTTCGCTATGCTGAAGTGATGATATAATATAACTATAACTTAATCAGTCTTAATTTTACCTGTGTTTCTGGGAAAACAAAAGAATGATGGAACATAACTGTATTACCTATGTAGGTACTCGTACTTAAATTGTTCACAGGTTTACCGTTATATAGGTATTTTTGCTAATTAGATTTAGGGTACAAATAGTAATATTATGAAAAATAGCTAAGTAGTATTCAGTTTTAATTTGACGAAGACGAGAAGTGTTAGTTTGAAACAAAAAATGTATAATAATGAATATTATAACGCATCACAATAATTTAAAAACGGGTTCTATATACGACATAATGCTTCTTGTTGACAAGTATCGGTGTACGGTAATTATACAGTATTAAAAAAGAGTGTAACCCTTCGTGATCCGCGATGAAGGTTTTATAAAAAATACTGAACCCCCTTTTTAACTAAAAAGAATTATGTCGAGGACCACGAAGAAATGAATTCTGCATTTTTCGAAAATTGGTTCGAAAATTCATTGATTCCTAATTTACCTTCAAATAGTGTTCTTATTATAGACAATGCAAGTTATCATAACAGAAAAGTGAAAAAGTTACCAAATTCGTCGTGGAATAAACAACAAATAAAAAACTGGTTATATTAAAAACAAATTTATTTTGAAGAAAATTATTTGAAACGTGTACTATTAGAAGTCGTACAAAAATTTAAAGATTTGTATTCTAAATATGCAGTCGATGAATTGGCTGCCAGACATGGTGTTAAAATTCTCAGATTGCCTTCTCATCATATTACTTTCAAGAAAAAATATGTTAAAAATTTAATGAGTGAAGAAAAAAAAGGAATATTCATACTTAAAATTTTAATAATAAAAAAATAATATAGTATAGGTTTACTCATATATGTATAATAATAATGATTTGTATCAATTCCACGATATAACTGGTGTTTATAATGTACATTTACTTAAATTTAAAGTTTATCAAACTTCAAAGTCATTCATATGACTTACATTCTTTAAATGTACATTTACTTGTTTCATACTAATTGATTCCATAATTCTTTGACAAATACAATGTGTAAACAGCAAATATAAACTTTTCCTAACTTATAGGTAAGGGTATTTTGTTTTTAACGCATCTCCTAAGCTTATTCCACACATGCTCTATCGGATTCAAAGATTCTCAAATCCACAGGCCGACGCGTTTTCATTGAGCAATCTATTTTTTTTTATTTTTAGCATTTTATAATCGGTAATACTCGGCGATCGAAACAAATATTAGTAATCGAGTCGGTACTAGATGTTTCGAATAACATCATCAAATGCTTTGCTTTATACCAGGGTTTTCAAATAGTGGGTCGCGAAGATATTGGAGGAGGGTAGGTAGATGCTACGAGGGTCGTTCAATAAGTCCTTAGAAAAAAGAAGGAAAAACACTTTTTTTGGGTAGCTTTTTTTTATTTTTCTACATAATCTCCTTTTAGCTCTATACACTTCTCTAATCGTTTTCCCAAATTTTTTAAGCCGTCCAAAAAGTAGGATTTCGGCAGTGGCGGATTTACCACTAGGCAAATTTCGGGGGCGGAAAATTTCGGGGACGGAAAATTTCAGGGGCGGAAAATTTTCAGATTTTTTTTTTAATCCTAATTACGAAAGAAATAGTAAAGCGTCGCAGCACGCCTCTCTGGTCTGCAGCTTGACTACGCATCAATATTTTTGTATGTTCCTCGACTCGAACACCGGCACCGGAATGTTGGCTTTGCGAAATTGCGAAGCCAAGCTGCTTGGAGCGTTAAAGAAGTCAAAATCGTAGTTTAGTTCAGTATTACACCCAGAAAAATATTTATTTGGTTCAAAGATAATTTATCAAGATAAAATAAACACTTCTTATAATGAAATAATAGTACATTAGGAGTATCGTACAAAATTTTATATCACGACGTGTGAAAATGCGGTTTTACGAACGCTTCGCGTTCGTAAATCCGCATTTTACACACGGAGTGATATAAAAATTTATTTGTCCCGAATCAATATTGTTTGTTGTTTGAACCAAATAATTATTGAAATCTCTTCGAGAAGACGACCTTCAAACTGTGTATCCCAACATCGATATCGCATTGCGCATATGTGTCTGCACTCCTGTAACGAACTGCTCTGGAGAACGGAGCTTTTCGTGGTTAAGGCGAGTTAAGAATTATCTGCGCTCGAGAATGACGGAAGATAGGCTCAACGCTCTCGCTATTCTCAGCATTGAGTCTGACTTACTACGATCTCTTGACTACGATGACTTGATCAACACGTTCGCGACCCAGAAGGCAAGACGTCGGGCGATATAAACCAAAAATTATCTCGCGTATGACTTGATGCGATTATTTCTTTCACAAATGATAATGTAATTAAAAATTTGTAATTGAAATAATTAATCATTTGATAAAATCGCTGATTGGCGTTTTTTTCTAATTCTCAGTGGTTTTACTGGTTCTTTATTTATTTTTTACTTTTTACCTGTGACAAAAAATACCTGTCCTTATTCGCTTTTCCGACGAAAGGGGCGGCAATTTTTCTGAGGCCTAGGGCGGCAACAAAGTTAAATCCGCCTCTGGATTTCGGATGCTTCTCAAAATATGCCTCCGTTTGGGCGATGACCTCTTCATTGGTCGTAAACCTTCGTCCGCCAAGCCATTTCTTTAAGTTTGGAAATAAGAAAAAGTCGCTGGGGGCCAAATCTGGTGAATACGGTGGATGTTGCAATAATTGGAACTTTAATTCCGTAATTTTGGCCATCGCAACTGCGCAGGTGTGCACACGTGCATTGTCTTGATGAAAAAGGACCTTTTTGCGTTTCAAATGAGGACGTTTTTCTTTTATTTCTTCGCTCAGCCGGTCCAATAACGACGTATAATACGCTCCTGTTATTGTTTTTCCCTTTTCCAAATAGTCGATGAAGATGATTCCGCGTGCATCCCAAAAGACCGTTGCCATAACCTTGCCAGCCGATTTCGCCGTCTTCGCCTTCTTCGGAGCCCGTTCGCCTTCAAAAATCCACTGTTTTGACTGTTCTTTTGTCTCTGGAGTGTAGTAATGTATCCAAGTCTCATCCACAGTTATGTATCGACGCAGAAAATCTTCAGGATTACGACGAAAAAGCGCCAAAACAGCCTCAGAGTCCACCACACGATTGCGTTTATTCTCCACTGTGAGCAAACGCGGCACCCATCTTGCCGAGATTTTTTTCACACCTAATTTTTCGTGCAAAATTAAAGCGACTGTGCCTTGTGATATGCCTGTAGTCTTAACTATTTTGCGCACTTTGATTCGTCGGTCACTTAAAACCATATCGTGGATTTGGTCAATCATTTCGGGGGTAGACACTTCTACAGGGCGTCCGGAACGATGTTCATCTTTTGTGGATGTACGGCCACGTTTTAACTCATTCATCCAATTGTAAACAGTTGCAAACACAGGAGCAGATGTGCCATGAACTTCATCCAACTCAGCTTTAATTTCTTTCGGCGTTAAGCCTTTTAAATACAAATGTTTAATCACCGCTCGAAACTCACTTTTATCCATTATTATAAACTATCAAAAGTTTTTTACTACAATTGACAACAACAATGAAACTACGTGACGGCTAAAGCTGAAACTCTAACAGTTGACTAGTTAGGAGTGCTGCTTACTGGAAAAAATTCATTTTCGATACTAAGAGCACCATCTCTTGGATTTTCTAAGGACTTATTGAACGACCCTCGTATTTACAAATTTCAGTTACATTTTAAGGAAAACTTCAATGAAAATATCAAATCGAATGTTTAACAGCAATGGTAAATAACTTATTTGATAGTTTTCGATAAGAACTTGATAATTTAAAGAAAACTTATTATAAAAATTTAAAGCGGTGTAACTGGCCATCAAATAATTTATTATAAGATTGATAGTAAAATTCAATTCTTCAATCTACTACACATATAACAACTTATCGAAGTACATAAGAAACTATACCAAAGTTCCTAATGATAAATTTTAAAATAAAATAAATAAATATATCATCGCGCCTTCTACCCATTACTGGGTGTGGCACTCTGCTGAAGCAGATCTCGGTAAGTGATATATTTTGCGCGTGAAGTGCAGTTACCAGTCGTCAAATCACGGCCCCCAAACATGTTAGTGGTGGAGGAGCCACAGGGATAGCTTTTTCAAATTATGAAAATTTGTCGCCTGTGGGAATCGAACCAGGGACCTCAGGTTTCACAGGCCGACTTCATACCACTGAGCTAGCCTCCCATATGATAAATTTTTTCTTGACTAATTCCTGAAATCGTGGTTCTATATTTATAATGTGCATAATTAAATCGGTCTTTTACTAACTGCAATTTTGGTCACGTAAAAAGTAAGAGGATTGCGATAGAATTTATTTGTGAATATTGCCTCTTGTCTTGGTTCTGAAAAATTTGAAAGTCATTGGTTTATACTATACTTTACCATTTCGGCTACGACAGATATCAAACCAATTTTGTTTTCGTTACAATTAGATGACTGTAGAGAATTATATTATTTGTGAATGTAACATAAAAAAAATACATAGCACATCTATCAATATCAAAACAATGGCAGCGCGCAAAGCCGATAATAATGTATATGAGTGGAGTTCGAAGAATTTAAGATTTAGTTCGTCGACTTTCAGAAATCTTACCAACTTTAGTATTATCAAATGAAATTACGTGTAAACTACTCGCTAAAAAATAAAATATATTATCACGCATTTTACCCTATAGCAGGGGTGGCCAACTTAATTTGGTACGCGATCGACTTTTTTTCTTGAAAATGGGTCGCGATCTACCATTTCCTAAATTTAATTGCATATGGTTAAAAAAGTGACGCAATAAGAAAAAATATTGTTTATTACTTTTGAAATTAAATACCATTAAAAGTATTTTTTAAATATTTATATGAAATACAAATTTGACTCAATATGAAGTTTGTGCCTTCATATCATCTACCAAGCTTTCAAAATCGGTAACATACTGTGATAAAGCCAAGCGTAAAGAATCTTCTGTATGCAAGTAAGTGAGAGTAGAGCGATGTTTTGTTTTTGTTTATTTCAAATACGAACAGGCCGATTTACACAGAAATGTAGAAAATAAACAAGAATTTTAAAGTTCGTGATATTTTTTTGCATTTGAATACTTTTCTGGGCAAACATATTACCAAAAGTCTTTTTCTGGTGATCTGGCTTATAGAAAGATATCATTTCACAATGTAATTATTTCATTTTCAAGCAATATGTTATCCATGTAATAAATTTCAGCGATTTTACTTGTGATTTGCTTCGAATCTAAGTCGACATTAAATGGATATGTTTTGAAAAATATCTTTTATTTTTTTTTAAATTACTTAATCTAGTTTTAATACGATCCACAACATTCTCAATTTCAGAAACATATTTCACGCTATCAAACTGGATATTTTTGAAAATATACAAAATGATCTTTTGTTCTTTCAGAGTCTTAACTTTTGTCAAAAATTAACATTTTTTGCGAAAATATTACTAATCACTTTCCTCTGATGGAATTTACAATTTTGAAAAATATTAGTATTTAATCTTTTGCTGGTTAAGACTTGTTGATGGATAAAACAGTGATAACTCAAAAATTTTAGAAATTCATCATCTTTTCGGCATAATGCGATAAATCTGTTAAGATGCCCAGTCATTGATTTAACTCATCTATTATTATTGTTAAGAGTTTAAACAGTGGTAAATTATTTTTTATAATAAAAATTTTGAATGCGTTAAATATATCTTGATCTCAAGTTCTTTCTTTTAACGAAATCATACTCAACATTTTTTCTCAAGTGGAAGTATCTTCGAAAATCATATGAATAAAAAATTGAGCTGTATCACTAACGCCTGTAGATTTATCCAGATGTAAAGAAAAGGAATCACAATTAGCGATATTAGCTTGTAACTGTTCGCTCACATTTTTACTCATATTTTCGATGCGTCGCAGCACAGTATTTCGAGATAATTACAAATCTTGTATCGCGATTTTAATTTCATTTTTATTTTTAAAATGTTCAAAACACGAATCTCGTATTTCTAAAATGCGTCTTTGATGAATTGGCCACCATAAAATGGTTTACATGTTTTGGCAAGACGGTGACACATTTTAAATGATGCTGCAATTACAGCTTTAGATTTTAAGTTAGGCATTATTAATAAATCTTGTTGTGCAGATAATCTAGTTTTTTGTTCTTTTAATTTATTTTTTCTTATATCACTATTAGGTGGAAAATTAGTTTGATATTTACCATGCATTGTCTTGAAATGCTTTACTAAATTTCCTTGTTTAGGTGTTGCGACAGAACCATTTGCAAATTAAACAGCAATATTATACAAATATTATTAAAAAATAATCTTGATGAAAACGATAATTTTTATTTTTTTCATCGTAATCATTTTAAATTAAAGCACTGTCAAAGTATTAACAAGATAAAAATTCGCCACAAATACCGTACTCCGCTACAACTACAATGTAACTGCGCACATGTCCTGTAACACGATGCGAATGAGGCGTTGATCTGTCGTTATGGTACAACATTGTAAGTTAGTTATGCTACAATATTATTTAAAAATAAATTCAAGGAATAATAAGAAGGTTTTATAGTAATAACAATGAAATATATATATATATATATATATATATATATATATATATATATATATATATATAAGCCATCCCGATCGACTGAAATCATAGCCGCGATCGACCGGTCGATCGCGATAGCCTTGTTAGCCAGCCCTGCCCTATAGGGTGTGGTACTGTTCCATAGTAGAATTCGGTAGATGATACATTTATGCACGTGAATTGCGGTTATCAGCCGTCAAATCAGGGCATCCACAGATTTTTGTATAGAGGTGCCACAGGAGTAATTCTTAATGTATTGAAAATTGTCGGCTGTGGAAATCGAGCTCGGGTTCTCAAATCCACAGGCAAAAATATAATAATAAATACTTCTTATTTTTGAAGTTAATTGAAATATACGCAATGTGACTTTGTACTTACATGTATCTTTCTTAAGCTAGATTTGTTGAACTTTCTATATATTGCATGAGCAAACAAGAATACATTTTAAGAATAAAAACGGTGGCATTTAATTATCATCCATGTTTTCTACCTAGCTAAAATTTGTTCTGGAGTTAAAAGTATATTTGGAAAAATATGATATCGCTAGACTCGTAGAAGAGCTTCTAAAAACTATATTTTGTATTGAATATTAATAAATTGCTGTTCTCAAATTAATTGCGTATAATTTGATACACATGATAGCGTGCATGTAAAAAGCAGGTTAAATGAATAAGTTTATGATAAAAATAATTAGGTAAAAAATTACAATTCGGTTGTTAATTTGGAGAAATATAAAATTTTATTTCAATAAAGAGAGAGAGAAGTGAAAAAAAGGATAAAAATAAATCGGGCTTATACGCAATAATTTTACATGAATTAAATATTTGTTTAGAAAACCTTTCAAATAGTATTTAAACTGTCATTTCTAGTTATAAATATGTTAACTCGACAGAATAGTGCTTTTGTTCTGCCTTCATCATATTATCAATAAATAAATAAATAAATAAATAGAAGAATTGTTTATTTATCAGCTTTCTCCTTTACTACATTTTGTTTCTGAATGTTTCGTCTTTAAACAGTTCACTTGCTGTCTTAAATCGCATACTGATAAAAGTATTCTCTTGAACGAGTAGACATGAATGGAACCAGATGTAAGATATTTAGTATTGACTACGGTAGTACATTAGCATCATCCAGTGGCGCAGCTATGAAGGAGTTGCGCCACTTTCGGTGAAGCTTTCTAGATCCGTTTACTGGAGGGGATCAATCTCTGCACCTTTTTCTTTAAATTTTCTCTATTATGTTGCTCTATTTTCTCTTACTCTTTGTTGTTTTATTTTCTTCACTATTTCTTGCTCAATTTCAAAGCTAAATCTTGGTCTGCACTAATTGATATATGTCTTTATCGGCCCTAATATTTCTCTTAGTATCTTTATTTCTATTATCCGCAATTCTTCTTGATTCTTTTTTGTCACATTGTTGTTTCTGTCGTATACATTGTTATTGGACTCACTAGTGCTTTATTTATTCTTATCGTGGTGGTTTTGTAAGGTTGTAAGCTCTAATCGTTGTTATTATTTTTTGTTTTATTCCCGTTTCTCTTTTGCCCATTTATCAGTATCATCCCTAGGGACTTAAAGCTATCCACTTGTTAAAAATTACATTAGCTTATTTTATTTTCTCTTTTTCTCTTCTTTTGGTTCTATTATCATTATCTTTGTCTTATTTTTCTCGTATTTCTAGTCCTATCTTTGTTTCTTCTCTCATTATTTCTTCTAAAAGTTAGTTTTATATTTTTATTACTATTGCTATGTCATCGGCGTATGCTATTATTTGTCTTCCTTTTGTTCTTAATGTACTTTTTTTATTTTTGTTAATATGTAATCAATATTGAACAGAGATGCTAATAGTGCGTCTCCTTGCTTCACTCCTATGATTATTACAAACTCCTCTGTTTATTACAAACTGCTCTGATTCACCTTTTGGCGTCTTAAGACTTATTGTTGTTTTCCTCATAGTTACCGCTATCAGTCTTCTCATTGTCCCTGGCATTCCTAATTCTTTTAATGACAATAAGTTTTACTCTTTTCATGGAATCAAAAGCGTTTGAAGTCGATAAATAGTATGTCTGTATTAAAGTCAACAAATTTTTATACGATTTGTTTAATTGTATATATTGAATCTGTTGTGCATGTTCCCCCGAAACCATATTGATATTACCCTATGATGTTTTCTATAGATTTTGTTAGTCATCTCTGTACTACCGTAGACATTATTTTAGAAGCCGTGTTTAGTAGTGTAATTCCTCTGTAGTTCTGGTAGATTTACTGGTTTGTACCTATAAATAGAAATATTCCTCTCAAAAAATAAATAAATAAATAAAATAACACATTAAAATAATTCACAAAGGCTAATGAATAAATAAAAGCTTAGTACTATGTCGTCAAGGCTAAAATTAGTTATATTCTCAAAAGTTGAAAATTATTTTCATTTTCTCAGTACTATTACAAAACATACGACGATTGTCTTTTTTAAATCATCCTAAATTTTGAATTTATGTACATTTCCTATGTAGCCAGTAATATATACTATTGATACTATATGTGTCAGCATAGCACAGACTGTCAGTATAGGCTATGTACCTGGCTGCATCATCGTGTTTTACCTTATGATATACGTAGCATTAGTATATGCCCAGATTTACTACAAAACAGAATTGATAATTGTCTAAAGCCCAAAAGAGTAAGGAGCCCGTAGAACTATTAAAATATTATTGATCTTTATTTTAAACGGTTATTTGATTTTGTACAGATATATAAATAAATATGCTTGCATTTATAAGAATCAAGTTCAAGCACACTTTCAGAGCCAATATCTTTGCCGAACACGAAGTGCCTTACATTTTTAAATATGTTTGTGGATTTAAGTTTATTTTTGGTTTCTTCGTTTCGACACATAAAAATTACCTCTATGACTCCCGCTCCCTTAATATCTTTGTACGCAAAATATGTCACTTTTCGAGATCTACTACAGCCACTCCTCACACTCAAAAGGCGTGATGGTATATTTATTTAGTTAAAAATCATTTGAGAAAATAAATAATTCGAATTGACAAATTAACAAGTTAGGAATGTAGAAAATATATTTAAGAGCCCTTTTTTTAGAAGTGTACCTACCATATCGTAATTTACAGTAGCCCGCTGACAAATTATAGAATATAAAATTTGACAATAATATATAAATTTTAGTCTAAAACTATGATTTATATAGATATATTAGATTTTCAACTCTTTCTGTAAACTATAAAATATCAAAAAATTCTATTAAGTTAAAATCTGAGAAATCGTATTTTCATAAATATTACGAAAATATTATAATAATATTCGAAGAACCTTAATTATATGCTTATCCATTGAAAACTTACTATCGAATTTATACATAATTACTGTAAAGGTACATAATTTCTCTTCATATATAAGGCCGCTCTAGTGCTTTCCGTAAACAATTACCGCATGTTTCGAAAAAACATGTTATATTTAGTATTTTACTCTTACTTGTGTTCCATGATAGCTACGCCACTGACATCACAGTATAAACTTAATACGAATATTGTAATCTATACTTCAGAAGTTTTATTTATGGAAACACTCTGCCGTTACGCCCGTGTGCCATTATGGATGCTAATAAATAACCACTGTGGTATATTCTGCGTATTGCTCAGTATGAATCAATTGAAAATACACGACACTAGGCATCAAAAACTATGTAAATATGTACCTGCTGTGAGTTTCTAAAAAGCTATACTACGCTAATGTTGTCATATATCACCATTGTTGCATTTGTTGTATACAAACATTGATTTTGTTATTAGGAAACTGGAATAGGAGAGTTATTTGAAAGTTTGGGCATGTTGACTGCTGAGTGATATTTGACCAATTTAATTTTCACTTTCAAACGTTCCTAAATTATTGTAGCAATAAATGCCTAACCGACAAAATATGTTCTTGAAAAATAATTTAAGAAACTTTGGCAAATTGAAAAATATAGTTAGTTAACTTACAGTTAGCCATACTTAATCGTCGTTCTTTTACTATAAGTTATCATTATTTATACGAATAGCTGCAGTTATAGTAATTAATTTTCATTTTCATTTATAGATGATAATAGTCCTGCTTACCTAGCTTTCACACTATTTCTGAGAGAATCTTAATTCTATTATCTTTTTGTAAAAATAAAGCATAAATGGGCGAAATTTAATGAATATATTAATGAATATATTAATGAATTGATTAATGTAAATATGTAGGGGAACGATTGTAGTAAGTAAGATGTGGATGTAATAATTTGGTAGTTAATTAAACTGTTTGTGAGGGATTATGATTGTACTTCATCAAGAATTCTTTCGCTAAGATTAAAAGTAGGTATGATTTAATAGAATCTTCATTATGCCAGTTTATGAAACAACTAAATTCGAAATTAATCTTTAAAAATATAGATTTTGGAATTTGTTAGATGAAGGTGATTTGAATGACTGGGTGAGAGTAAAAAGAAGTATATCTAGGAATGTATTGCGTATGTTTGGTGATGTGAGAGTGAAAGAAAATACGAAAGACTTTCTCTGCTTGGAACATGATCTTTTCGATTCAAACTCCGTTTACAAAACTAAATTTCCTTATTAGTATATATAAGAATGTTATTGAGAATAGAAGCACATTATTTGGGGATTGAATATGAAAAGATATTCCGCGTGAAATTTAATGTGTTGCAGAATGATATCTGATGAGAAAATAAATAAAAGTTCGCTCGCATGTGGGCCTAATTTTGAATGCAGCATAAATGGTGTTTGGATGAAATTTCAGGATACAGTTCTTAAATGTGCAAAAGAAGTTTGTAGTAAATGTAGATTAGGCTCTTAGTCAAAGAATGTATTGTGAGATAATGAAATGAAAGAAGTGATAGAAGAGAAACAGAGGGTGTATTTACTAATTACAAATGTGAAAGATATGCTTAGTTCAAATTTTAAGAAGAATAAATAAATTACTCGATATCAGTATAAAATAAGATGTTGAAGTGTTATATAATTAAAGTGATACATATGTAAAAGATAGAGTCGCGATCTAATTCAAAATAAAATATAACGAGATAAAATATAAAACGATTTATGACGAACTTCTTGTAAATATAAAATATATTTAAAACATAAAAGAAAGTAAAAATTGTAAAAATACAAAAACTATAATTAATATTGAAATTAAGCAAATTATCCGGCAATGGAAACAACAACAACGTATGAATAAAACTATTTACTTAAGTTACAAAATTACATAGCAAGACTACATCTTGCACAGACGGTGAGAGCCAAACTTGTCTCGACCGATGCTAAACTACCACTAACTAATCGTTGTTATATTCCATGGGATATTCTGACAAAGGGTAAGTGGTGGTATCGTCGCGTTGGTCGAGATAGCTGTTCCCACATATGTGTTTACATAAAAATCCAGACGAGGTTAAATCTATCCGACCCCACGCTTAGCTATAATTTACCCAGATATGTCATCACATCCCGTATAACCAGACGCGACAATTCAGAAAAGCTATAAACTTGATAAATAATGACCTACGGAATACTGAAGTTATAACATATGCTCTAATAAATTTGATAAACAAAATAAACTCTGTCAAGTCAACTTTAGAAAGATACTTAAGATAACGCTTAATTAGCCTGTATCTTTCGAAGCTGAGTGATAGTGAAATATCATAATTTATAAACAAAATCAAATTCTGAATTATCCGTTTTGTTACACATAGAAGACTAATAAATATTTTTTACAGAAAAATAATATCTATGAGAATTCTTCTTTACGAGAAATCATATACACAGAATTTTTCTATGTATACTTTCAACTATCTTAATATGAGAGCTGTATACGCGGTTCCAAGTAGTACGAAGTTATTCTAATTTATATTTGATGAAACTCACATTCAACTAAGTTAGAGTTTCAGAGTTCCTAATTTTTTTTTAGTGTTCACAGTAAGAAAATGTATGTACTTAAGTCACTCGCAATTCGACTCCTCGTTAACAGACATGTAACTTAGATTCTCTGTGACTTTTTGTTCAAAATCAATTAAATGTAGTTTTTTTTTCATTTTACCATGTCTGCCACGAATAATAACTTCGGTCTAACTTTATTTATGTTCGAAATGTATCAACTTCATATAGTCTGTCTAGGGATAGAAAAATGACGTTTAAATTATTTTATGGTTGTGGTTTCCTTTCAAAAGTTTGGAGGGTTTGTTCCACGTACTAAGTTCTAGATTTGGAAATAATATTAGCATGCCTAGCTTAAGATAGATGGACCGCTGTGGGAAATGAGAATAACAGAACAGGAGTGTATTGAAAATTTTAGTACCGTTAATATTTTAGAAATAATCCATTACTTCTTGGAATTGCCAGAAACCACAACCATAACATAATTTAAACGTCATTTTTCGATCCCTAGTCAGACTATATGAAGTTGATACATTTCGAACATAAATACCTCTGGTAAGTTGTATTTGTTAATTAGACACACAATTTTGTAAATAACCTTGGCCGAAACGTCGTCCATTCTTCAATAAAAGAATGTTTACAACTTGGGAATTGTCCATTAATTACATTTATCCATTCTTTCGATTTATTACAATTTCTACAAACATTATGTGCTTGTTAAATAATTAATTCAAAGTGTGCATTTAATATTAATTTATCGTTGAAAAGGCTAGCTAAATCTTTAATTTTTAAGTTGTATGTGGCAATTAAATGAAATTATGTTTGTATTTCGATTAAAATTAGCAACGCTACATTTTGATTCATTTAAAGCTAAGAAGTATTTATAATTTTCAATAAATTTGTTGAGATCACTTTTGCATCTGGTTTATTTCTGCTCGTTTAGGAAAATTTGAAATCGTCAGTATATCTAATAAAAGTACGCGGAAATTTTTGAAAAAACAGCCAATGTTTTTGATATATAAATTCAAGGGCCTAGATGTAATCCTTGTGTTACTTCAGATGATACATTAATTACGTTAAACCCGTTGGTTTAAATCTGACGTAATTAATGTACGTAAGCATACAAGTTGAGATCTATTTTTTATATAAGATTTTAACCAGCGCAGTGAATACCAAGATTATTTAGCTTATAAATTAGAGTAGGATGATAAACCCGAACAAAAGCTTTTCTGAAATCAGTAGAAATTGCGTAAACTTTTCTCTTTATACATACATACATACATATCTTCACGCTATATCCCATCAAATTAGGTAGCACGAACCCTAAAATCACTCATAAAACATTCACTCATAACATTCATCAAATAATCAGCCTCCGTCAAACATATCATCCAAACACACCACCTTCACTTCAACCACATTCATAGATCCCTCCAATTAAACTCATTTATTTATCACACTCGAAATCATTCTTACATAACAAACCCTCAATCACATCCATCCAATCCCTCCTATTTATGAATATTATAATAAGAATTCTGCAAGTGGAACTAGATTAGTTAATCCTGTCTTCCCAGATTAGAAGCTATTTTGTTGCAGAAATTCATTTTTTAATTTTCAGACTACAAGAGCTTCAAATATTTTTTCAAATAAAACAAGATTGAGATAGGTCTGCAATTTCTAACATCAACAATACGAGTATTACCAGATTTCGTTGGCGATACAGTCTGATAATTACAATTTAGTTGGAAAAACTCGAGATTGTAGGGATTTATTGCATAAATATATCTAAAATATTTTAGTAATTCAAAATATAATTTTCCTCAATATATAGTTAGATTTATTGCAGAATTTAGATACTTGTAATTAATACTATCATTGCCTAGTTGAGAATTATTGTTGTTTACAAATATGTGCATATGTTATGTACGTCTAAAAAAGAAGATGAATGATAAGTGAATAAGAGGGATTGGAAAGATGTGATTGATGATTTGTTGTGTGATAAATGATTTCGAGTGTACTAAATAAATGAGTTTACATGGAGTGATCTATGAATGTGATTAAAGTGAAGGTGCTGTATTTTGATGAGAAAGTTTGACGAGGATTGATTATTTGATGAATTTCATGAGTTAATTTTCTTTGAATGATTTTAGGGTTCGTGCTACCCCATTTGATGGGATATAGCGTGATGTTATTTATATATGTATGTACAAATATGGATCAGAGAAAACTTGCAAAAGAATGTATTATTATAAAAATTCCTAGAGATTTATTGAACGTTTTTGATGAAAGTTGTGTTAGATCCGAAGAAATATGTTTAGGAAGAAAAGTCAGGTAAACAGGATCTGTAAATGTAAATAATTGCACATCTTTTTATTTGAAACATTTCAACCACGGTGATTGTGATCATCTTCAGCCTACATAGATTCTTACTTTTTATAACTATATATTGTTATAATATATGTAGGCTGAAACGTTGTTGAAACATTCCAAATAAAAAAATGTGTAATTATTCACTTTTACTGATCCTAATTGCCTGGCTTTTCTTCCAAAACTTAACGTTTTTGTGTAAATCTAAAGAAAAAAAACAGATTTGAAGATATTGTCTTTTCGATATTGTTGGAGTAGAATTAGTTAAGTAAATTTTATTTAAGGAAAAAGATAATAAAAACATAATTTTCCATTTATTCGATACCTTGGCTTTATTCAAGATTAGAAATTTAAGTTAAATTCGACTAGTTTCGGGCTGCGTTTAGCCCATCCTCAGGTTTACAATTATTAATAAAAATAATAAAGTAAATTAGTACATGTCATGATACAAGACAAGTACAATTTTTTTTTAATTTTGGAAATTAATCAGCCCCAAACGTAGTCGAATTTAATTATTTAAATTTCTAATCTTGAATAAAGCCATGGTATGCAATAAATGGAAAATTATGTTTTTATAAACTTTTTCCTTAAATAAAATTTAATTTTTGTTTCAATTTTACTAGGTAATATTGAAAAAGAAATATAATCGGAATTTCTTTAGTAAATCCTGGAAAATAAGATGTTAAATAAATGTGTTAAATAAGTAGTGAGAGCAAATGAGGCGCTCTTTACTGAATTGATGAATCAAAGTGGAACGAATGATTTTAGTAGAAATAAAAGAATGAATATTTAGGATGAATATGAATAGCTAAATAATATATAGATTTATATAATAAGGGTTTATTGAGTGAGCAAAATATTTCAGGAGGGAGGAATAAACGAGCTTGTATAAAAGGAATTATATAGTAATGTATCAGAATAGGAATATTACACGAGAAAATCTGATGTATAAATGTTTATTGAATGTTTCAAGAGTCCGTATTAACTAATTTAATGGAACATAGCGAGATATTGCGTAATACATATACGATACTAATATATATTTAGAAAAGATAACTTGGTAATTAAATTTTTATATAAAATTAAGGTTTACCAATTTATTTTTTATAAAATGAATCTCACACGTATATACACGTCATACAAAATTTTACATAGAAATAGTAGTTATCTACTAAACTTATCGCATGTAGTTTTAAATTCTATGTCACTCTGCATTTAAAATGCTGATGTTGTTATGTTACAGGTCAGGAAATTACATTCAGTGACAAACGTGATACACATATTTTGAACACTATAATTTTTATTGTTATATGAATCAAAGTAAAATGTTTAAAAATATGTTTGTTTTTACTATTTGCAAATTTAAAAAAATCTGTTGTGGTCACCACACGACTTTCTTATACACAGCATATGTAACAGACTTAGCTGAAGTGGTATATCGTATTATCAGTTTTAATAAGCAAGACAAGAAAATTTATAACATAATATTTAGAATATATAATGTTATATAATATTATTAAACATGTAATTTAGTTTTCCAATAATTCAGCATTTATCTGTTTGAATCATATAAAATATCAAATTTGTTTACGTATAATTTTTTAGTAATGTTGACTACTTTATGTCTAACTTTACTGATGAGGCATATACATACAGGATGTCCGTTTTTCGAACCTAACCCTTGGTATCTCAAGAACCGTGAGATACGAAGTCGATTAAATTGAGGCAAAATTGCCAAATTAGTTGACCATTTTAATGATGGAATTTATTGTTTTTTGTGTCCAGTAAACTTCCTCTTCCGGTTTTTCAATTTCATTCAAAATCAACTCAGCTCTTCGTATTTTCATGAAACTTATAATTACCAAGTTTCGTTAACAAATCTTAACTCGTTCATGAGATATTGCACACTCGGACAAACACATCCGTCCATCCATCCATCCATCGACACACACACACAGACATCATTGAGAAAATGATGAAAACGGATTCAGTGGACCTCAAAACACATATTTCCGCAGAAAGAAAAAAGAATAAACAAAAATATTTCATTTCACTAATAAACATAATGTGTAACAAAATCACATTAATAATTTAAATTTGACATAATAACAGCATTATGGAGCAAAATATTTATGTATATTTGATTTTTAAGTTAACAACTATGTCGCACGCCTAGTACAAAATATAGTCATTTTGAATTAAGTGCGATAAAAACTCGGTAAGATAAATGTATTGGATGGAGTAATACCAAATGTTAATAACCATTGAGAACTGGGTAAAATCACGAACAAAAGGATTTAAATTATAATTCACAAAACAATCATTTTTTTTGTGACAAATTTTGTGAGTAATTTCACAAATCAATGAGATAAGTGATTTATTTATGTAAAATATTAATCATAATTTTGTTTATGAATTGGGGTTTTGAGGCTTGGGGCTTGAGACAAATTACATTTACAAGTACTAAATAATATCAATTTATTTAATATATCTTTTTAAACAATCAGGGCTGCAAACCGAATCGGAATTTGAATCTTAACCTAACCAAACCGGCTCTTTTTATTGAACCGTGAACTTGAACCGAACGTTGGTACGTTTATACTTATGTATAAGTATAAGAAAATTTCTAAAATTGAAGCCCTAGAACAATTAATAATCCCAAATCAATTTTTTTAAGGAACTCTTAAATCACAAGCTCGATTTACGATTTTTTTAGAAAGGCTTAATGTACTATATATATATATATATATATATATATATATATATATATATATATATATATATATATATATATATATATATATATATATATATCTATTTAAATCATGCTCAGCAATAAAAATTCATTATTCCTCAAAATATGATATAATTGTTTCAATTATAATTAATAGTGTATTATACAAGGCCAATATCAAATTTAAATATAAAGTTTTATTTGGAAAAGCTGTCAAAACTAATGATTAAATAATGAAAACAATGTTTGGTTTAAGTTCTATAACAATTTATTTAATTCTACGATTCAATACACTAAAATTTATTATTATTATTTTTTCCTGACGAAAGTACTTGTTTAGTATACAGAAACGTCGAATTACATAAATTATTACAGAAATTAAACAAAAACTTGTTATAATTATATAAAATTTCATTTGAAAATTCCTACACATTTAGAGATAACTGAGATAAGCAAAAAAATTAAAAATTAAAGACAAATTCGGCTGACACGGGAACTTGAACCCAAGTCTCTTTGATTCTAGCAAAACCTTTTGTTACTGTATGTCAAAAAAAGCCTCGAATCTCTAACTTAATCCTGAATTTAATCAGTTGATAACTTACAACTTGAGTAGTACAATTCAAAAACGTTATTTACATATAAAAAAATCCAAAAATAAAACATATAAAATTCAATACCATCAGCAAAAGGCAGATAATAATCAAGAAAAATTGCAGATAATAAATGTTTAAAGTTATTTTATAAATGATTAAAAATATCAAGTTCAGTATCACAATCCCAACTGTTGAAAATGAATAACAGTCGTCTAATGAGGACTCTCAGTTCGTAGTTAGTTTTCATCAACATAATGTTAAAAATAACTATATGTTTACGTTTACATAATCTAGAAGTTCGAGGAACATTAAAACTAATCTGGCTATGGTCATCAGGCTCATAATGTCATCAATTTTAGTGTGAAGCCGTTTTTTGTAGATATAGACAGGAACCAATTTGAGTGTATTTTCAAGAGACATCAAATTCAGAAAAGATTGTGAGTAACTCTAAGACATGGAATTAAACGAATAACAAAATTTACGAGCACAGAACTTAGCAAATATTCTTTAAATTCATTCGATTCCATTACTATAATTATTGTATAAAGGATTCCAAACAATACGACAATATTCGAATCTGGATCTAACAAAGATAAATATAAAGATTACGCGTAAAAAAATTGATGAAATGTTGTGAGTATTTAATTAAAAAACCTAAATTGAACAATATTATGAATATGAGGTGTAAATGTAAATGTTTAATTTGTTGAACTCTTTCTATATATGTACCACCCATATGATGAACTGTGTTTCGTGGAATAAGTAATGTTTTTTTTTTATTTATTTGTATTAAATACTAAGTTTGAGGAAGAATATCAAGCAGTAGATTATTATTACCAGTTTGAAGATTCATAGGTATAATCAGTATGAGAGTTTATAATTTTGCAAATCTTTAAATCATCAGCATATTGGATGCTAAAAGTTTATATATTTAGTCATATCGTTTATAAATAGAATGAAAAGTAACGCGACACGATTAGATCCCTCAGGAACACCAGAGGAAGGTATAAAATACTAAAATTTAAAATTATTGCAACAAACAAATTACCGTTAATTGGTAATATAAGACTAAAAACAACTAAATAAGGGGAAAAAATTGATGTCACAGTTTTTACATAATATATATTTTTCAATTTTCCGCCAAGGCTGAACAACAAAATTAAAGGTCATTGAATTTGTAAGCGAAATATCAAAGATGCCGACAATAGTTTCGCTTCTAGTAGTATTTTGTGATCATTGCAAGAAGCCCTACTTCACAAAGATACAATATTGAAAACAGCAAAAGTGTTCGAAAAACTGATATTATAAAATGACTGCAGCTGGTGGCAATCGGTACACTATCGGCAGAACGATTTTGTAAACTTTTGAAAAACATCTAGATGAAGGCAACGCTCTATTTGAATAGACTTCTTCATAAAGATGCCGCACTTGAAGTGCGTTTCTATTAGCACAACCGTACAAAAAAATCATTTCGGCCATTTCAATATTCGAATATAAAGAAATATTTTATTAATTTTATAAACTGCAAACATTGTGTTAAATTTGTCAATTGTATGACATACTACAAAAAAGTCAAAATTAAATTAATTAATTTGTTATTATTATATTATTCAACATTGGTTAGATGATTAAATAATTTATTATTATTATTATTTATTTATTTATTTGTTACTCTGTACAACAGGAAGTTAATCCCAATTATAGTACAGCGGATCAACAGCTTCTAGTGAAATCCGAACCACTCAGACAAAATCGTATTTTTGCATATACTCATAAGTAGAAGTCAGTGAGATTTGAACGCACGACGTCTTGCTTGCTAATTAAAAAACAAAAGTTTTACCTCGCTTTTATCCACTGGGCTACGATTGCCTCTAAAACTTTCCTGTTGACCAGTGGCACAAAAATTTTCACTTCACTTAATTTTACAAAAATATCGAATGAAAATGTTAACAGCAATTATTTATTAAATCATTTGACATTAATTTCTGGCTTCTGTATTAATTATCCAATAGTTTGTTCACGCTTGTTTATATGCATTTAATGACATAAAAATTGTAGAGTCCTTTATTGTGGTTTTTTATTTTGAATACGAATTTCAAATAAATTTAAATTTTTGAGAGTAATTTTAGATTTCTATACCTTCATATTACAATGAAATTTCATAAATTCCCATAAAATTTGATAGGTTCGCGCACATTTTTCTCGCTTTTTTGCTCCATTACAGGGACAGTTTTGCCATCACTAGAATTGAATAAACTGAAATAAGCGCCGTAATTTACTTACTGACACTGCAATATGAAAATGACATTGTCCTGTTTGCTAGAAATCAAGTAGATCTGAAAAGAAAGCTACATGCATTAGTACTGTATGGTAACAAACTGGACCTAAGCACTACTGAACAAAAAACTAAGATAATTCATTTTCATTTTGGTAGGCCACAAAAAAAGTAGCACTTATTATTTTCAAAACAAGGAAATACCGAAAACTACCAGATACACGTATTAGGTGTACAATTCACAACATCTGGAGTTTACACAGAGAATGCCAAAGAATTCCTAAGAAAAGCAAACCGTACCACAGGAATAGTTAAATCAACTTTAATGAAAACAGGAATACACAACTGGAATAGATCATTAAAACTATATAACACAATGGTCATACCTACCGTGCTGTATGCCTCGGAAGTTTGGGCATTAAACTTACTAGACCTGATTGAAAGGGATCAAACTAACTTTTTCAAGAACTATTTAGGCTGGCTAATAAATACAATTAATTATATAATTCGAAAATAAATTAATCACCTAAAACTAGAAACTCTAATTATTAAGCGAAGTTTCTCTACTTTTTATGTCCGAAAATAGATATGTCAAAATATGTTACATAAAGCTAATTTCTCTTAGCAAATCTGAGGCAATAGAATCTACGCGAATGCAAAAATACAACTGGGTTGCACAATTACAAAGTATTCTACGAAAATACAACTATTGTTGGGTGTGGAACTCGCAAAATTTTATAACTGTAAGCAAGAGACTGAAAATATAATTGAAGCCTGCAATTCTGCTTCGTTAGGTAACGATATGCAAAGAATTATGAACTCCTTCTTTAACGAACACTACAAGTTCTACTTAAGTAGTAACAATTACTTGTTTTTAAATTTAACTTTCCGAATTGTTAAATTAATTTCTAAGTTACGTACTGCTAATAACGCTTTTCTCAGTCTGTTCTACGAAGGAACAATGTACAAGTTCAACAAAAAGAAATTTGTAGTATTTGCAACCTACTGGAACCTGATGACTTAGACCAATTTGATACAAATGTCCAATCTTTGCAACAATTAGGGAAGGTTTCTTCACTAACAATACTCAACTATTACTCTCTGATATGTCCACTAATAAAACTACATATATTACTTAAAACTTTGTAATAGCTATATTAAAAATGCGATCATTTGTATTAAACACTTAAAAATACATTCTTAAACATTACACAATACAATTATAATGTTACCACTACTATTTAAAAAAAAGTATTTCTATTTGATTCCCAAATATGTAAATATTATTATTATTATTACCTAGCTTTTATCCACTAGGCTACGCTTGCCTGTAAACTTTTCTTGTTGACCAGTGGCACAAAAATGTTCACTTCACTTAATTTTGCAAAAATATCGAATGGAATTGTTGACAGCAATTGTTTATTAATTCATTTGCCATTAATTTCTGGCTTCTATATTAATTATCCAATAGCTTGTTCATGCTTGTTTATATGTATTGAATTTTTTATTTTTTTTTATATATTTTCGTGATTCTATTTACAACTGGCCTTTTGTGAGGCCAACAAGCAAATCTGATAAAATACATGTCATTGCGTGAGGGTGACATCCATAGATGCGTCCTCTTCGTTTTATTATTATATCGTGGTTATTTTATTTACATTTCAATTAAGTTGTATGTGTGAGTGTGTGTTTGAGTTCGGATGGTTTGGTTCTCTTGAGACGTTTCAGGCTGCTTTCACTTTTGGAAAGGTTGGCGCCCATATCGTTGGGATGGTTGGTTGATTTCTGTTCGTGTGATAATGCGAATTTTCGAATTTGTTCGTGAACATACTGGATTTTTAGGTCCTTGTGTAGTGAGTGATTGCTTACATACCACGGTGCATTAGCGAGCATGCGTAGTATTTTATTCTGGCTTCTTTGTATTGTGTTGGTGTTTGATTTTTTTGCACACCCCCATAGCTGGATCCCGTAAGTCCAGATTGGGATGATTGTGGCTTTGTATAGTAGAAGCTTACTTTCGAGTGACAGTTGTGATTTTCTGCCTATGAGCCAATACATCTTCTTGATTTTAATGTTTATTTGTGTTTTTTTTATTTTTAGGTGCTTTCGCCATGTTAATCCCTTGTCCAGGTGCATACCTAAGTATTTAACGTCTTCGTTTAATTGTAGTGTGTTTCCGTTGATTGTGATCGGCGGACAGCTGACTCTTCTGTTTGTAAACACTACGTGTGTGGATTTCTGCTCGTTAATTTTTATTCGCCACTTTTCTGCCCAGTTCTGTACTTCGTCTAGGGATGTTTGTAGAAGAGATGCTGATGTGTTCGGGTCTTCGTGTGTTGCGAGGATTGCAGTATCGTCTGCGTATGTGGCTGTTAGTACATTGTCTCCGCAGGGTAGGTCGGCTGTATATAGTTGATATAGTACTGGCCCTAGTACGCTTCCTTGGGGGACTCCAGCTTTGATTGGCTGTGTTTTAGATAATGTATTTTCATACCTTTTTTGGAAGTGTCGTTCGTTTAGGTATGATTTTATTAGCAGGAAGTATGGATGCGGTAATTTGCTCTTTATTTTGTGGAGTAACCCTTTGTGCCATACTTTATCAAAAGCCTGGCTTATATCTATAAAAGTTCCAGAGCAAATTTGTTTGTTTTGCAGGCTGCTTTCTATTTCATTGACGATTGTGTGGACCTGTTGAATGGTTGAGTGTTCTTTTCTGAACCCAAATTGATATGCTGGTATCAGGTTTTCTTCTTCGATTATTGTGTTTAGTCTTTTTAATAGGAGTTTTTCAAACAATTTTGCGAATAGTGGGAGTAGGGAAATTGGTCTGTAGGATGTAATTTCGTGAGGTGGTTTTTCGGGTTTGTGTAGGAGTATGATTTGTGCAAATTTTCACTTTGCTGGGAAGTACGAAATTCTTAGAATTGCATTATAGATGTTTGTTAACATAACTAGAGGTTTTTTGGGAAGTTCTTTCATTATTTTTGCGTTAATGAGGTCGTATCCGGGAGATTTCTTGTTGTTTAGATATTTTATTTCTTGTTTTATTTCTGCTGGTGTGAAGTGCTTAATGGGTGGTGACAGTTGTAGGGGACATGTTAGGAAGTTTTCGATTTCTTTTTCATCTTCGTGTGATGTTGTTGGGTGTGGCTCGAATATTTTTGAGAAGTGTTCCGCGAAGAGTTCGGCTTTCTCTAAGTTTTCTCTGGCCCAAGTTCCGTCTGTTTTGCGTATGGGTGGGATTGCCTGGGTCGGTTGTTTTAGCTTTTTTGTTGCTTTCCACAGAGAGTAGTTATTTTCAGGTAGAGCTGTGAGATTTCTAAGGTAGTGTTGGAAGGACTCGTTTTTTATTTGTATTATTAGATTTTTTATTTCTTTCGATAGGTGGTTTAATTTATTTTTGTAGATGCGATGTCGTGTTTGTTGCCACTGTCGTCTAGTTTTTCTTTTTTCTGAGATTATGTCTCTCAGGAATTTGGGGTAGTTGGTCTCTAGTTCTTTCTGTGTGTCTGTGTAAGTTGGAGTAGAGTACTTTGCTGCCTCTTGGATTTGACAGATTATGCTTTCAACTGCTTCATCGATATCTTTCGGGGTTTTTAGTGGTATTTTTAGATTTGTATTGTTGTTTAAGTGTTTTTTAAACATTTCCCAGTCTGTCTTTTTGTTGACTAAGCTAGGATTTTTTCCTTTTTTTATTATAGTAGTGCTTATCGTCAGTACTACTGGAGAATGGTCTGAATGTAAATCGTAGGTGGATTCTACTGTTGTATAATTTTGTGATATTCCTTTAGTAATGAAAAAGTCTAGTAGGTCTTGCAGTTTATTGGGATCTGTAGGCCAGTAGGTCGGTTTTCCGGTACTGAGATGGTTGTATCCTTTCGCTGTGATTGCCTTTTGCATTTCTCTTCCTTTTGGGTTTGTTACTCTAGATCCCCACTGGGGATGTTTAGAGTTGTAGTCCCCCCCAGCGATGAATCTGTTGCCTAGTTTTTCAAAATAGTCTTCAAATTTGTTTTTTGTTACTTGGTGTTTAGGTGGGCAGTATACAGCGGATATTGTTAGTGTGCCATTTGGTTCTTGTATTTTGATGTTCGTGGCTTGTAGATAGTCTTCGTTATTTTTTTCTAATTCGGTGTGTTTAATACTTTCTTTGATAATTATTGCTGAGCCCCCGTGGGCAGTTTCGTCAGGGTGGTTTGTGTGGTATGTTCTGTATTTTGCTATGTTGAAGTAGCTTCTGTCTGTGAAGTGTGTTTCAGTCACGAGCATGATGTCGATTTTGTGTATATTTAAGAATACTTCTATTTCTTGTCTGTGTTGTGACAGCCCGTTGGCATTCCAAAGTCCAATTCTGAGTGCGTTAGTCATTTTTTCTGTTGACAATGGACGTGAGGAGTTGTATAATCATCGTGTTTTGTTGCATGAGCTGTTTGAACATATTTTCGAATTTGTTTAAAAGTTCTGATAACAAGCTTTCGCTGCATGATTTAGGTGCTTGTTGGGTGTTTGTTTTGATGTTCTCGGTGTTTTCTGTTATGTTTGCATAACTGGTATTTTCTCTTACTTGTTGGTACTTGTGGTTATTTGTTTTATTTTGAGTGTTTTGAGATCTGGATTTTTGTAGCTCTTTGTATACTGAACACCCTTTATAGTTTACAGGATGGGATCCTGAGCAGAGAATACAGGTTGCTGGTGAGTTGGCAGTTTTCCTACAGTCTTTAGTCGGGTGATTTTCGGCGCATTTAACGCAGTAGTACGGTTTGGTGCAGTACCTTTTTGTATGGCCGTACTCCTGGCAGCGCATGCATTGGGGTATGTCTTTTTTAATTCTTGGTGCCTCAACTGTTATTTTGGTGCCTAAGATGTGTTTTAATTCATATATCTTTTTGTTTTTTTCTGATGGCACCTGATCAATAAAGAACATTGGCAGCGGTTCTTTCGTTTGCCAGCTTCTGATGTTGTATACATTTCTTATCTGGAAGCCTTCTTCTTCAAGAGCTTCCTTTATGTCATTCACGGGTACTGAGTGGTGGATATTTTTTATTACTGTTCTAAATGCCCTTTCTTCTCGGGGCTGGTATGTGTAATATGCTATGTTATTGGTGTTTAGCATGCGGACTAGTTTTCTATAAGCATCGGAGGTGCTCGTATTGACTTTGACAGTGTTATTTGCAAGTGATTTGCATATAAATTCGTTTTTTCCTAGTACTGTATGGAGGGATGTTAACATTAACTGGTAATCAGTAACTGATTGAATAAAGGTTGGTGATGGTTTTGGGTCCGATTTTGAATGGGTTTCACTGTTTTCGTTGTCGAGGATGGAGAATCTGTTTGGGGTGTGTATTGTTGTTGTTGTTGTTGTGGTTTTAGTAGTCTTGTTACTGCGTTTGTTTTGATGATTGTTATGTTGATCTGGTTCGTTTCTTCTTGTTCTTTTTAGAGACCGTAGGGGTACTTGTTGCCACGAGAGGCCGTCTTCTACATTTGCTGTATGTTGGTTGTGTGTTGTGTTGAGAGGCGTGTTGTTGTCAGTGCCAGTATTTGGTGTAGGTGTGAATTGGAGGGGGCTAATTGGTGTGAGGTACGGATTTACCTCCATTGGGCTGGTTATGGGTGATGTCATCCTTGTTGAAGTTGTTTGAGTGTAGTAGCATGTTGCAGATGTTGTTGTAATATTTGTTATTGTGCTTGTGGTGGAATTGGGTCCTCCGCTTGTTAATTGCATGTTTACAATCTATTGTTTCGCGGTGCTGAGATTTAGTTTTGACGTCGTTGGCAACACTGATTGGTTTAGTAGCGCGAAGGTTGCTCTCTGAGCAAGCGTACGCTTGAGCCGCTGGCTGGACGCGCACGTGTTGATTCACTAGTTTTACAAATACTTTACCTGGCTTTGTTTACTTGGTTTGAACACCAATTTTTATTTTTATTTTTGAGATCACGGTTTAATGATCTATGTTGTGGGCACTATTTGTATTAATTGTTGATATTTCACTTGAGTTAAGAGTTTATTTCGCTGCACAGATTATTGCAATTTGCAATTTTTACACTGTTGCCACTGGAATATATGTATTTAATGACATAAAATTTGTAGTCTCTTTTTGTGATTTTATGTTTTAAAAAAGTTTTGAATACGATTTTCAAATAAATTTAAATTTTTGAGGGTAATTTTAAATTTCTATACCTTCATATATATTACAATGAAATTTCATAAATTCCCATAAAGATTCTCGCTTTGTTTGCGCCATTACTGGAACAGTTTTGCCATTACTAGAATTGAATAAAGTTAAATGAGTGCCGTAATTTTTTATTGGCGGCGGCGGTGTGGCGCATTGCTACACAGGTCTATTATCAGGGGCTTTTTTTTGCCAATTTAAGTATGTTAACTGTTTCATACATATTAATTTCGAAATTTGTGTTTACCAGCATAGGAACAAATGTAACTCAATCCAAATTTTCGTTAATTTTAATACGGGTACTAAGTATGTATTTTATATATCGTACAGTTCATCAAATAAAAAACGCACATGTTTTACACCAAATCAATGTACAATTTAAATAATAAATGATGAGATGATATATATAGCTTAAGTGAGACTTTAAGTAAGATTGCCGTAACACTATGAACACCATCGTACTACCAGACATCTTAAGTATCTGTTTTTATTCATACATTGTGATTCAATCAATTTATTTTAAGTACCTATTAATTTGTAAATAATTTTTGTAATTTTACCATTTTAATTTTTAAAGTTTTTATATATTTATTTTACTCAAAACACATCATCAATCTTTTATTATTCGCTATTTGGTCAAAGTTTTATAATTTTTAAATGTTCTAGTTCTACAATTATATCGGCGTGAGAATATAGTAATTTTTATTTTAAATTTTTCTATATATGTATAATACCAAATAATATGGGATGGCTAGCTCAGTGGTATGAAGTCGGCCTGTGGATCCTGAGGTCCCTGGTTCGATTCCCACAGGCGACAAATTTTCATAATTTGAAAAAAGCTATCCCTGTGGCTTCTCCACCACTAACATGTTTGGGGGCCGTGATTTGACGACTGATAACCGCACTTCACGCGCAAAATATATCACTTACCGAGATCTGCTTCAGCAGAGTGCCACACCCAGTAATGGGTAGAAGGCGTGATGATATATTTATTTATTTATTTATTTTTTTTACCAAATAAAATTGGAAATAAAATAAATAATAATAATATACTTCAATACTTTTTGGTTAAATTAAAGATAACTACTTAAATATGTGCAATTAGGACTGCGTTCCAAAATAAAAATAACCAGTAAAAATATCTAAATTTTGTATTTCGGATTTAGCACATTGCCGTTCCGTCATTTAAATAACTTCGCACATTCCCTGTAGCATCTACATAACCTTATGCTATATTCCATTAAATGGAATAGCCGAAACCCTTATAACATTCATTGAATTTATTAGATTTATATTGCAATTAATCTTTGCGAAACATCCTTTCGTTTTATCCACATTTATAATTTCTTATATGCCTGTCTTCCTCCCATTCGGAACCATTCGTTCACGTAACAAGCCTCTAATGCTCCAATCATATATTCATTCATTTTTAAACGCAATCTTTCAATACCTTTTACTGCTGTTAGTCTCGGCGGTGGCGCCTCCATTTTTGGCTTTTTCGTCCTTAGTCTTTTCGTCCTTGTCCTTGGAGGAGGCGGGATCGGACGGTGTTCCGCCGCCGCCGCCGCTATCCGCCGCGCTACTGCCCGCCGCCGTCATTTTGCGAGCACCGCTCTAGCGCCTGGCACTTAGAGCTACGTGCTGCACGTTCCGAGCTTCAACAGCTCTGCATGGCTCTGTAATCACAATGCAAAACAATATTTTTAAGTTTTAATCCAGTTTCAGTGTCCTTTATTTAGAGGTGAATTTAGTTGTAAATGCAAAAATAGTGACGTCATTCACAAAAAAAATTTAAAAAAAATAAATATATCATCACGCCTTCTACCCACTACTGGATGTGGCACTCTGCCGAAGCAGATCTCGGAAAATGATATATTTTACGCGTAAAGTGCGGTTACCAGTCGTCAAATCACGGCCCCCAAAGATGTTAGTGGTGGAGGAGCCACAGGGGTAGCTTTTGAAATTATGAAAATTGTTGTGGGAATCGAACCAGGGTTCTTAGGATCCACAGGCCGACTTCATACCACTGAGCTAGCCACCTCATATCCACAATATATATATATATATATATATATATATATATATATATAAGAAAGTTTTTCATCCCTAAGAAAGGACAGTAAAGTAATATCCATGCCAATAGAAAACCACACTATGATTTTCATTAATGACATTCAGGTGACATCTGCTAAGAGAATAATAAATTTTACTTAAATTTTTAATTTTTTTCAAAAAATAATATTTAAATAGGGTAGTGAAAAAAATTATTTGAAGAATTCTTTCTTCGGGTGTTTCATATCCCTCGAAAAATGAAACGCCATGTTCGGGAAGAAATATTCCATTTCCTTTTTTCTTTCTTATACGTAGTATAAGGAAGTATTGGAATTGTGAAAAAAATCGTTGACGAGATTTTCGCGGAAATACATGTTTTGAGGTCCACTGAATCTGTTTTGATCATTTTCTCAATGATGTCTGTGTGTGTGGATGGATGGATGTGTGTCCGGTCGTGCAATATCTCATGAACGAGATAAAATTTGTTAACGAAACTTGGTAATTATAAGTTTCATGAAAATACGAAGAGCTGAGTTGATTTTGAATGAAATTGAAAAACCGGAAGAGGAAGTTTACTGGACACACAAAACAATAAATTCCATTTATTTCAAAAATGGAATCAGTTACGAAAAAAAGTTTCAAATAAAAGATGTTAGCAAAAATATTTGGAACATAAAATGTTATTTGCAATTTCCCTGTATATGCGTCTAATTTTGAGAAAAACTAATTTATATATTTAATAATATATTTCAATAATCATAGTAGCAATAGAAACAAAAAACAAAAACATGTTTAACATTTACATGTCAAATAATAATTGTCAAACGCAAGGAGCAAGTCATAAGTGTTCAATTCAGCGTTTTTAATATAAAATATGCTGTTTATAAGAAAGTCGTGTGGTGTCCACACCAGATTTTTTTGATATACATTTTAAAAATAAGTATTAAATATGAATTATTAAAATTTCAATAAAATATTTGTACTTTGGCTTTTCTGTGATATGTAATTTACTTATTTATGCTACTTTGTACAACAGAAATTTAATCAAGACAGGCGGTAGTTGTCGACGCCAAGATCAAGCAGCCTACGGCCGGCGACACTGACTGTCTATATTACAGTAATATAAACTTTGAGCCAATATTCGAAAATTGTAATTCCATTTATCTTTTTATTAGCCGATAAATTAGTCACGTTAAACATATGATAATTTACTACATAACACCCTTGTTTGTATTAGATACAATTTTTGTATTAATTATTACTTTACAAGCTATTATTTCCCTATACAAGATTTTTTTCAATCAATTTTTCGTTCCTCCCGACTTCCGTAATATTTTGGTTTTTCGTGACTTGTCCGACTGGCGGCAGCACCTTACGCTCAGTTCGACAACTTCGGCTCTCGAGCTCGCTTCGTTGTCGATCGGAAACTGATGCAAAACCAGAAGTACAAAACTAAAATTTATTGACTTTTGACATTGCAAATTACCAAATTTGTGTAAAATATATGTTTAAAGTTCATATGCAAGTATTTCTGTATTCAAAAATATATAATCAAGACAGGCGTTAGTTGTCGTCGCCAAGATTAAGCAGAAAACGGCGACACTGACTGTCTATATTACAGTAATATAAACTTTGAGCCAATATACGAAAATTGCAATTCCTTTTAACGTTTTATTAGCCGATAATCGTCTTTGGTATCAATTAAAAGGTCTTTTGAAGTGCTCGCGTGCAAAATTTAATACTTTTCGATCGTCAATTGTTTTAGTGAAAGTAATTCAAAACCCATCGTCTTTGGTATCAATCGGAAGGTCTTTTGAAGGGCTTACATGCAAAATTGGAATTTTATCGATTGGCAATTGCTTTAATAAAAGTACTTCAAAACCTACCGTGTTTGGCATCAAATGAAAGGTCTTTTTAAGGACTTACATGCAGAATTGAATTTTTTTCGATCGGCTATTGTTTTAGCGAAAGTGTTCCAAACCCTATCGTGTTTGGTACCAAATGAAAGGTCTTTTGAAGGGCTCGCGAGCAAAATTTAATACTTTTCGATTATCAATTGTTTTAGTGAAAGTGCTTTAAAACCCTTCGTCTTTGGTATCAATCGAAAGGTCTTTTGAAGGGCTTACATGCAAAATTGGAATTTTATCGATTGGCAATTGTTTTAATGAAAGTGCTTCGAAACCTATCGTGTTTGGTATCAAATGAAAGGTCTTTTCAAGGGCTTGCATGCAGAATTATAATTTTTTCTATCGGAAATTGTTCTACCGAAAGTCTTCCAAAACCTATCGTGTTTGGCATCAAATGAAAGGTCTTTTTGAGGGCTTACATGCAGAATTGAAATTTTTTCGCTCGGCTATTGTTTTAGCGAAAGTGTTCCAAAACCTATCGTGTTTGGTATCAAATGAAAGATCTTTTTAAGGGCTTGCATGCAGAAATGGTTTTTTTTCGATCGGCAATTGTTTTAACGAAAGTATTCCAAAATTAATACTTATCGATCGTCAATTGTTTTAATGAAAGTACATCAAAATCCATCGTGTTTGGTATCAAATGAAAGGTCTTTTTAAGGACTTGCATGCAGAATTGAAATTTTTTCGATCGGCTATTGTTTTAGCGAAAGTGTTCCAAACCCTATCAAATGAAAGATCTTTTGAAGGGCTCGCGACCATAATTTAATACTTTTCGATTGTCAATTATTTTAGTGAAACTATTTCAAAACCCATCGTCTTTGGTATCAATCGAAAGGTCTTTTGAAAGGCTTACATGCAAAATTGGAATTTTATCGATTGGCAATTGTTTTAATGAAAGTGCTTCGAAATCTATCGTGTTTGGCATCAAATGAAAGGTCTTTTTAAGGGCTTGTATGCAGAATTAGAATTTTTTCGATCGGCAATTGTTTTAGATAAAGTGTTCCAAAACCTATCGTGTTCGGCATCATATGAAAGGTCTTTTTAAGGATTTGCATGCAGAATTGATTTTTTTTCGATCGGGTATTGTTTTAGCGAAAGTGTTCCAAAACCTATCGTGTTTGGTATCAAATGAAAGGTCTTTTTAAGGGCTTGCATGCAAAATTTGATTTTTTTCGATCGGCAATTGTTTTAACAAAAGTATTCCAAAATTAATACTTATCGATCGTCAATTGTTTTAATGAAAGTACATCAAAATCCATCGTGTTTGGTATCAATTAAAAGGTCTTTTGAAGGGCTTGCATGCAAAATTGGAATTTTTTGATCGGCAATTGTTTAAGCGAAAGTATTCCGAAACCTATCGTGTTTGGTATCAAATGAAAGATCTTTTGAAGGGCTCGCGTACAAAATTTAATACTTTTCGATTATCAATTGTTTTAGTGAAAGTACTCCAAAACCTATCGTATTTGATATCTAATAAAAGATCTTTGTAAGGGCTCGCATACAAAATTAATACTTTTCGATCGTCAATTGTTTTAATGAAAGGACATCAAATTCCATCGTTTTTGGTATCAATTGAAAGGTCTTTTGAAGAGCTTTCTTGCAGAATTGGATTTTTATTGATCGGCAATTGTTTTAGTGATAGTGATTCAAAACCTATCATATTTAGTATATATTAAAAGATTTTTAGATGGACAGCCGTGTAGAATTTAAAAGTCTTAGATTCGTAATAATTCAATTTATATTGTGTCTATTGTCTTACTGAAGTTAATTCTATTTCAGTGTCCGCGGAGATTAGCGTGAGGCCTGGCGAAGCCAGGCCGACCACTTGTATTTATTATTATTCCAATACGTGATTGTAGTAATAAGAGCATTACTATGCAAGAGCTTATTAATAAACAATTGGTTGTGAAAGAAAATGTAGAAGCTCAATGTTCAGAATGCTTGCACTCATATAAATTACATAAAACCGAATTAGTTTCTTTTGGCACAGTATTAATTTTCCAAATTCTGTTATTTGAAAATGAAAATGGATATATTCGCAAACTAACTGATACACGTAAGATTTAAAACGTTTCAATGGGAACTTATTTGATTCAAGGATATAAATACAAAGTGATCAGTGCTATATTTCACCATGGTACTTCAATGGCTGAGGGACACTACACAATATGATTAAAAAAGGAAAATCATGGATGCTTGCAAATGATTCTCACGTTAGAAAATAAACTTCGTCAAGAAACTCTAAACATGCTTATATATTTATTTTACAACGAATTTAGATTTTTATAGAAAGATGTAATAACAATATACCAATACCAAATATCATTTAAAATGTAGGGTCAAACTATTGTATCAAAAAAAAGTGATATCTTCCAAAAAAACAATTACATTGTTAAAGGTACGCCAAGATTGCACAGATTCCTTCCCCAAAAATTGTAATATCTATATATTACAGATTTTAAAAAAGTGACATCTAATTAAGCCAAGAAAAATATTCGAATTTAAAAAACCTTATCGACCAGTTTTAAAAATATCGGGTCAAATAATAAAAAAATTAATTAAAAAAAACCTTGGCGACCTCAGTGTTTAAAATGTTACTTAAACTGGTACTAGCCATTATTGGTTTGAAATGTAATTTAAATTTCTTGTACGAATTTTGCCTTAAAATATATAATGAAACTGTTTATACGATTTTGATTATTATGTCTTATAAAATAGAACCATAGAAATACGAGAAAAATTCTTAAAAAAAAAGAAAATAATGTATTTTGATAAATATGTTGTCTTTTCAACCATAAAAAAATTAAATAAAATTTTTAAAAATTTGTCTGTTCTTTATTCAATGTTATTATTTAATATATAGTTGCCTTAAAATGCCTGGAAGTGTACGAGATGAATGCTCATTAGAATACAAGAGGTTAAATAAATGTATTAAGAGAGTTGTGAGAGAAAATACGACGCGTTTTGATGACTTGATGAGTGAAAGATTGACAAATGATTTTAGTATGAATAAAAGAATGTTTTGGTTGAGTGTCAAGAGATTGAGAGGTGGTAATTTAAGGGCAGTGAAAGCGATTAAAAGTGCAGATGGTGAGTTATTGTGGAATGAATCAGATGTTAGGAATAGATGGTTTGAGTACTTTAGGGATATATATGGTAGCATAAATGGACGGAATGGTAGTAGTGAAAATGTTAGAGAAAATGTTAGTGGTGATGATTGGGATATAGATGAGAGTGATGTTAGTTTTGCATTGATGCGTCTGAAGAATGGTAAGGCTCCTGGTTTGGATGGTATATCGAATGAGATGTTGAAATATGGAGGTGAGAGGTTATTTGACTGGTTAGTTTATTTGTTTAGATTTTGTTTAAAACGGTGTGTGACTCCTGATGATTGGAAACGTGCTGTCATTTATCCTTTATTTAAAGGCAAAGATAGTTCGAGTGAATGTACAAATTTCCGTACGATAAGTTTGCTGAATGTGGTAGGGAAGATTCTTATTCATAAGGTACAAACCTTAACAATTTCCAAGCTAAACGATATGCAAGGTGTTTTTTTTGCCTGAGAGAGGGTGTGTGGATTAATTGTTTTTTCTTCGTAGGATTGTTGAGAAGTCACTTGCTAAGAACAAGAAGGTGTTCTGTAGCTTTCTCGATCTTAAAAAAGCATATGATAGTGTTCATCGCGAAACTTTGTGGGATGTACTTCTACAGTACGGTATAAATGATAATTTGTTGGGGGAAATACGTGCGTTGTATGAAGGTATCGAGGCTGCGGTGAGAGTTGATGGTAGATTGAGAGATTGGTTTTGTATAGATGTTGGTGTGAAACAAGGTTGTGGGATGTCTCCGTAGCTGTTTAATTTGTATATGGATGTGTTGTTACGAACGGCGATGAATGGGGTAGATGGTGTACATATTGGTGGTAGTGTAGTGCCTGCGTTAGCGTATGCGGATGATATTGTTGCTATGGGTGAATCTGAAGAGCAATTGAGACGAATGATTCTAAGTATAAATGAAGTAGGAAAAGATTTAAATTTGTTATTAAATGTTGATAAATGTAAAGTGATAGTCTTTTAAAAGAGCGATTTGTTGACTGACTGTAATGTTTCGGTGAATGGTGTGAGATTGGGTCAAGTGAATGAGTTTTTATATTTGGGTAGTATGTATTCAAGGGATGGACGTATTGATTGTGAAATTGAAAGAAGCGTATCTGCAAGATGTAAGGTATTGAGTGCTCTGGGAACCTTTGCTCGAAATGTGAATGTATCTAGAGATGCTCGATTGAGTGTGTATAATGCTGTGTCCACATTGATGTATGGTAGTGAATGTTGGGTGTGGATGAAGAAACATGAACGTCGTATAACTGCTGTGGAAATAAGACATTTTCGAGGTGTGTGTGGTTACACTAGAAGAGATCGCGTTCGGAACACATTGGTGTATGATGAGTGTGAAATTGAGAAGAATCTAGTTAGAAAGTAGGTATAAGTCAGATGAGATGGTTTGGGCATGTAGAACGTATATCGAATGAGAGATAGGTGAAACAGGTATATGTTGGTGAAATTGAGGGTGAAAGATTGCGTGGGCGACCTATGAATAAATGGATGAATATGATTGAAGGATTGCTGCGTGAACGAAAGTTTCCGAGTACGAGGAACAAACGTGCTTGTATGAAAGGAATCATGAATGTGGTTGAAACTAAAGTGGTGTGTCAGGATAGGAACGTTTGGCGAAGATTAATTGCGAAATGAATCTGATGATTTAAGAAAAATGCAGGATTTCTGATTTTAATTTTATTGTTTAGTAATTTCATTAGAGTGTTTACCTGCAATTGTGTGAAATTCACTTTCAAAAACAAGCGCAAGGGATAACACTCCCTTCTTTAATTATCTTTAATTTGTTTTCAGTTCTTACATAGAGTGTTTAACTGCAATTGTGTGGAATTCAATTTCAAAAACATGCGCAGGGCGACACTCCCTTCATTTCGTATCCTTTTGTTTCATTTTCAGTTACTGCATTGTGTAGACTTTTCTTTCATATACAAGTGCAGGTATTGCTTTCATCTTTTCTAATCTTTGTAGATTCGTTGTTAGGAGTCAGCATGAGTAATTTGAGATGTTTTATGCATATGTTATGTACGTCAAAGAAAAAAGATGAATGATAAGTGAATAGGAGTGATTGAATAGATGTGATTGAAGGTTTGTGTGTTAAATGATGTCGAGTGTAACAAATAAATGAGTTTATATGAAGTGATCTATGAATGTGGTTAAAGTGAGGGTGGTGTATTTGGATGAGAATTTTTGACGAGGGCTAATTATTTGATGAATGTAATGAGTGAATGTTTTATAAGTGATTTTTGGGTTCGTGCTACCCTATTTGATGGGATATAGTGTGAATATATGTATGTATGTATGTAAAATACCTTTGAATTATACGTAATGAAATAATATAAATATTCTCCATCTTATTTAAATTTCCCGCCAAGGCTGAACAACAAATTTAAATGTCCAAGGTCATTGAATTTGTAAGCGAAACATCAAAGGCGCCGACAAGAGTTTCGTTTCTGATATTATTCTATGCCGGAGATTTGAATATTATACCCAATAGAATTTTTTTGGAAGACATACATGGAAATCGAAGTCTTTCATAACTACATATTTTATCTAAGTCTGTATTTGTTATTTAATACTTATTTAGTTTTTTGTCTACTTTAAGAAATAGGGATGGCTAGCACAGTGGTATGAAGTCGGCCTGTGGATCCTGAGGTCTCTGGTTCGATTCCCACAGGCAACAAATTTTCATAATTTGAAAAAGCTATCCCTGTGGCTCCTCCACCACTAACATGTTTGGGGGCCGTGATTTGACGACTGGTAACCGCACTTCACGCGCAAAATATATCACTTACCGAGATCTGCTTTAGCAGAGTGCCACACCCAGTAATGGGTAGAAGGCGTGATGATATATTTATTTATTTATTTAATTAAGAAATAGCGCCTGAACCAAATTTATTTTAATTTTACCGTACAAGAAAAGATGCGATTTACAGATCAGAAAACTAAGTAAACAAATGTGTTTTCGTAAATATTTTGATCCCATTCGGATAAATAGCACTAGCGACCTAAATGTGCGCGCTAGACATTATTTAGTTTTCTGTACCTATTTAATTAGTGGGCCACATAAAAATTTATTGCACAGGTCTGCTATAAAAGTAAGGATGTGGCTATTTTATTTATACATACAGTATGAATAAATAAATGGCTATTTAATCATACAGCCTATATAAATAATTGACGAATACGAGTAATACATATTACTTTATTTCCTCGTTACTATTCCAATTAAATTTAAAACTGATAGTCTGTACCTTCACCATTTTATTTTGTCATGTGCAGCGCAAAGAGCTGAACCACTGACTACTTAATCTTAAACACTTAACATAAAATATTTATTTATCCTACTCTGTAAAACATTAACTTAATCTCAATTACTGTGCAGAGTTCGGATTCGCCTAGCTGCAATATGGCAGACCATATATTTTTTGCGCGAGTGGGATCGAACTCGGAATCTCCGGCTTCGAATGCCGTCACGCTACCATATCACTATACTACCAGATTGCATGCCTCGAGTACATTATTAGTCGTAATATTATATACGCTGAGTTGCAGACGAACCTAAACGCAATTTTTTATGTGAAAAGGCTCTGAATTATACTTCCGGTTTTGCCGAAAGCGATGTTATTATTATTTTTTAAATAGAATGATATAAATTTTTATATTTTGTAAAAGTATTTTAAATTAACTTTACTATGATGGCAAATACTTTTATTTTCACTAAAAATTAACCTAATTATAAATTTTTCAAAATTAAATAACTTTAATATGGTGTAGGTGGCTCAGTGGTATCGAGTCGGCCTGTGTATTTGAGAATTCAGGTTTAATTCCCAAAGCCGACAAATAGTTTTCACTCATCAAAACTAACCCGATGGCTCCCTATTCACTAACATCTTTGAGAGGCGTGATTTGACGACTGGTAACTGCACGAATATTTTGCAGTTACCAGTTGTCAAATCACCAATTTAAAATTACACCTGAGGCTCCTTTATGTGATTTGACGGCTGGTATCCGCACTTCACACGCATATATATATATATATATATATATATATATATATATATATATATATATATATATATATATATATATATATATATATAAATATATCACTTACCGAGATCTGCTTTGGCAGAGTGCCACACCCAATAATGGGTAAAAGGCGTGATGATATATTTATATTTATTTATTTTTATTTTATAAATATTTACTAGGTAATAATAAAATTAAGTGAGATAATAAGAAGATTGTTAGAATGCTACTTTGATTAAATAGATATATTTGTATAATTAAGATGCAAATGTAAATAAGTATTCTCTGAGTCCTATGATGCACTTTACTTACATAGACAGAATATAAATAAAATTATTTCAATATAACAAAGTTTCAGAATCCGGAAATAAGTAAATAAAGACGACAATTTTTCTATCAACTTTTACATTTGGTTATCACCAACTTCTGAAAATTAGTAAATATTTGTAAATTATAAAGATAATAGACAAGTGTTTTTATAGCTACCAATTGTATTGGGATACCTGACTAACTTTTCCGTTGATTTATCACTCATTCGCAGCGGTGGATCTTCCTAAGGACTTAATGGTTGAGTCATTTTATTACTACGACTTTCGACTCGCATTCTTACTATCAATGCCATCTTAACATACGAGTACGGTTCTCAAACGTATAATAACCAAATTGTCCTTACTGAAATGACGTGGCTGCCAGCGCAATATGAAAGAAGTATTATTAAATATAGGTTAGAATCCCACTCAAGCTAAAAATATATAAACTAACACATTACGGCTCGGTGAGTCTGGACCGTGTACTGTAATTGGGATGAAGTTCCTGTTGGACAGAGTAAAAAAATAAATAAGAAACCCAAAGTAACAGAATTAATAGATATTATCCGGCTGAGTAGAAAACTAAAATGTAACTCGCTTAAAAGATGATCGATCGACAAAATATTTACTAACTAGTGTCCAAGATAAAGAAATCGAAGAAGACGACGACAGAAGAATAGAATGGACAGAAGTCATTGTGAATGTCATTGGATTCTACTACCAAAGTTTAGCAACATCAAAAAACAGATTGACGTGTAAAAATTAAAAGTAAGAAGTTCTTAAATACTCGAGTAAAAATTCTTTTGTAAATACTTCATTAGAATTAGCACACTTATAATACTTTTTGATACTTACGCAACGGTCGAATTCTATAAAAATAGCATACTTATGAGTACTTTCTTTTTTAGATCCATTTACAACATATATGAAACACTCATAACTTATAAATTTAAAGTTTATGACAGAAAAATTCGAGAGACGCTCGGACTCGAACCGGGGACCTTCAGCTTGCCGGGCTGATGCTTTAACCACTAAGCAGCAGCCCGGCAAGCTGAAGGTCCCTGGTTCGAGTCCGGGCGTTTCTCCAATTTTTCTATCATAAACTTTACATTTATCAAACTTTAAAGTCATTCATATGACTTAAATTCTTGAAATTCATAACCTATGTTCTTTAACGTTTCATTTTTGGACATTTGCAACATATCGCAAATACATATTGAATAAAAATTTCCTATATCGTGTATTAATGATTTTCATTGGTCAAGTTTATAACGTCACGCTAAACTCTAAACTAAAGTAATTGTATTGTTTAACTTTATGTTTTGGGTTCACCAGAACTAAATTTTTGAATGCGAGTGGCGTCATAAAATAACATAAGATCAGAATCTTCAAAACCAAAATTTTAACCTAAATTTAATTTTCATTTGTGAGTAAAATAAATAAACATACATCTTTTACCCATTACTCGGGAACTGGTATAGGTTTGCGCGTAAATTGGGGTTACCATCCGTCAAATCACGGCCCTTAAAGATGTTAGTAGACGGGAAGTCACATGGGTTATTTTAATATGAAATAATAATAATAAAAAATTATAAATATTTACTATTTCATATCAATAAACAATTAACGTCAAAGACCTGTGTGGACTTTAGTTACTACATATACTTCGTCCATTATTCGCTAATTTTAAATAGTAGAATATTAATTTATTTTTATTTTCATGAGAAAATTAGGAGTAGAAAGGTGAAAAATAAATAACTCCTCAATTGATTAGATAACTTGGCTTTGTGTAATGAAAAGTTTACAACCGTACGATTATTGACGATGTTTCGAGACTTAGGTTTGTCTCATTTTCAAGTCAAAGAAAACAAAATATTAAAATTTTTAAATTAACAGTTTACAATAAAAAAACAAACTTGTCAATAATCGTACGGTTGTATCATTACACAAATCCAAGTTATCCAATCAATTGAGGAGTTATTTATTTTTTACCTTTTTAATACTAATTTTCTCATAAAAATTTACGGCTTAATAAAACTAAATCTCCATTATGAGATTTTACAAATTATTTTTATTTTCCGCTAAATTTATGTTACACATATTCATTTTGAAAATTTCAATATAAAAGACATACAACATACAACAGATGTAATACACAACAGCATACATTACTACTACTTTTCTCTCAGCAAAAATGAACTATGGAGAAATTGTGATGTGTAGACATGCTATTTCCATTATTCTTCACTCGAGTTTCGAATATCGCACCATTCTCTGTAATGCAGATTTGTGATTGAGACACTTCATTTTATACTAATTAAACCAACGCGGTTTATAGAACTATTAGCTAATAAATGGAGCAATTAAAATTACAGTTAACACAGTTAAAAAAGATCACAATTGTTACTCTAGGATGTAATATCAATTGATTTCAAATTCATTTTAATTGAAATCAAAGTATTTATAATTTACTGTTATATATTTATTAAACTTCATTCCCTTTATGAAAACAATTACGTCATATGTGGAGGAGGTTATCATAGATACGATGAAATATAGCTATCTTTTTTTATTAATATTATTCGTACCTATTCGAATGGCATTAGCGTATGTCTTAATAAGAAAAAACATAAGTTTCATGCTTCTCACGTCCTATCACATTTATTATTTTATTGAAAAGGTATGGCAGTATTTACTAATAAGAAAATTTATATTTACTTTGTTCACATTTGTTTATAAAATAAAAATGGAGACCTATGGTCAAGATTTTGTTATTTTCTCGCCTGTTATTTCTAAGTTTGTCACATTTTTGATACATAAATACAGACTGAGAAATAAGAAATGGCAAGAAAAATTTTAGGTAATCAAATACAGAAATGCGTTTGTTATCTTCATGATTATTTTATGCGGAAGTTAGAGGTTCTACATTTTGGTGTCTTTTTTTATATACATTATTTTTTAAATGATCCCTTAAAAAAAATTACACGGGATTAAATCAGGCGACCGTGCTGACCAGTTAACTGGTCCACTTCGTCCTATCCAGTTTCAGAAAATGTTTGGTTCAGATATTCCACAATTTCTCTTGTGCTATGTGGAACCACACATTTTTTTATTTGTTTCGGCAACTTCTACCCCAACAACATTCATTATTAATTCAAATATGATTCCAAATTTATTCTTTTAATAAAGAATGGGCCAATGATTTTATATCCCAAAATTCCTGGCCATACATTTACAGTTTGTCGATGTTGTGTCCAAAACTCTCTAATATTATGTGGATTATTTTGGAAGTAATATCGGTAATTACCGTTGGGTTCACCATTCATGGTATATGTGCATTCATCTGTGAATAAATAATAGTAATATGCGTTCGCAGTCAACTGTCAACTGAACTCCCTCGAGTCGTCTCTACGCTTTTATACTGTCGTCCGTAGAAGATTTCCAGAATATTCCCCTCTCGCTCTCCAACCGCACGCTCAAATATGCGAGCTCGCTCCATGCATCTGGGTGGTCTTGGTGCAACGCTCTTGTTCCCGAGAAGGTTTTTGGAATGCTCTCGACTGACTAGCTTTATATTCGTTACACTGCCCCCTCCTCAAAACTGTTTCGTCTAGAAACAGATGTTGACTGGTTGCAGAGAAGTTATGACGAAATATGCAAGTCGAACCCTTGATGCATCCTGAGGTCTTAAAGAAGTGGCAATCCACATTGCGATCTAATTTTGTTCTTCCTTTGGGGTCAAAGCTGCAGACAAGGATTTCAATTCCTGTGCAGTCAAAGAGAACTTCTAACATATTCCCAATTATTCTCCATTCCAACCTATCTAGTCCACAACCCAATTTTGGTACTGCCAGCTTCATAATATCGTTATTTAAAAGATGTTCTTGCAAATAAATCAGTGGCTCCCATAAAGTGCGATGGGTGGGCTTCTGAGATGATCGTGACTTGGTGACTAAATAGTAAATGTACCGTTTGTGTTCCGAGTTGTCTCGCAGTTTTAGTGTTCTTCCAACAGATGGACGTTGATTGGCCAGGTCTTGTAGCCGTCCAAATTCCTTCTTAAATTACTGTAGCAATTCCTCAGGACATGTTTAAGTCTTCCGCCACACAGTGGGCAATGGAATACTCCAAAGGCACCAAGAACAGATCTCGATGTTCTTCTTTTGTCACGCAGTACCGTGCTTTATGATCGGTGAAATATTTCTTCATGAAGTCTTCAAATTTTAATTCAGGTTCATGTTCCTTGAACGCAGCGAACATTTGCTGTACAAACATCGCTAACTTCATGGTCATTTCTAGCGAAAAGGACTAGTCGATTTAAATGGACTACTCGCGGCTTCCCAGTCGGTATTTTCCTTATTCGGTAGATAACGTCATTTATCCTCTTCATCACTTCATAAGGTCTCCCCAGCATGTTTGTAACTTTGGTGATAGATCATGACGCTTCTGTGGATTATATAACCTTACCGAATCTCCAGCTTAATTTCCTCTCTTTTCTGCCCTGATGTCATAATGATCTTTCATTCTGTCGCTTGAAGTTTGAATGTTTGAACGAACTTGTTCATGAATGTCGTTCATTCTTCTTCGTAAATCGGTGACGTAATCTTCCTCAACTAGATCTTCTCCGGGTTTACATCCAAATTTCAAATCGCACGGTAACTGCATCTCACGTCTGAATACGATATTTGCGGGTGTCTGTCCTGTTGTATGATGAACGATATGCCGTCAAAAACATATGCAGATGACGCTCCCAGTCTCTTTGGTGGTTAGAGACAACTTTATACAGATATCTGTTGATCGTTCTATTCATTCGCCCAACCATGCCGTCCGACTGCGGATGTAATGCAGTCGTTCTTGTATTATGAATGTCCAATATTTTGCAGATATTTTGAAACAAGACAGAAGTTTCTTCCCTGATGGGAGTGTATTTCGCGCGGTATTTCAAATCGACATATACATTCCTTCACCAATACTACAGCGACGGTGATTGCTTCTTCGTTGGGCAGAGGGTAAGCTTCAACCTACTTGCAGAAGTAGTCCATGACGACTACTATATACTTGTTGCCGTCATCAGTTTCTGGGAATGGTCCAGTCAAGTCGATTGCAATGCGTTCAAATGAGCTTCCTACGTTGTACTGACGCATTGGGGCTCTTCGTTTCCTATGTGGCCCATTACTTGCAGCGCAAACTACGCATTTCTTGCATCACTCTTTAACATCTTGTTTACAAATTTGCCAGTAAAATCGTTCTCGCAACTTCTCAGAAGTCTTGTTGACTCCGAGGTGTCCTCCAGCAGATCCGTCGTGGATCTCTTTCAATACTTCAGGTACCCTGCTCTTAGGAATTAGTAACTGAATTCTCTGCTCAGTATCTTCCGCATTCTCCAAGACACGTTATAAGAGACCCTCTTCAATTATTAAAGAGTCCCATTGCGCCCAGTAAAATTTTACATTATAATTTTCAAATCCGGATCGTTTTCCTGATCTTTCCGCAATTCTTCCAGTTGCCATTTATCATCGACTACCGTTGTTCTTAACGCAGCAGCTTGCTTCTCTTCTACTCGGCAACAATCCTTGCATTCTTCGGAACTCGGTCTCCTGGACAACGCGTCAGCGATACGATGACTAGTTCCCAACCGATTTTCAATGATAAAATCATATTCCTGCAACCTTTCAATCCACCTGGCTACCTGACCTTCTGAATTCTTGAATTGTAATAGCCATTTCAAGGCAGCATGAGCAGTTCTTATCAGGAATCTTCTGCCATATAAATATTTGTAAAAATGCTCAGTGGACTTCACAACTGCCAATAGCTCTTTCCTGGTGACGCAATAGTTCCTTTCCGGTTTCGACAGTGTCTGACTGAAGTAGGCAATAACTTTTTCACGGGCATTCTGTACTTGAGAGAGGACGCCGCCAATCCCAACATTACTGGCATCTGTATCCAAAATGAATCTCCCTTCCGGAACAGGATAACTTAAGACTGGCACGGTTGTCAGAGAATCCTTCAATTTTTTAAATGCTGTTTGACAGTCATTTTCCCCAAACAAATCTTCTACCTTCTTCAGTAAGCCATGTCAGTAGTTTAGCAATATTGGCAAATCCTTGCACGTATCGCCGATAGTACATGCATAAACCAAGGAAACTTCTTAATTCCTGTTTGTTCTTTGGTACTGGCCAGTCCTTTAAAGCTTTTATTTTCTCTTCATCCACTACAATTCCTTTACCAGAAACCACATGCCCGAGGTAATGCTCTTTCTCCTGGAACAGATGACACTTCTTCGGGCTGAGCTGGAGATTTGCCTGTTTCAATCTTTGAAAAACTTCTTCCAAATTCTTCATGTGATCCTCGAACGTTTTTCCGACTACAATAATATCATCGAGGTACACCAAAGAGGTTTTTCATGACAGCTCAGCTAACACGGTTTCCATAAGTCGTTCAAATGTTGTAGGAGCAATGCAGAGTCCAAATGGCATAACTGTGAAATTCCAAAGTCCTATTCCGATGGTAAAAGTTGTCTTTTCACGGTCTTTAGGTTCGAAGGCGATTTGCCAGTATCCGCTTTTTAGGCCCAACGTAGATAATATTTTTGACCCAGCTAACATGTCCAGTGTATCGTCTCTTCGGGGAAGTGGATAACTATCCTTTTTCGTCACGTTGGTCAGTTGACGGTAATCTACACAGAATCGAGTAGATCCATCCATCTTCTTCACTAATACCATTGGTGAAGCCCATTGACTACTTGAACGTTCAATCACGCCTTCTTTCCTCATATCTTCAATTATCCTTTCAGCTTCTTCTTGCTTTGCCAGTGGTATCATCTAGCTCCTTGATGAATCAGTCTTGCATCTCCAGTGTAGATTTTATGCCGGACAACGTTCATTCTGACCTTGGATTTCTTGTCATATTCAAAGATATCTTGATACTTGTTAATTAAATTCTTCGGTTTGATTTTCTCATCAGAAGGCAGTCCGTGAAAAGATGTTGATATTTGACTGAGTAATGTATCCAAAATCTGGTTAGTTGGGGTTTTCTAAGCTACCATTGATCTAATAATTGAAGATAGGGATGAACATTCCCCTACTATAGTGCCCTGTCTAATTGTAACCGGATACGTATTCATGTTCATTATTCGAACTGATATCATCTTGTTGGCCTTTACCAGTGATTTTTCAACCATCACTCCATGACCAGTTTCTTCATCATTATTTCGGGATTCCAACTTGGTCATATTTCCTGCAGAAAATTTTCCGTCAAGTTGTGATTCCACAATTGTCTCACTTCGCTCCGGAAGTACTACATCTTCGGTTACTAAAGCACGTGCAACTTCGTCCTCGCGTGGATGTAGTACGAGTTCTTCATCATTTACCACTATTACGCCGTGCTTGAGGTCCAGTTTAAAGCCATATTTTTCCATAACGTCCATTCCACGAATGAAGTCATCTTCAATTTCGGCTACCAACACACGATGTTTGAGGGAGGTATTCCCGCTGTTGATGGTCACATCTAACTCTCCTGATGATGTAGCTAGTTCTCCAGTTGCTGTACGTAATCGCCACTTAGTCAGATATAGTTGTGTCGGTGTAAACTTATTTGTCAAGTCGGATCTTATTATTGTTTTCGTCGCACCCGTATCCAGCAACATTTTGAGTGGCATTCCGTCAACAAGACCATCCACGAAAATGCCGTTGACTTGATGATGAAGAGAGGCGACATATCCGATGAAATGTGCGGCTACCAGAATACGGGTCGACGACTGCCCCCTCGCATCAACCCGACTTAGTTATCCGACTCCGCGTCTGTTTTCTTTTTAAGCGGCTTCCCGTAAAGTCTTCACGGGTGTCCTAATTCACCACAGTTCTAACAACGTATTCTTTTCTTGCCTCCAAGTATTTCCGTGGCAATCCGTCGTAACTTCTCTTCAAAATCTTCATTATCTTCGTTCTTAATGTCGCTATTTATTGATCTTACCCTAGATTGACTACGCGAAGCTAGTTTCGCTGCTTCTTGTTTTAAAGCATGAGACAGTGCATCGGTTAATGTTTTTGGTCGAGTCAATCTTAGTGCTTGCTTAATTTCGCCATCTCGGATTCCATAAATAAATGGTGGCATAGCTAAGCCCTCTAATACGTTGTCCGGAGCTGTAGGATGTGCGAGGCGAACCAAGTGAGCAACGTCAGCTTCAAATCCTTGGAGAGTTTCATTCGATCTTTGATATCGATTCCTTAATTGTTTTCGATACACTTGTTCTAGGTGCGCATTTCCATATCACATATCTAAATGCTTAACCAGCTGGTAGTAGTCTTCTTGTTCTTCTTGCTTTAGTAACTGCAAGATATCGACGGCATTTTCACGTAACGCTACTGTCAATGAAATTGCTTTCTTCCTCGATGACCAACCGTTAGCTTTTGCAGCAGCTTCAAATTTCCTCAAATAGTTCGGCCATGATGTTTTTCCATCAAATTCCGGTGTTTTTATGCGAATTGATGACATACTGTCCTCTTTTGTTATTTTTCATTCACCCGCTGCTTCGGTTTCCAGTACCCCAGAACATGAATTTGATGATGAAGTTGCATTGAAGAATTTGTCTTCTAGTTGTTCTATTTTTCTTTCATATTCGTCTTTTAATTCAATCAAATCGTCTGTAACTTTTGTTCAAAAATTGTAGAACGTTCTTTAGATTTTCTGGAATTTTCGTTCCAATTCTTCTTTTAAAATTCTGGAACTTTCTTCTGATTTTCTAGAATTTTCAGCCAATTCTTCTCTTAAAATTCTAGAATTTACATCTGATTTTATAGAATTTTCTGTTAATTCTTCTTTTAGAATTCTATAACTTTCTTCTAACTGCTGTTGCAAAGTTCTAGCGTTTTCTTCAACATTTTACGATTGTCATTTGAACCAGTTTCAAATACAAATTCTTCAGGATCCTGGTTAGCCGCCTCTAAGGCCTCTCGTAGACGCTGCTGTAACATTGATTTTAATCCCGATGAGTCCAAATCTCGCTCCTCTAGTTCCCTCTTTAGGTCCACAACTTTCAACTCACTTAATTTTAAACCGATCGCTGCCATTTTATTAATTTTTATTACACACTTCACTATTTAATATCCCCACACTTGACACCAATTGTAAGGTTTTTCGTCTTTCTGGAAGTGTGTAGAATTTTTAAGGCACAAAAAAAATTCACAACTATTTATGTTAAACGAAAATAAAAGTATTTATTTAATGAAATAAAAATAAAAATGAAAGAAACTTAAAATTAATTAACACTACAATAAAACTTAAAAACTACTAATAAATATTCAGACAGTAAAATTATTTATATAACGTTTACTAAAACTACTATTTATATTCCGTACACTAAAGCTGTTATTTATTTCCCGACATTTATGTTACCAAGATATACTTCGTGATGATATATTTATTTATATATATATATATATAAATAAATAAATATAAATATATCATCACGCCTTCTACCCATTTCTGGGTGTGGCACTCTGCCAAAGCAGATCTCGATAAGTGATATATTTTGCGCGTGAAGTGCGGTTACCAGCCGTCAAATCACGGCCCCCAAAGATGTTAGTGGAGGGGGAGCCACAGGAGTAGTATTAATGTGGTGAAAATGTTTTGTCGCCAGTGGGAATCGAACCAGGGTTCTCAGGATCCACAGGCCGACACGACAACCACTGTGCCACCTACTCCATTATATATATATATATATATATATATATATATATATATATATATATATATATATATATATATATATATATATATATAAATATCGTATATATGGGGTAACTTGCTCAGTGGTATCAAGTCGGCCTGTGGATCCTGAGAACACTGGTTCAATTCCCACGGGCGCAAACAATTTTCACCATTTTAAAACTACCCCTGTGGCTCCCCCATCACTAATATCTATGGGGGCCGTAATTTAACGGCTGGTAATCGCACTTCACGCGCAAAATATATCATAACCATAAATAGAGTAGGAACATAGTTACTTTCCTCCCTAGGGAAAAAATATACAACTTTCGGCTTGCATCTGAGGAAAACTAGGTCTACATTCAGTCTTAGAAAAAATATATATTTTTAAAATAACCGACTTTGTTTAGAACATTTAGTTAGTTTATAAAAACTAAATCATTTCTTTAGTTTTAAAGTGTCTTCCATTTTTTTAGCAAACAATTCTATAACCATTATCATAGAAAATTGTTTTCAATGTAATTTTTATTATTTCAATAATCGCAAAAGTAATAGAACAGCATTGGTGTCTGGGATATATAAATGACAATACTTGTTTGCAATTTTATTGGTGGGCATACTGAAACAAAGCTAGAAAATAATAATAAATTCATTAATCTATTATTAAATAATAATGATGTAAATTTATTTACGTAACCGTGAACTTTCACTAATAGCTGCTATAATTTATAACATAGTATATTCAGTGCTTTACAGTTTTATATAAAAGCACCATATAAATTTCTCAGTTATTATTTTTTATAATTATTATTAATATTTGGTATTCAATTTTAATTAAATTTAAATAAGAATAATTAAATTATTAATTATAACAGCTTACAAACTTATTAGTTCAAAGTACTCATGTACGCATAGAGACGAAATACTTTTACTAATTCAAAGTGAAAGAAAAAGTGGAGAACGCTTGGACTCTTGCTTACTGGAAAAATGAGCTACCACTGCACGACGACTTCCCTTTTGAAAATGACATCCACCTGACTTTTCCGTGACGTAGTATTTGATGTAATACATATTCCAAGATCTCTATTTAATAGACATTAACAAGGAAATACCGACTACTTAAATACAACCTTCTGATATATGAAGAATCACACCTTAATGTTAATTTTAACAGCTTACGTTTATTACTTATTAATTGAAACTATAATAAATATTCTATGAATTCATAAAGACAAAAAAATAATTAAATCTTTCCATCTGTTTAAATTAGTAAATTTAATCATTTATTTAATTTCTACATTATATGGATTTTTTACATATATGTAAAAGTATTAGTTTAAACATGATTTCATAAAATAATTTAAATGTTACAAATTAAATTCCATAAATTAATGGAGAATGTTTAAATATTTATAATTAAAAATTTATTTATCAAATATAATGTAAACTGAAATAAGGTACAAATATTTCAACAAATATTTATTTAATTAATACAACCAGTTATATTGTTCAGTTGTGCAAATTGCATCGTAATAATAACTAAATACTACATGTATTAGTAAGTAATTCGGTTTCCAAAAGTAAAATACGCTAACTGGTGGTAACACTAAACGAAAGGTATATATTTCATTTTTCATTAGAAAGTTTTGATGGTATACGTCTAGTCCAATTTATTTGAAGAATATGGACTTATTTGTTATTGCTTTTGTCTTTTAATTTATTTACAATATAATACTTTTTTCTACAACTGTGCGATTTCTTTGTTATTACGGAACTATTATTGCTTTAGTTACGTATGGAAAGTAGACCAAGTGCGTTTCTGTAAGCAAAGAAACTCTAGTGCCGAAAGTAATTTGTACTTTACGCAATTATCAAAAGAAAATATAAGTAAGAGCGATGTAAATTTCACACCAAGTACGGAATTTCATATTTTAGGCACACACGCTTATGAAAGAGGAAGAAATATGCAGTGATATATTTTGACGTTTACAAACATAAACTTAAACTGCAGTATATCTAATCTGTACACATCACATTGAGCAGACAAGGACTCAAGTATATCATTATTGAATATGATAATTAATAAAAATAACAGAACAAAGTAAAATATATCGATAAATGGTTTTATTTGAAGAGTAAGAGAAATACATAATATTGATTGTTTGGGTATATTAATAACACGTTGTTATAGTTGCTAATATTGACATAAATTGAAGTGGAAACTGTTATACTATCTAAAGAAAAATTGATTTCTTCCGTACCTATTCATATTATTAACAGCAATATTAGTGATTATAATTTCGGATGTTTTAAAAGTACCAGCAGCAGGTTGATTGTCATTGTCAAGACTAGATCCAACAATTATCTTTGGAGGTGTATATGATAAAGAAGAATCACTCAGTGTAGTACTCCATTCTTTACAATTTTGAAAAATTATCTCGAAATTAGTTAAATATTTTTAAATAACGTAGAACAATGTGCAAGCAATCAACAAACAAATCATTGCAACGCCGTAAAACATTGTTCTCGTATAATATCATTAAAATTTTATAAATTCTGATATTTTAGTGATTTTCTAAATCGCACAGTTGTAGGAAAAATGTTGTTTATAGCACGTGCCGAAAAAGGTTACGTGCTCGTGCAGACTTAGATTCTGCACTTGCACGTAACAAGCCTTTTTCGGCACTTGATATAAAAATAACTATTTTAAGTGTCTACAAAGTATTATATATTTTGGAAAAAAAATATAAAAATAAAAAAACGTAGCTCTCATGCAAGAAGATCAACACCATCTCTTGATAATTTGGAAGCTCAATAGTGCTAGATTTAAACAATAGATGGATTAGCTATATACACTTGAACTGTGATTTTAAAATAAGAAAAGAAAACAAAAAAATGAGCAGTAGCGTACCTGAAAAATAATTTAAAAAAATAGGATGATATAACAAGTAACATCGTTTCAAATAAAAAAATATTCATATTTTATTGCTATCTCGAGAGATATAAGAGCTACAAGGTTGATTAAATTAGCAAAGAAATACAATTTTGTAATTGTATTACAAAACTAATAACAAATTATGTTTTTTATCAGTGATTTTCAAAATGAGGAGCGCAACTTTCTTATGTTAAATGGGAACCTACTTTTTTTATTTGCTTGTTCGACTTAGTATTTTTTTCTGAATTCAACGACTACAAAGTACCCTCACATTATAAATTTTTTGACAAAAGTGAACATTCATTTAATTAAAATCGTATCGGAATCAGCGTGCTATGACAAAAATAAATGTCTAATAAAATTTATTTATTTTTTCACAAAATAGTTGCATTTACATATGTATAATAATTACTCAAACAAACAAAAATATTATGATTTGTTCATTTGTTTCTGTTATTGAACGCTGATATGTGATTTTAATTAAATTCATGTCAATTTAATATGAATTTTTGTTAAAAATTTTGCATTGAAATTTGCAGTCGTTGAATTCAAAAAAAAAAATACTGAGTCGAATAAGCAAACAAAAAAATAGGTTCCTATTTAAAATAAGAAAGTTGCAGCCCGTATTTTAAGAGCAACGGATGAAATATTTTTTTTTGTTAATAGTTTTGTAATACCCTTACAAAATGGTATTTATTTGCTAATTTAACCAACTTTGAAGCTCTTATAGTTCTCGAGATAGCAAGGATGGTATAATTAAATTGAACATCCTGTATGTATATATATATATATAATGGGATGGCTAGCTAAGTGGTATGAAGTCGGCCTGTGGATCCTGAGAACCCTGGTTCGATTCCCACAGGCGACAAACAATTTTCATAATTTCAAAAAAAGCTACACCTGTGGCTACTCCACCACTAACATCTTTGGAGGCCGTGATTTAACGACTGGTAACCGCACTTCACGCGTAAAAGATGTCATTTACCGAGATCTGCTTCGGCAGAGTGCCACACCCAGTAATGGGTAGAAGGCATGATGATATATATTTTTTTATTTTTTTTATTTTTATATATATACCTACGCAAGTTACCTGTCTAGTAATTATGTTGATGACATACTGAAGTAAAGTGTTATACCAGTTTACTTAAATTTATGATTTAACTTCATTGTGTAGTAGTGACCCATAAAGCGCCTATAGTAATATTTAAATGGCATTTGTTGTTATTCTAATATAATATTTTTTATTGTACAGCGTTGTTATTTTCAGTGACTAATCATGGCTAACTTTTTTGTTTGATAAACAAAGTTTGATAATATTATATTTAATTAACTCTCTTACGCTTTACTGTCACTGTAACTCTATCGAACAGATAAATTTATGTAAATGTATTTTATATTAACTGAGAATAATTCATGCTTAAAATATATTGAATTATGTTATTAACGCTCGAAATATTTACGAACATATAAATAATAATAAATATTACATTTCAAATAGGTATACTAAATTGTACTATTCGACAGTTATTCTAATTATAAACTAACACAAAGAATCCCAATTTTTTTTTAAATGAATTTTACTTGATGTCCCTTCTACACTAATATACATGTATACATCTAAAGGTTTTCAAAATTGCAATGAGAAGGCCTAAAGACCAAAATATATAAAATAAATAAATATATCATCACGCCTTTTTACCCATTACAATACACACTCGGCTTTACGAACAAGTAAACAAATGGGCAGATAAAAATTATTATTTGTAATATTTCATTTGAAATATATTTACTAATTTGTAGTAACACAACAATATTATTGTCTTTCGTATTGAACTTTTTCCATTTAATCCTTCCATCTTTCAATACAGTCAAAGTTTTTCCAAATTTAAATAAAAAATGTTAAAAAAATGTCAAGCGTTTTGTGAGCTCAGAGAAGTATGAAAATAAAAACAGCGAAATAAGCGAGCTTTAAAAATTAATTTTAAATTGTTAATTTGAATGCCATGAGTTTTATTATTGACAGAGTTTTGAATGTAAAAGTTCAAAGCGTATACTATGCTACACATTTAAATTTTCGTATTTTCTAACTTTATGACGGTGTCACATCGGAAAGATTCTGTTCGATGTTCGATGAAACGAGTTCTGTGTTACGATAATAGAACCGCCGTTATTTCCATCGCACAAAGTCGTATCAAACGCTTGTTACTGGTTTCATGGCGATACGTTTAACGTTTGCTATTTGACAGAATGTTTTGAGTAGTATTTTCTTTTAATATTTGTAACTTGTAAAATCAGTTTTTTATAAATAAAAAGTGTCCGGCGAAAAACTATGGTACCAAATTTTATATCACAATACTACATCCTCACATCTGTTTTAATACAGATTATTCGATTTTGATAGCGTAATATAATGATAATAATAAAAATAAATTCTAATTTTTCGCCTACTATTTTATTGCTATTGAAGTAAGTGCTTGCAATTTGTTTTAAATATATTAATCTGTCACTGTCATCTGTCAGTGTTATTACGAATATTTAAATTTTTCTAAAAGTTTCTGGCAAAGTATTCAGATATTTGTCTTGTACTGTGCCCTCCATAATACATTTTTATAATATTTACGCTGTTTTCGACTATAAAAAAGTTCAAAATGAAAGTGACAGATTAAAATATTTAAAACAAATTGCAAGCACTTTACGTCAGTAGCAATAAAAGAGTAGGCGAAAAATTAGGAATTATTTTTATTAATTTCATTCAATTATGGTATCAAAATTAAATAATCTGTGTCAAATAAGATCTAAAAGTATTGGCTGTATTGTGATATAAAATTTGGTCTCATGATTTTTTGCCGGACACTTTTTATTTACAACAGACAAATTTTTCCTATTAACTGCCTATGTCAACATTTACGTGGAACACACGGTATATTGTATTCTTTAGTTAAATTTTTCATAAAATAGTGTTTAGTATAGTTTTTATATTTATTTCACTAGATTTTAAAATGTAAAATTTAATAGCAAAAGAAAATATTCCTAATTTATAGGCCGCTTAGGTACAAAATATTTTACGCTCGAGGGGTTAGCAAATTTACGTGTGACATAATCATTGAAGGATGTATTCGAATATTTACTGTTTATTTAATCTGAGTAAAAGAAATCTTCAATATAACAAATAATATAAAATTGTATTAAAAGCAGATTTCTATTATTATCTACGAGATCTTAATTTCAGACTTTTTTTTTAGGTGGATTCCACCAGGGGGCATTTATTTATTTGTTACTCTACACAACAGAAATTACAGTACACGGGGCATACAGCTTGTAGTGAAATCTGAACCCCAATCGTATTTTTTGAATATAAGTTGAAGTAAACGAGATTTGAACGCACGACCTCTTGCTTGTTAATTAGTAAACGCATTTTACCTTGGTTTTTATCCACTGCGTTACGATTGTTCATATTATATATATATTAACTATTTATCAAAATTACGAAGTAAAATAATTTAAAAAATTTACATTATTCTAATATCAATCTGGTACAATTGATAAATTTGTAATCATGTCAAACATTAGAAACTATCAAAAAATACTCTCTTAAACAGATGTTATGTGTACATTTTAATTATAAATGATACAAGTACAGTTCTTATAAGTACAAGCAAAGATCACTGAGAAATCCCAAATTTCACATGTAATTTTTTTTAGCGTAAACGATTATGATATGTGTCTGACGACTAAGCGATCGGTACTAAATCGAAATCATGAAAACAATTTATTCAAACCGTGTCTAGTATTTTATAGAAAATCAAACCCAATTTTCATACCAAGCTGAAAGGTAAGAGATTTGAGAATGTTGAGGAGATTCAAAATATATCGCAGGAGGTCCTAAACACTATTGAAAAAAAATGACTACAAAACATGTTTTAAACAATGGAAAAAAAGATGGGACATAATTTTAGGTGGGGATTATTTTGAAGGAATTATTTTGTTGGTTTGAATACAGCTTTAAAAAAAAAAGAGTTCAGGAGCTTTTTGTGGTATCGAATCGGCCTGTGGATACTGAGAACGCTGGTTTGATTCCCACAGCCGACAACCATTTTCAACACATTAAAATTACCCCTGTGGCTCCCTCGCCACTAACATCCTTGGGGGCCGTAATTTGACGACTGGTAATCGCACTTCATGCTCAAAATATATCACCTACCGAGATTTGCTACGGCAGAGTGCCACAATCAGAAATTTTAATATATTTTTTTACTTGAAACAATATGTTTGCTGTTTTCGTGATTTTTTAAATCTTATTAATAATTTAACACTAGCAGGGATAAAAGAAACAATAATAATTGATTCATTTATTACGATTAAAGGTCGATTTTTCCATTTCCGGATTAAGGTCTCAATAACTATCAACAATCAAATAAAAAAATATCCCATCGAAATGGTAATAATTATGCTGAATTTTCGATGCGATATTTTTTGCAATTATCCTGCTGTTAGTTATTGGGAACTTTATCCAGAAATGGAAAAGCCGGCACTAACTCTATGTATATGACTTGATGAAAGATATTTATCATTTAGTTCACATGCAGTCTAAATAATTTCATTTGCGTTATTTTTAGAATGCATACATAGCCAATAAACAAATAATCTATAACATATGTAAGCACTTACACAGTGCATTATACTTTACGACGTGCGCTTCCAAGTACACATTGCACATTTCTAATTGCATTTGCAATACTGGTTTTGTATCCTAATAATACCAACTAAATGTAATATGGTACAGATGGCCACTCAGTCTATAACATGTAGGTAGCTATTTAATTACATTCGTGCATAAGTAGGATATTGAAGCATTGAAAAGGTATTTATAAAGTTTTCCAAGTGCTTTTAAAAGTTAATATACCTGAAGTAAGCGTTTATTTTGAATGAAAATTAAAAAAGTTGGAGTATTGATTTTAAATTTTAACGAGATTTAATAAAAATGCGTATCATTTGGTTACAAAATATTGTAATAGTTTTTAATTTTAATTTGAGATTCTAATAATTATAATGAATAGTCACATGCTTGGAACTTACAGTACAGGGTTAAGATTCACCGAGGCGCAGTATGGTAGTTCATAATTTTTTTTGCTTAAATGAGATTCGAAGACAATATGTAAGTAAAATATAATTGAGTTCGAGTTGTTCAAAATCCTTTGTAAGCTGTAGTTGTAGATCCTAGGGATGTCGATTTTGAAAAAAAAATGTCGAATGAATATTCTGTCAGTTGTATATTGGTATCCAAATAGTTCGGATATTCGTTAGACTTCATGTTCGTATCCGAATAATTTGGATATTCGTAAGTCTCCATATTCGTTATTCGGATATACAAAAATTATTCCGATATTTGAATAATTATGATAAATATGGAGCACATTATTGTGTTTAATATTTAATAATAAAATTAGAAAAACTGTACGTAATTCTACACTGCACTGATATTAATGTCTATAATTATTTGATTTGGGTAACTGTTTGCATTTACCTAAATATGGTTAATTGACAATATGAAATACACATTACTTTAATGATTAAGGTGTTCACAGTTTAGATTTTGAATTCGTTTGTTTATTCAAACGCGCAAAAATTTCGCAGATAAATTAAATACCTAAAGTATTTATTAAGAACTATTCGGAATCCGAACTATTCGTTCATTATTATTATTTGACTATTCGGTCTCGTTAACTACTTGAATATTCGAACTATTCGGGCTACTGGGTTATTCGTATACTAGATCGTTTCAGATATCCGAGCTATTCGGATATTCGAATTCGGTTTTGGATATCCGGATAATTCGGCTATCCGGATAGCCAAAACTGAATATTCGTTATGTAACTATCTGAATTTTCGAATATCCGAATAAAATCAACATTTCTAGTAGATCCACATTACTGTTCCTGTTATGCAGTGTAGTAAATACATAGATAATAACATTAAGATCAGTTTAACAAAATCTATTCGATGTAAATATAGTAAAGAATTTTTTTTATTTGCGTGTTAAAAGATGCTATGTAAAGATAGATTTACAAACGAGATTAACGCGAATACTACTTTTAATATTATCTATAATTCTGTTTCAAATTTAAAAAGATTGTATTTAGCAAAACCACTTAGAAAGACCACGAATTAATTACAGCTGCTGTCTGATATTGTCACGATCAAAAGTGACTATTTGGAAAAATTCTACTCCTTATCTCTATTGAGTGTTAAAGACAATATTAAAACATTCGTCAATTGTATTTTTAAATGTTATTTACAATAAGCCGAGTTTCGTATTAACATAAATATTGCTACTATCTATATGCTGCTGAAACAACAATCTCGATGAAGATTTAAAAAAAAAAATAGCAATATGATGATGTACTCGGTAATATAATTGATTACGTCAGCTACGTATTTATATATTTATTTATTATATTCTGTACAACAGGATCATAATCCCAATTTCAGTACAGCGTCTGGGCTCAACGAACCGTAGTGTGGTAGTTCAAATTAAATGGGGTACTCTAATCCAAATTTTTTCCGTGCAGCCGGACATTCTGTGTTTTGTCACATTTTTATTACAAATTAAAGTAAAAGGTTATTTTAAAAAGTTCATCTCAATAGTCAAATAGTAATTAAAATAATTTTACAATTTTTATCAAGAACATGGATAATAATGTCCATTATCGTCTTTTGAAAATAGAGAGCATAAATAAAAAACAAAATATGTAAATATATCATCAATAGTGGCGGCCGGTGAGATTTTTAAGAAAGGGCGCTGCTTAATAAACGAGTGTACATTAGAGATTAGTTCATTTGAATAAGTAATGTCTGTGAACTAAATGAATCATTTACTATATCATGAACAATCGGTTATTTAGTTCAGTATTCACTACAACTGATCGTTTCATTTTGGCTCTTTTCGGTCACTGCAGATCTAGTATCGAGACGTATAGTTCGCCAACGAATTATGTAGTACGTTTGAACTATAGGAATTAATTACTCACTACATTCCCTATTTGGGAATCTATTTGTTTTTTGGTTCGCTTGTCCTGATCATGGTGTTAAACGAACATTTCGTAATTACTCGTATTATTTCGCCACTCTTTCGGTTTTTGAGAACTATTTCAACAGTACACTCTTAATTTTGCTGCCAAATGAACTAGACGAACTATTCATTTGAATCATTCACTAAAGTGAACTAAACCTTGTGAATTGATTCAGTTAAGTGAACTAGAATTCCCATCTCTAGTATACAATATAACCAATTTAATAAAATATATATATATATATATATATATATATATATATATATATATATATATATATATATATATATATATATATATATATATATATATACCTATATAATATACGAGTTCATACTGTATTAACAAAAAAAGAAGAAATATACAAAATATGATTAAGAAAATGTACGTATAAAAATCAGTTAATAAAAATATCTCATTTAAAAATAAACTTTATACTTCTATTCTCAGCTTGAAAAAATAATAATAATTCGGTATCTCACTGAAATAATTAATTAACCTCAAATAAACAACAAACCTAGGCACGACTCTGTACACGCAATGCATGCGCTTATGCTAAGCCCTGTCCTTCAAGCAGTGCCAGTGATTTCTATACTAGCCGGAGACAGATATCGTCAGATTTAATCGAGGCTAACCGAATATAATAAAAGCTGTGAGGTACTGCCTTATTTTTTTTTTAACTTAGAGCGTTCAATTGTGTTTCTACGATGCTCAAGCCTAATTTATATCTTTAAAATATTATATTGCATTTATTTAATGCTTAAAAGTATTGTTATTATTTTTAATTAAAAACCAATTTTGATTTTTAATTTTTCCTTTGGTGGATGGTGGTGCTGTAGTGCCGCAGTGCCTATGCATGAACCGCCACTCTGTCGTAGCAGCTGTCGGTAAGTGATATTTTATACTTGCTAAGTGCGGTTACCAACTATCAAAAGACGGCTCCCAAAGATGTTAGCAGTGGGGAAGCCACAGAAGTAATTTTTTTAATGTGGTGAAAATTGTTTGTCGGCTGTGCGAATCAAACTCGAGATCTCAAATCCACAGTTCGACTCGAAACTATTGAGTAACCTACCCCATAGATTAATTTTAAAAGAATACAACTATACTCTTCGAATTAGGAACCGTCTGTTAGAGGTTCTTGTCTTAAGATTTCTGTATATACTTTTCGTCAATATTTGAAATGCATGTTTATACAATAATATTGTAGATTTACCTGGTATTTAAATAATTATACATTATTTTGGGACTGTATTTCAAAAAATAGTAAATTCAATTCCTACTACTATGAAGTTAAATCAAATTCTCTCGATAAAATTGCTGAAAGGTTTACGTATAATTTTAGAGATATCTATAGTACTCCAAGTAACGTTAACTTTAATAATTATATATTTATAATAATAGTCTTCTCTCGCAAATGTTCTCTATGATGATATTCCTAAATCAATAGCTAAACTTAAATTTAGTCTTCATCTAATTCCTTCTCTTCTGATTAAACATAACATCGTTTTATATTTTGAATTTATCTTTAAAACTAAATACTTTTCCTAACCAGTGGAAACTGTCAAGAATTGTTCCAATTCACAAATTATTGATACAACAAATTTTCGTCCCACTGACATATTTTCAAACTTCAGCTAGATATTTGAAACATATTATACAAAACCATTTATAACAATTAACACAATTTAATTTCATTCTTACATTCTTTGATGAACGTAGATCATCATCAACGAATCTATTTTTACTTACTCAATTTGTTTCATCGGCTTTGACCACACAAGTAGATGTTGTGAATGATTTTATTTCGAATTTTACTTTCTTTTCCGCTTCTTTAAGTGCCGCTAGAACCAAACTCGGATTCCCTCCTATTCTTTTTTCTCATAAATGATTTTCCTTCTTGTATACCTCCCATGACTGTTTATCTTTACTGAATGATCTCAACTTAATATATAATTTGTGCAATATCAATTTCATATTTTCTCCCTCTACTCTCTGTGGTATGAAGTCGGCCTGAGGATCCTGAGGTCCCTGGTTCGATTCCCACAGGCGACAAATTTTCATAATTTGAAAAAGCTATCTCTGTGGCTCCTCCACCACTAACATGTTTGGGGGCCGTGATTTGACGACTGGTAACCGCACTTCACGCGCAAAATATATCACTTACCGAGATCTACCTCGGCAGAGTGACACACCCAGTAATGGGTAGAAGGCGTGATGATATATTTATTTATTTATTTATTTACTCTCTGCGCTTAATCGATGTTTCCAAATCAAAGATTTAGGCGTTACTTTTGATATACGAAGACTTATCATACCTTCATTTCATATGTAACTGATGTAGTGGCTTCGGCTAATAGAATTCTAGGATTTTTAATTCAAAATTCTCAAAATCTAGCTAATTGACGTTTTTGTTCATATAGAATCAATTCAAAGAAATTTCTGAGTTCGAATGTCGAAGTGAATCGTGAAAGGTCACAGAGAAATCGAAGTTTAAAAAGCAGACTAAATTAAGGTATTTTGTAACTTATCCTTATCAAATCAATATTATTCCACTTCCTAATTATATTTCCTCCTAATATAAATTTTCAATAACAACTTAACACAATTTAAATTACATAGTCGTGGGTTAACCTAAAATTACTTAACATACTGCTGAGTCAAGATCAAACTCTAAGCTACAGACAACCATCGCCATCTGTAGTGCGGGGGCGTTTTCGCCAATCACCGCTACGACAGGTAGCGATATGTTAAGACGCAGTCATACCTTCTTTGGTGTAGAACTGGTCACAGCAACAAATAAACTTTAGGCGTAATAACACTCATCCGACTTCAAAACTAATTCCCGACCTCTGGATTACTTCTGAACACAGGGGTAATCTTAAATTTCAAAAATGGATAACCAGCAAACAACATATGCCCAAAAGACTACCAAAAACACACAGAATATACCTCAAAATTTCCCAAAAAAAGAACAGGCAATAATCTTAAATACAAATGAAAACCTGACTATAAGAGATTATATTGTGTCGATAGGAAACATAGTACAACCTAAAAACATTATATTTGTATCAAAGATATCAAATAACCGAATTTGCATATACTTATCAAGTAAAGAAATCGTCACTACACTCATAGAAAAACATAAAACAATCGAAATTAATAATTATCAGATAGAAATGCGCCGGCTAATTACCCCATCAATAAAATTAATTCTGTCCAACGTATGTCCATCAATTCCACATCAATTTTTAGAACAACTACTAAAACAACATGGAATTAAACCAGTATCTCCTATTTACTTTCAACGTGCAGGCCTACAAGAAGATATATATTCACATATCTGTAGCTTTAGAAGACAATTATACATATCAAATCAAAGTAACCTGATACAAGATAGCATACTATTTAAATACGAAGACACAGAATATAGAATTTTTTTAGCAGGCGAAAATGTAATATGCCATCAATGTAAAAACACGGGACATTCATACTCAAAATGTGAACACAACGTAAATAATTTAACCCAAACAAACGAGAAAACAACCAATAAACGCCCAGCACCCACCGATTCAGAAAATGAGAACAATCACAACACAACAAAAAACCAAACACCCGAAACACAAGAACCTGAAAACACAAATACAGAAAGTATAAATTTATCACAAACAAACTGTGAAGAAAACAACACGCAAGAAAGTACAACCAGTAGCACACCAACAGAAATAAATTTTATACAACCCCAAAAAAAGTATAAAAAAATAAACATCAGATCTAGATCTCAGAGTCCAGCTAAAAAAGTAACTATAGATGAACAACTTGCACCAGTTTACGATGATATTATTAACAATCCGGATAAATACGAACTAACATATGATCAATTAAAAGACTTTCTACAGAACACTTTTGGTTCAAATGAACAAATTCACATAGCAAAAGAATACACAAACGACATAAATAAACTCATCTTGTCACTAGAAGACATTAAAACTAAATTAAATGATAGATCCTTAAAAAGCAGAATCACCAGAATAACAACAAAACTTAAAATTCAATCCTTCGATAATAGGATAAATGCACCAAAATAAAAATGAACATAATTCAATGGAACAATAATGGTCTATACGCACATCTAGCAGAACTACAGATAATTTCAAGAGAACATAATCCATCTTTCATTTGTATACAAGAAACAAGATTGCAAGGAAAGGATACATTTAAATTTAAAAATTATGAAATACACAGAAAAGACAGGCAAACAGATCAAATAGCAAGTGGGGGCGTCGCAATATTAAGTAAATCTTCTATTGAAGCACAACAAATTAACCTTAATACAGAATTAGAAGCAATAGCAATAGAAACATACTTCCCAACAAAAATCACAATTTGTAATATATACATCCCCCCAAATAAACCACTTACTAGATATGAAATTCAGAACCTACAAAACCAACTACCACAGCCGTATATTATTCTAGGAGACTTCAACTCACACAATGTTTTATGGGGAGCTCAACATACAAATCAAAGAGGGAAAATTATTGAAGATACTATATTAGATAATCTAATACTATTAAATGACGGCTCACCAACATATTTATGTACTCGTACAGGAAACTTTAGTGTAATAGACCTCACATTCGCACACGCTAATATCGCAAGTAGCTTAATATGGCAAACCCTGTCCACAAATTTGTCAGACGGCCATTTTCCAATTAAAATTACATATGAAAATATAAGAGACGAAACAAACATTAAGGAATACAAAGCATGGAACTTCAAAAACGCTAATTGGGAATTATATCAAAATACAATGAAGGGAATGGAACAAGATTCTAATTTTCATAATATAGACATAATAGTTAATAAATTTACGTCACAAATAATACAAGCAGCTGAAATATCAATTGGATATAAAGAACTCAACAAAAAACCAAATACTGTTCCTTGGTGGAACCAGGAATGTAAAACTGCTATTAAACACCATAAATCCGCTTTATATAAATATAAGAAACATAATACATTAGAAAACTTAATAGAACTCAAACACTCCAGAGCAATATGCCGCAAAACAATAAAGAAAAGCAAAAAAACATCATGGAAACAATTCGTCTATACTATAAATAAGGATACACCGATCAAAACAATATGGTCAAAAATTAATAAAATAAAAGGAAAGCATACACTCACAGAAATTAACAATCTTGTCATAAACGGAAAAAATTTTACAGACAGAAAAGATATTGCGAACACCTTAGCAGACCAGTTTGAAAAAGTATCGAGCAACGACAATTATACCAAACAATTTCTCGAACTTAAAGAAAATGAAGAAAAAGAAGTTTTACAAATAAATTGCGACCATACAAATGCAATTAACAGAACTCTCTCATTATGGGAACTCATAAACACAATTGATACAATAAAAACAGAAACTAGTCCAGGTCCAGATAATATCCCCCCAATCTTAATAAAACAACTTCCGTTAGAATCAAAAGAATACCTCCTAAAAATTTATAACTTTATCCTATCATCAAATACATTTCCAGAAACATGGCGAGAAGCAATTATTGTACCAATACCAAAATCGAAGAAAAATAAAACAGACCCTTCAAATTACCGCCCCATATCCTTGACAAATTGCTTAAGTAAAATCATAGAAAAAATTATATCAATAAGAATAAACTGGTACATAGAAAAAAATGAAGTTTTAGCAGAAACACAAACTGGTTTTCGAACAGGAAGAAGCACAACTGACAACCTAGTTATTCTTACTTCAGAAATACAAAAAACATTTAAACTTAAACAGCACATGATTGCAGTCTTCTTTGATGTAGAGAAGGCATATGACACGACGTGGAAATTTAACATAACCAAAAACTTACAACAACATGGCATAGAAGGCAATACTCTCTATTTTGTTCAGAACTTTTTGAAGGATAGGAAATTCAGAGTAAGAGCAAACGGTATCTTATCTGACCAGAAACACCAAGAGAACGGAATTCCACAAGGATCAACGTTAAGTGCCACACTTTTCCTAGTAGCAATCAACACGGTCGTCAAACATATAACTACACCAGTAAAATATGCAATGTATGCAGACGACTTGGTTATATACCATAAACACAAAAATATTGACTGGATACAACATCAATTACAAAAAACCATAAACAATTTGAAAGAATGGTCAAACAAAACAGGTTTCAAACTCTCTCAGACAAAAACAAAAGCTATACACTTCAGTAAACATAAAAGAAGAAACATAAATCCACCAATTACACTAGACAGCAATAACATCAAATATGAGACAGAAATAAAATTCTTAGGACTAACACTAGACAAAAAATTAAATTGGAACTCACATATAAAGAAACTTATAAAGGAATGTCACATTAGATTAAACATAATAAAAGTGTTAGCACACCACAGATGGGGAGCAGAAAGATCTACACTTTTACTTATATATAGATCTATAATCCGAAGTAAAATAGACTACGGCTCTATAGTGTACGGAACAGCAAAACCTAATATTTTACGAAACCTGAATACAATACACAATACCGCATTACGACTGATAACTGGGGCTTTTAGAACAAGTCCGATAGAGAGTATATACTGTGAAGCAAATGAACCATCACTAATTGATCGAAGACAAATATTATCATTAACATACATTACAGACCTTGCAGCACATCCTTCTCATCCAACATACCAACACATATTCGACCATACGTCACCAATACCAAAATTAAAATCATATTTCCCATTCCAGACACACATTATCAATCTTCTTAAATCCATAAACTACACGATCCCTGAAATAAACAGCAACCCTGTATCTAATATCCCTCCATGGTTACATGAAATACCAAAAATTCACCTCGATTTACATAAATTCAAAAAAAGTGAGACTATCCACGCCATCTACAAAAATTATTTCAAAGACATCAAATTCCAGTACCATAACAGCACATTTGTGTATACAGATGCATCAAAAATGGAAGAAAAAACCGGTTCAGCTATAGTATTAGGAGAGGATATATATACATTTCATTTGCCCGACCATACAAGTATATATACAGCAGAACTTTTTAGTATATACCAGAGCCTGAAAGTCATCCAAGATTCAGCAATTAAAAACCATAGTTATGTAATATGCTCAGACTCCATAAGCTCACTACTATCCATTAAAAACCTATACACAAAACATCCTCTTGAGAAACAAATCCAAGAACACCTATTCCAATTAAACCAAAATAATATCACGGTAATATTCATCTGGATCCCATCACATATTGGAATACCTGGTAACGATGAAGCTGACACCGCTGCTAAGGAAGCTACTAGAGGAATCGGAACTACAAAAATACATCTGGCCAGCGACATAAAAAATCTCATTAAAAGCAAGATAAGAAAAGAATGGCAAACTAGATGGAACAAAATAGAAAATAACAAACTTAGAGAAGTTCAGGACAAATTAGAAAACTGGCAACCCATTACACAAGAAAGAAATGAACAAATAGCCTTAACAAGATTAAAAATAGGACACACCAGAATAACACACGATCACTTATTTAATAGAACTGATGCCACAATTTGTGATATGTGTAACGAAATAATCACTGTACACCACATAATCATCGAATGTCAGAAATATAGAGCTGAAAGAAGACACCATCAAATCCCAGACTCACTGAAGGAAGCCCTAGACAATAAACACTGTATTAACACAATAAATTTTATTAAAAACACTGAACTTATTAACAAATTGTAAACAATATTTTTTAAATGTAAAACATTATACTATGTAAATATCAGATTCACTTGTAAGTGCTAATACCTAACGGTGAAGCACGTTAAATTGAAATAAAAAAAAAAAAAAAAAAAAGAAATTTCTGCGATATTTATATTACAAAGCTAATCATATATATTCTGATTTAAATGGACGAGTATATATGATTTTTCACTAAAATATTTTAATTTGAAACAAATTTATTAATAACATTATTATTATTATAATTATTATTATTATTATTATATATTAATACATAAGATTATGCCGAACACCCAAATAAAATAAATATTGGCGACAAACTTCAAAATAAATAGTTCCTAAAAATAGCGGTTAAGATGTATCCTCAAAAACAAAATAAACAATGCATATTTTATAAGTTAAACTAAACTGCGGAGAAGAAAAGATCACACATTATTACGCGCGATATGATTTATCTAACAAATAGAGAAATTCATATTTGCAACTATTTCCGGGATAGTTACTGTCATCATTTCATGTATGTATATATATATATATATATATATATATATATATATATATATATATATATATATATATATATATATATATATATATATATATATATATATATATATATATATATATATATATATATATATACAGGCTGGTCCATTTAAAGTGTTATCAGGAAATATCTCGGAAACTATAAATTTTACGCAAAAATGACCTAGACGAAAAACAATCGTACATTAGGGGGCCATAATAACGAAATATTGGTTTTGTCCTAGATGGCGCTGTTGTCACTAAATCATGGTCAACTCAATTTTTTTAAATGAAAACCCCTATTTTTTATTAAAGAATCAGATTCCTCGTTAAAAAAAAGAAGAATTTATTTACTTCACTTTTTCGTCAGCATGATAGATGACGCTGTAATCGCGAAAAATGATGTTGCTTTCGGACGTTCCTGTATTAGAGCTTATGCTTAATTTAATTAAAATCTAAAATAAAATGCAATTTAAATTTACAACATATGATTTTAGACAGAATGTAAACAATCAGATGAACCATATTTTATAAAAATGGCAATTGAATGTAATGAGACTATTTGTGATTTTAGATGTGCGTGTTAGTGGATGCGCTTGCACGCACACAAACAAAAACTAACAAACTCACAAACAAACTCAAACTCACTAAATCAATTTAGTTGTACCACTATTACTATCTCGAGAACTATAAGAGCTTGGTTAAATTAGCAAAGAAAATCCGTTTTCTAAGTGTATTACAAAATTATTAACAATTTTTTTTCCTAGAGTGAGTCTCAAAGTACGAGGTGCACCTTTCTTATTTTAAATAGGAACCTACTCATTTTATTTGCTTATTCGATTCAATTTTTTTTTCTGAATTCAACGGCTACAAAGTTTAATACCCTCACATTATAAAATTTTTGAGAAAAAGTTATTAAATTGATATTAATTTAATTTAAATCGCATAGAAATCAGCGTACTATTACAGAAACAATTGAACAAATTGTAGTATTTTTGTTTGTTTGATTCATTATGTCAAGACAACTATTTTTTGATAAAAATAAATAAATACATTTTATTAGTCATTTGTTTCTGTCATAGGACGCTGATTCCTATGCAATTTTAATTAAGTTAATGTAAATTTTTGTCAAAATTTTTGTAATGTGACGGTACTGAACTTTGTAGTCGTTGAATTCAGAAAAAAAAAACTGAATTGAAAAATAGATTTCCATTTAGAATAGTTGCACACCGTATTTTGCGAATTACTGGTCGAAAAACATATTTGTTCATAGTTTTATTATACACTTATAAAACGGTATTTGTTTGCTAATTTAACCAACCTTGTAGCTCTTATAGTTCTCGAGATAACAATGGTGGCACAACTAAATTGAACAGTCTGTATAAAACACCTTGCGAATGCAAAAAAAGTTCACATTGAGGAAACTGGAAGAACCATTTCAACAAGACTTAGCGAACATCAGCGTTCTAGTTGGCTAAATTATCTTGAATTGCTGAATTGTCGATTGATCAGGTACTGAATTTCTGGAACTTTTCATTCGCAAAATTATTCTTATAAAGTATTTATTGGAAATAAAATGATTAAAACTTATATTTTTTAGTTTTAAAACATTACTCACACCCGAATACACTTACAGTCACGCACGACTGCTTTTCTTGGACTCACAATATCGTCCGCTCAAGACGAATTCATTAAGAATCGTTTACCCTCACGTGAAAAATACACGGCCCGCGCCCTCCCTTAGTCCAATATGTTAACACTGGTCCATTTACCAAATTATTTTTTTATATACTTTTGATCTTTTCAAAGCTATCTAACATTGTAATTTTTATATTTATGCCCTTGACTGTCAAATTTATTTACCTTTCTCACCAGCTGATTTCATTAAGAAGGAGCTACAATCTTTGACTACTCAAAGAATAATTGTTTGGTCATAAATAAAAAAAAAAATAAATGTGCTGTAATGCTCTTCGGTAATAACAACACGAAGACTGATTTAATAGTTAGTAATAGTGCATATCTAGCACTGAAAAATCTGTTTATGAATCGTTTTGTACTGTAAACTAAATACAAATTGATTCTTCCGGCTTCAATTGTACTCTCTGTGTTTAATTATTGTGACGTTACTGTCTTACATTACGTAACACACAACGAAAATACAGTGAGTGCAAAACATGTGCATAAGATTTGTGTTGGGGTTGAGGACGCATAATTTTGCAAGTGCATTTATTTCACAATTTAAGTGGTTAATTATATAGCAACATAGAATACACCACGTTCCTTGTCTGTTGCATCGTGTATTAACAACTAAATCTCCATCTTATATTTATAATATAATCTCAATTTACTCAATCTTTACACAAATAAAATTTAAGGACCCATTTTAACATACACAATCCAGTTCATCACTTATATGTATTTCAGGGCAGTTTTAGTTCTAATAGTCATTATTCATATAATAAGATACCTAATAACTTCAAATCGCTCACCATCATATCATTTTCTAAACATAATAAAACATATTTATTATTATGACATTTACTCTTCATTCTCATTGTAACAAAACGGGTAATTCAGAATTTGGTTTTGTTTATAAATTATGATATTTCACTATCAACTCAGCTTCGAAAGATACAGACTAATTAAGCGTTATCTTAAGTATCTTTCTAAAGTTGACTTGACAGAGTTTATTTTGTTTATCAAATTTGTTAGTGCATATGTTATAACTTCAGTATTCTGTAGATCATTATTTATCAAGTTTATAGCTTTTCTGAATTGTCGCGTCTGGTTACACGGGATGTGATGACATATCTGGGTAAATTATAGCTAAGCGAGGGGTCGGAAAGATTTAACCTCGTCTGGGTTTTTTATGTAAACGCATATGTACGACCATCGCGACGATACCACCCCCTTACCCTTTGTCAGAACATCCCATGGAAACAACAACGGATTAGTTAGTGGTGTTTTGGCTTCTGATGAGACGAGTTGTCTCATCTGTGCAAGATGTAGATCTTGCCATGTATTTTAGTATTTAGTTACTAAAGATTAGTTTATTCATACGTTGTTGTTGTTGTTTCCATCGCCGGTTTATTGTTTAATTTCAATTATCAATATTAGTTTATAACTTCTGTAAATTTTAAGCATTTATATTTTTATATATTTTCTTTTATGTTTTAAATATATATTTTTACAAGAAGTTCTCGTCTTATTTCGCGTTTTATTTTATCGTCTATTAATTTTGACAACTAATTGAATTGTAGCTTTCAATCTCTTTTACATCATTAAGCGACATGATTCATTTTATATGTTCTCATAAAATAGTTTTCTTTCTAGGCAGGTGTATATCTATACATATATGTATATATTTTTACATGTAACATTTGTTAAAATAGTAAGTACGGTTATGTTCATTATAAATAGGATACCAATTAACATTATTAGATTCTTATGTAACGAAAAAGTAAAGTGTCAGAACAGCTTGCCAATGAAGCATATATTATTATTATTATTATATATTCGAAAATCAATTATTTACGAGTATTTGCTACTCTGCACTACAGCAATTTAATGCCAGTGACAGTGTACAGGGCTACAACTTGCAGTGTATATCCGAAAAACTCAAAAACAATCTATTTTCTCTTTGGATAGGTCATATAAATATGAAAACTGTGTCTGTAATTGCTGTAAGTACGCATATCTAAAAAAATACGAAGTGGTTCTAAATCCCTAAAGGAATAATTATTAATTTTGGTGATATAAATATATATATATATATATATATATATATATATATATATATATATATATATATCAACTCCATAATAGTTCGGCCGGTATAAATTACAAACTTTATGCTTTACAAAAATGTAAAAATATACTAAAAAATGTTTTATTCTTAAAACAAAACTATATCTACGTTATTATATGAATCTTTACTTTCAAAATTCATCTTAAACCTCGTAGATCAGCACGGGAAATGGCTGAAGAACGGCCATTTTTTAAACTTTCAGATATTACACCAATTTTTTGATATAAGTTTTTAATATTTTGTACCATAGATCTTGCAATAGAATGAGAAATAGATATTTTTCTTGCAGAAATACCATTTTTATGAGCATTTATTATAGACCACCGTAAATCTTTGCTCAAAGCTTTACAACGAGCCATTTTATTAAAAAAAAAAAAAAAAAAAATCGGCAAACGGCAATGATAGTTTTGTATTGATTTTTTTCATTTGTGTTTTGTTTTAACAACTATTTAATTTAAAACACGCAAATAAATCACTTCTAAGACATAATTTTTTTGTTGGCCGAACTTTTATGAATCTGTTATCGTAATACATATTTGATGATAGTTTTGTAAACGTTTGTATTATTTAAAATATCTTTACAGTAATAGACAACTAAAGATTCATATAATAACGTAGATATAGTTTTGTTGTAAGAATAAAACATTTTTTAGTATATTTTTACATTTTTGTAAAGCATAAAGTTAGTAATTTATACCGGCCGAACTATTATGGAGTTGATATATATATATATATATATATTTATATCACCAAAATTAATAATTATTCCTTTAGGGATTTAGAACCACTTCGTATTTTTTTAGATATGCGTACTTACAGCAATTACAGACACAGTTTTCATATTTATATGACCTATCCAAAGAGAAAATAGATTGTTTTTGAGTTTTTCGGATATACACTGCAAGTTGTAGCCCTCTACACTGTCACTGGCATTAAATTGCTGTAGTGCAGAGTAGCAAATACTCGTAAATAATTGATTTTCGAATATATAATAATAATAATAATATATGCTTCATTGGCAAGCTGTTCTGACACTTTACTTTTTCGTTACATAAGAATCTAATAATGTTAATTGGTATCCTATTTATAATGAACATAACCGTACTTACTATTTTAACAAATGTTACATGTAAAAATATATACATATATGTATAGACATACACCTGCCTAGAAAGAAAACTATTTTATGAGAACATATAAAATGAATCATGTCGCTTAATGAGAATGAAGAGTAAATGTCATAATAATAAATATGTTTTATTATGTTTAGAAAATGATATGATGGTGAGCGATTTGAAGTTATTAGGTATCTTATTATATGAATAATGACTATTAGAACTAAAACTGCCCTGAAATACATATAAGTGATGAACTGGATTGTGTATGTTAAAATGGGTCCTTAAATTTTATTTGTGTAAAGATTGAGTAAATTGAGATTATATTATAAATATAAGATGGAGATTTAGTTGTTAATACACGATGCAACAGACAAGGAACGTGGTGTATTCTATGTTGCTATATAATTAACCACTTAAATTGTGAAATAAATGCACTTGCAAAATTATGCGTCCTCAACCCCGACACAAATCTTATGCACATGTTTTGCACTCACTGTATTTTCGTTGTGTGTTACGTAATGTAAGACAGTAACGTCACAATAATTAAACACAGAGAGTACAATTGAAGCCGGAAGAATCAATTTGTATTTAGTTTACAGTACAAAACGATTCATAAACAGATTTTTCAGTGCTAGATATGCACTATTACTAACTATTAAATCAGTCTTCGTGTTGTTATTACCGAAGAGCATTACAGCACATTTATTTTTTTTTTTATTTATGACCAAACAATTATTCTTTGAGTAGTCAAAGATTGTAGCTCCTTCTTAATGAAATCAGCTGGTGAGAAAGGTAAATAAATTTGACAGTCAAGGGCATAAATATAAAAATTACAATGTTAGATAGCTTTGAAAAGATCAAAAGTATATAAAAAAATAATTTGGTAAATGGACCAGTGTTAACATATTGGACTAAGGGAGGGCGCGGGCCGTGTATTTTTCACGTGAGGGTAAACGATTCTTAATGAATTCGTCTTGAGCGGACGATATTGTGAGTCCAAGAAAAGCAGTCGTGCGTGACTGTAAGTGTATTCGGGTGTGAGTAATGTTTTAAAACTAAAAAATATAAGTTTTAATCATTTTATTTCCAATAAATACTTTATAAGAATAATTTTGCGAATGAAAAGTTCCAGAAATTCAGTACCTGATCAATCGACAATTCAGCAATTCAAGATAATTTAGCCAACTAGAGCGCTGATGTTCGCTAAGTCTTGTTGAAATGGTTCTTCCAGTTTCCTCAATGTGAACTTCTTTGCATTCGCAAGGTATTTTATACAGACTGTTCAATTTAGTTGTGGCACCATTGTTATCTCGAGAACTATAAGAGCTACAAGGTTGGTTAAATTAGCAAACAAATACCGTTTTATAAGTGTATAATAAAACTATGAACAAATATTTTTTTCGACCAGTGATTCGCAAAATACGGTGTGCAACTTTCTTATTCTAAATGGAAATCTATTTTTCAATTCAGTATTTTTTTTTCTGAATTCAACGACTACAAAGTTCAGTACCGTCACATTACAAAAATTTTGACAAAAATTGACATTAACTTAATTAAAATTGCATAGGAATCAGCGTCCTATGACAGAAACAAATGACTTATAAAATTTATTTATTTATTTTTATCAAAAAATAGTTGTCTTGACATAATGAATCAAACAAACAAAAATACTACAATTTGTTCAATTGTTTCTGTAATAGTACGCTGATTTCTATGCGATTTAAATTAAATTAATATCAATTTAATAACTTTTTCTCAAAAATTTTATAATGTGAGGGTATTAAACTTTGTAGCCGTTGAATTCAGAAAAAAAAATTGAATCGAATAAGCAAATAAAATGAGTAGGTTCCTATTTAAAATAAGAAAGGTGCACCTCGTACTTTGAGACTCACTCTAGGAAAAAAAATTGTTAATAATTTTGTAATACACTTAGAAAACGGATTTTCTTTGCTAATTTAACCAAGCTCTTATAGTTCTCGAGATAGTAATAGTGGTACAACTAAATTGATTTAGTAATATTTGTACTTCTTCTGTTGTACTGCAATATAATATGCATTATATAAATATTTTTTTTATTATTTATAAATGAGGGATTTAACCAAAAGTAGCCAAATGCTTTTTATATTAAAAAAAAAACATACTTTTACTGTATTTAAAAATTCAGTCTTAAAACAGATTTTATATTTTTTCTAGCCAGCTGCCTGAAACTATTATTTAATATTTTGAAATTGAATTTGCGTCGAAGGACGGGAGTCGCAATTAGAAAAAGATTGCGAACAACTAGTTGAAATGACCGAAACCGGTAGCTTTGTTTAAATTATCTTCTAAGAAATACTGAATATTTCTTCCAATTGTTTTTCTTTTCAAATTTAATTTTGTATAAAATTCAGACTAGAATTAAATTAAAAGTATTTTCGCACGTATAAGGTATAAACTTGGACAGTTTCGGTCACATGAATGTTTTCATTACCCTTCTAGCTTATTTTTGTATCGAATTTATATAAATCCTGTATTATTTTTTTTACATTCATTGAATATTTCATTAATCGCTTTTATAAAATAAATTCTTGAGATACATATGTTCTAATTTTTATCTCCTGAACATTAACATTCTGTCAAGAATTGAATAATATATTCAATATCCAAACCGAATCGTCAGACCGGAGCACTCCAGATATAAAGACAATACAATACAGTCCTCTCAATTTCTGGCAGGAGTTGGAGCAGCTGGACTGACCTGTCGATGGTTTAAATCAGAGCTACTCCACCAGCATTTCTCAAACTGCGGTATGTAGAGCTACTCAAGGTGGTACGCAAACAGACTCGATAATACTAACATTTATCACATATTTTTTATCAATTTGAGGAATTTATTTGTGTCATCCCCTCATCACACATCATAAAGAATAACCATTGGTCAGTCGGGGATTCCCTTCGATTGAATAAGCCTAAGGAGCCCATTCATTTGGGGTTGGATAATAATCCTGAAACTCTAACAACGAAAAATAAACTTTGATAGAATTATCTTGCAATTGAGGTATAAAAATAGAATTTACAAAATTAGAGTTAATTAATTAGTGAATTTAGCCAAAGAGAAATATTGTTGTTTTTAATTCCATTTACAATCATTTATCATAATAAGACTGGATTTTCCGCTAAAGTGACAATAAAACAATAATTTCGTATTAAACTGAATATTGATCCATATTTGAGCTTAAAATTAAGAAACTGAACCCGACGTCACGTTTATTTTAATAATTTATATCACTGAATTTTTAGACTTGTAGATATGGCAAAATGTTAGCGTAGTAAAGCGAAGTTCAAATAACAAAACAATAATTCTATATTTAGGTTACATGTTTTTCCTCTACTAAAAATAACAAGTAGATCTAGGTACATTTAAAATCAGTGCACATGCGTTTTACATTTTAGTTACCTGAAATCGACATTTGCCAAAGTTTTCGAATATTTTCGAAATAATTGCTTGTAGCGAAATTTTTATCACACGTGACGCGTTGCTCGAAATACATGAAATTCTTGCAAATCGACCAGTAGATTCGATAATACTTCTCATGTGATATCGTCTTAAGTATCAAAACACAGTATTAGGGCATAAAAGCGGCATATGATCTTAATAGTTGGTCCGCCTGGAAACCAGAAAAAATCATGCGTATTCAATATCGCATTAAATATATACTGGTCAGGCAGTGGAAAGATATACAATCTAATTTCATTCCTTTTCTGTACCCTTTTCTGTACTGGGCTTTCAAAACATATACATAAATCGGCTTTGTTTATTATTTAAATTCATCGGGCAAACTACGCGAAATACAGGAATTTGATTTTAACAAAAACCAGCAGTATTATTAAGTATAACGCAAACATGTTATTATTTGATTAGCGTGTCTTCGCGCGAGAAAGATTGGGGAGCGTCATTTTAAATGAAAGACAGTAACGTAATTCAATCAAACACAATACAATAAAAAAAAATTAAAATAGTTTTCCATTAGAGCTACATATATTCTAGTTCTAATTAAACTACGAATGCAACAGTCACATTTCACATTCGCATGAGAAATGTGTTGCTTTAAACTTATGGTACAACTACCCCTTATCCATCAAGGGATATAGGGGCTAGAATTTCAGTCACACACATTTCACTTAACCTGCGGGTAATTCCATGTTTGAAGTAACTATACATGAAGTTTTGGTTAATTTGAATTCACAGTATATGTTTGTATTTTATTCCGTATATACAATTACTTCTCATTTTACTATCGATGAATAACGCAAACTAAAATACAATACACATACTTCATTTGTGGAATATAAAAAATACAAATGTAAAATTTTCATATGATTTCTATCCTATTAAATTTAGAATAAAATTGTTAATACAAAAAATTATTTAGGATTATAAACTGCATCTAATAAGTATTTATTATTTTTCATATTTGATTCATTCAGCAAACAGACGGAAAATAAAAATAATAATTTGTGGCAGAAATTATCGTCATATGATAAATATTATAAACAAGTATTTGTCCACGACTTACAAAATGTTCATCTACCCCATGAGAAGTAACTAAATATGCAAATAACATATCGATAAATTAATGGAGAACGTGGTGTATAGAACTTTTGGAAATTCGTACATTCGTACAACTATATTTTACTGGTAACTATACTAAATAAGAAAGAAAGCTTCAAATAAAAACTGTGTGTCATACAATAGTATTTATTTACTTGTACGGTTGGCCATGAAATTAAAATAAAACTACAAAAATATAGTTTGTATTTTTAAAAAGTAATATTTAAGTGATTATTTAACAATTGATTGTAGCTTAATTGGTTAAAGTATATGACCGGCATTCATAGGTTCAAATACTGGAAGATTCTCTATTGTTCTCTTTAAAATCAATTTGATTTAAAAAATATACAACTTCCCTTATTGTTTATTGTACAATGAAAAAGCAATTGATGTATTTTAATAAAACACAATAATTTAGATTCTATTACTACGATTCTTGAACACATATTAAAAAAGTTTCGCAAACTGTATTTAGCCGTTATCCAATTTATTGACAGTGTAACGATTTAAACACATACTTTGAAAACTTATATTTCTGGGCAGAAATAGCCAAGTTTTTTATTTTATGACATATTTATTTATTTATTTTGCTATTTTAAACTATACTCAACGCAATGATTAGAACGTTATAACTAAATATAAGGTCATTCAACTGATTGGCAATAATCTCTTTCACTTCATTAGCACTTACATATTTCACTCCATGCGTGACCTATTCACTGCACTACTAAAAATACCTGCCTGAAATTCTAATCGATAAAATTTTACGCGTTGTAAAGAGGGATTATATTAAATTATTAGTTCCTATATTCCTACCTATTTACTGTTTATATATATAATCGTATAGTGACAGTAAATACAACGTAAAAAACATATTAGACATTTTTCAAAAACCAATTGAACTTCAGAATGATAATGTGATAAAATCTTACATGTCGGATAACTTTTGGAATCTGGTGGATAAATTTCTGATTTTGAAAAGCGGACCATATAAGATAAAATCAGTTCCACATAAGAATTATTGTTTTCCACAATAAATATAACCAAATGAAAATAAAGATCACGACTTACCATTGAACACCTTAATGATTATTTACAAACTGGCATATCATCATTAGATAGTGGATAAATAATAAGCACAGTTTTTTGTAAAAAGTGTTTAAAAAAGTTCAAGATTTTGCAAAAGAAAGGGTAAATTTTCCAATCACATATAACAATAATGAGTAACCATACTATCCATTATTATTTAATCATGATTAACATTAATCGAAAGTAAACAGGTGATTAAAAAAGTTATCCGAAAATAGTCAAACTTTTGAAAAAAGAAATTTTTCTAAATAAATTTTGAAATATAATACAGGTCGAAACAATAAGTGAATTCTAAATAAAGGAAACTAAAAATATATCCAAAATATGCATAAAGCGTTGTTAACTATACTGTCAGTTAACAGCCTGTTAACAGTTAAGATAATTGACATCACATTTTACACTTTTTCTAATTCTTATGAAATTTTGCCATCATTTTGGTATACCTCGTTTCCTGAAAAATTTGTTTATAGATATATCAATACAAACGTTAGTAGTTTTTTGTTCATCTATTAATGAAAGCAACACTTTTTTTCTTGAATTTGAAATTTGATGCACAATGGTGGAGCCGAAATCCAGTGGCTTGCGGAGAGGCTAAAGGCCCGTATTTATGAACGCTCCTTAGGAGTTCCTTTACTTACGCTTAAGTGTACCTTTAATAAGGATTCCTTAAGAACTCCTTAAGGTTAAGGTTTCCTTAACTGAAATAGTATTTTATAAACCTTCCTTTACTTTATTAAGGAAACCTTTATTAAGGTACGATAAAGGTGACCTTTATAGAAAACGTCATAAGAACAACCAATAAGAATTATGAATTGTGTTGCTATGGAAATTTACCTATACCTGACAGCATCTGTCAAACTATTTTTACGCATTATCACTGTCATTATATTCTATAAATGGAAGATAAAAATAGAAAACAAACATCATCTTTCAGTTTACTAGAAAAAGAATATTTAATAGAATTATATAAAATAATATAGAAAATAAAAAGACAGACAATGGTACCATTCAAAATAAAAATAAAACATGGATTTAAATTACCACCAAATTTAATTCTATTCCAGAACATCAAGCTGTAAGTACTTAATAAATAGTAATAATATATTATACAACAAATATATCGCACGAATTTATATTTAATTTTAACGAACAGAAAACCATTTTAGGAAATTGTGGACAATTTAAAATCTGAGCGCAAAAAAGACATTGCATCTGTCAAAAAATACGTTTTACGTAGAGCTGGAGGACCAGCACCAAAAGAAATATCTACTGATATTACAGACCTTGTTAACAGATAATAATAGAAGGTGTATTAGATAGCGATATGGTCAGTCTAAGCGAGGCAGGACAAAGTGAATTTTATATTTTAAAAGATAAAATGTCGAATCCTATAATAAAATGTTGTGTATAATAATTTTAATTTATTTGTTTTTCCTTTTAATATTTTTAAAGAAAATACTACTACTAATATTGAATGAAATGTGGAAGGTGAAATAATACCAGAAAATAAAGAAAGTGAAGTAGTTAGTCTAAAAAAAGAAATAGATATATGGGGTTAAATGGATAGAATGCCAAATTAAAGAAGGTGAGAAAATTTCCATGCTATTGGAGGAAGAAGCTAAGTGGAAAGTCGAAGCTGCTAAAGAAATTTATAAGGAAAAAGTTCTAAGGCGTGAACAGGCCGAAATTGAATTAGAAATTAAGAAAATAGAATTCGAAAATATTTTAAAATGATATGATTTAAATTAGATTGTTTTTTATTATTTGAATTCCCCTTAATAAATTACTTAAATTTTGAAATATTTTATTGTTTTGATGTACGAAAGAAATTTGAATTTGTGTTTTGGCGAGTATGCAATATGTGATTTTGTAATACATTTTTGATTGTAACACCAATTTTCGAATATGTGGAATGTAAATTTAAACTTAACTATTTTATATACCAAAATTTTACAAATAAGTTGAATAATTTTATTAAAAATGTTGAGCAATAAATGCTCTTTTAGGTACTCTCTGAGAAATTTCAGCCATATATTGCAGAATGTGTAAAAAATCGTCGCTGTTATTCTCTATAATGTTATAAAATTTACTGCTAAGGTTGATAGAAACCTACCTTGACGTTAAGGAAGGATAGAAGTGTCAAATTTAAGGAATTCCTAAGGGATTCCTTAGAAAAACAACTAAGGAAGATTCATAAATACGAATTTGGTTAAGGAATGGTAACTAAGGAAACCTTAAGGAAAGAAGTGTCAAATTTAAGGAAGTCCTAAGGAATTCCTTAAGAAAACAACTAAGGGAGGTTCATAGATACGAATTTGGTTAAGAAATGGTAACTAAGGAAACCTTAAGTTAAGGAACTCCTAAGGAGCGTTCATAAATACGGGCCTAGAGTTGGATGTGCTCTTTTTTTGTACGGGGTAAGAAGGGAATCATCAAATAACACATTTTTACAATTTACTTTTTTTACAAAATTATTTGTAAATTAAATTCACACGTCTTTCGCCATTATACACAAAATCGTATAGTTTAGATAATAGGAAATTTAATCATTCAATAGTAACTAAGATAAATTACGTAATCTTTCTAAAATGATTGTATTATGAGTATAATTTTTAATTTAATGATCTATCGGTAAAAAGCTGTTGAAAATAGAATTGTAAATATGAAATTTATTATTTGCATGTTAAGTCGCGATATATTTATATTTTTGAAAGATTCTGAGCGATAAATAACACAAAGTTCGTTTGCAGATCTTAAATAATCAAAAAAGAATTTTTTAAATGAGTTAGTGGCTCAGTGGTATCAAGTCGGTCTGTGGATCCTGAGAACCTCGGTTCGATTCCCATAGCCGACAAACAATTTTCACCAAATTAAAATTACTTCTGTGGCTCTCCCTCTACTAATATCTTTGGAGGCCGTGATTTGACGACTGGTTCCCGCACTTCACGCGCATAAATATATCTCTTACCGAGATCTGCTTCGGCAGAGTGCCACACCCAGTAATGGGTAAAAGGCGTGATAATATATTTATATTTATTTATTTTACATAATCAAAACAACGCAGCTATTCTTGTTAAAAAGAAAGCAAGTGCACAAATTCACAATGCACGCGGAGTCAGAGTACGGGCAATATGTTTTACTAACGTGCAGTGCACATTGTCTGTACATAAACATTTACGTCTAGTTAGCGCGATACGTGCTGAACGCGCTCGTATTAAGGGTTGCATAAATACTTCCTTTTATATTTTCCAAACAGCCGGAATGATCAGGATTGTACTTTTTCTACGACCTTCTATTTAAAAAATAAATTAAGAAAAATTAGTTTGACAGTTATCTCAAAATAAACAATTCGTTGTTATGAATAATCAAACAAAAACTAAGCAGAATGCATTGCATTTTACGCATCGCTCAACTTTACCTACTGCGATCAATGTGTAAAGCTTCTACTTCACGGCTGGGAAAAGAAAAAAATTGTTTTATTTCTTATAGCAATCTGTAAATACGCAACAAATTGCTATTTTTATTTTACGTCTATATGAAGGTATGCATTATATCAATAAATTAGATGTACTTTTTAATTCTTTCCTCGTTTATAATCATACAAATTTAGATGATATGAATTTATTTGTAGCTTTGATTCTCGGGTGTGAAAACGAATGAAAGTAAATAAAAATTAGATCTCGATACTGCTTTAGAATATATGGTTCTCAATTTCCATTTGATATATCAGAAGTAAGTTTTATGATTTGACACCGTTGGATTTTGTATATGAGGTTATCTTAACAGTGTACGCGCACCTGTAAGTAATTTAGAAAAATTGCAACTACGAATTGTGCAAAGCTGTCAAACAATTCAGAGAATACGGGGAATTTTTGATAGGATAAGGGCATCATTTTTATGAAAATTAAGAACTTGTGTGGAGGTACAGGAAGGGAATTTTGAACATCTATTAAAAAATTTATGCACAAAACTATTATTGTAACTATCTATTCATAAATAAATAAATAAAAATAAAGAAATGTTGTTGATGTTATGAAGTACAAAAAATTTAAATTAAATTCACTTATTTGTCATTGAATGTTAGTTATGTGATTAAATAGTTCATTATAATCTTTATTTCTCGTCGACCAGTGATATTACAAATGTTCACGTTAAGAAACATCATTAGTTTAGCGAATTTTGAAAAAAATTAATTTTGACATCTAAATCTATATTCCCTCAAAGTTTTTGATCCTTTTAATAGACAAGATTAAACTGGTATATGTCAATATTTCATATATCAAATATATATTTGCTGCATTATTAATATAATAATGTTAGTGAAATACCAGGTACATTATAATTAGTAGGTATCTTTATATCTGCTACATCATTTTAATACCTGTAACGTTGCTAACACAAGAAAGCAAATGTATGTTACATTTATGTAATTTTTGTTACAGTTTATAGGGTAGGTGGTTCAGTGGTATCGAGTCGGCCTGTGGATTTGAGAACCTGAGTTCGATGCCCACGGCCGACAAACAATTTTCAACACATTAAAAAAATATATTTAAAAACTATCCCTCTGGCTCCCCTCCACTAACATCCTTGGAGAACGTGATTTGACGGCTGGTAACCGCAATTAACACACTAAATATATCACTTACCAAAATCTGCTACGGCAGAGTGTCACATTTAGTAATGGGCAGAAGGAATTATGATATATTTATTTCATTTATTTATATCAGAGTTATTTCAAATACTCGTGATATAGCGTATATGTGTAACGATTTAGATGAAACTTGATATTCTAATGTTTTTTGGAAAATTATCTACATAGGTATCATCCTTCGGATAATTCATATAGTACGTTATTTTTAATGAGAATTCATGAAAATTTAGTTCTTCAAAACATAGGCATGTGAGTACGGCAATGTAATATATACGAGTAAAAATTATAAAAGAAAGTTTTTTCTAGTATCAATTTCTTGGTTTCTTATTATTTATTTTAAACTTTTCAGCTGCAGTTATTTCCCAACTGAAGCTCGATCTCCCATATATTTAAAAATAACGAACCAAACTATATGGTTATAATATACATTAAATCGTATAAACTAATAATTTATGCCTAATTTTGAAGTAATTTAAGTATTTGAAAAACTATTATATTTTTTAATGTGAATAAAATTTTTATATAAGATAAAATATACTTTTTCAATGTCAGTCAGAAATTAGCACTTGGTGCGGTGATACGTATCATATATTTCTGTAATATTCGGTTTGATTTTTTATATTTTAGTATTTGTAATTGCAGAAAATCCTTACTCGCAAATGATGTGGAAAACTGCAAAAAAATATTGCTAACGCTTTTTTGATAATTCTGGATAAATCTTTTCGCAAAAAATCCAATAAGCATTGGTCGTATTTTTTTTTTTAATTTCAATTTAATATTTCCGAAATTTCGAGTTATTAATTTTTTTTTCTGCAATAAAAATAAGAAGAATGGATTTTCAAATTCATTCTTATTTTTAAATAATAATAAAAGTAAATGATCACTAATATTATTATGATATTGTTTTTTTATTATTAATATTAAATTTTAATAAAATTAGTTACACTGCTTAATTTCCACTATTTAATTTACCAAAACAGCAATTTAATTTATTTAGTTATAATTTTCTCAGTGGTGACATGTTGATGTGAAGCGACACACTATTTATAAATTACTGCTCCATGTAATCGTGAAAATTGTAAGTCATTCATTTAAGTTCCTAAACATAACAATATTTCGATAATAGTACAATTACAATGTATGTCAAAATTGGTATACAAATATACTTTAAAGATTCAATTTAACTAGGAGACCGCATAAATGTACATCTCTTGTTAAGGTAGTAATAGTGTGATGGTGGCGCCATCGGTTGTCGAGTGGCAAAACTGACGCTCAAAAAAAAAATTGAATAAAATAAGTGTTTTATACCTATTATGATTTGAATATCATGAATTATTAACAGATTGTTGGTCTAGTAAATTTTCAAATACCATACCACCGTGTGGTGTTGCCATTATAAATTGGAATTCTTAATTTTTCGTTAAAAACAAGGCTTTGTATGGCTATATATCCATTAATAAACGATAAAAAACTTTCTCCTTCTGACACAATATACATGGATAGTTCTAGAACTAGTTTTTCAAATGAAACTGCAAAATTTTAGAGGTACACAAACCAAATATGTGCGATTCTGAGTGATGATCGCCATAAGCTCCGTGTATAAGAACTCAACTTTAAAAGCGAATATATTTGTTCAAAGACGATGAATGTGTTTCATATTTTAAGAGGATGCGTATGATTATCCAATGTTTACGTGAGCCAAATTTCAATCTGATCTGCAAAAAAAAATTTCACGCTAGTACTACCTTAACAGCGCAACTATGACAAAAATTATTATTTTTCAATTATATTTGGGGAAGGTCGGGATCTACCTGGGCCCCAGTTGCGTCGCCCCTGCCCATTAAGAAAAACTAACGACCCTCAAGAGGATCGCGATTCACAAATTGAGAAGCACTGTATTAGACAAAGAGTCAATATTTTAAATAAAATGTAACTTGTATAATAATAATTTTTAAACAGCAAGTAATTATTTTTTTTAGCAGATTCCAGGAGAAATATATATATATATATACCAGGAGGCACAATATTGATAAAAAGTGTATAAATATCACAGGAGTGTTTGTTTTTCACAACGAGATAATTATTTTTGCATGAATGAATTTGCGATAACCTTGGGAACTTATTTATTTTCAGGTTAGTGACCCTTGACGAGACAAATCAAAAATAGATCTTCTCTTTAACGTTTCCCTTTTTTTCTATAATTACTCGGTTGACTGATGAATGTAGTAGACATAATACAATCGCTCTCACACATATCGTATTTGTCAATATGCGTTTTAGAATGTGTACTTCGTTAATATTTGCGTATTTGTGTGCATATACGTATTTACGCATGCTAGATTTTTCTTTGGATTCGCGAATTTACTTTCTATTGGAAATGAGCTAAGGTTTCCTCGATTAATTGGTTACAAAGGAACAAAAAATATGTACGTAACTTTCTTTCTTATTTGCTATACTTGATACCTACATAAATATACACATGCATTCTTTAGTATATTCCAATACCGCTAAACTATCAAACAAATATTTTCTACGAAACTAATTGCTGTTGATTGTTTTAAGTTCGTAAGATCTCGGTTATTTATATCTCATATAGTGAGATCAGAGACCTATTCCATTAGCCATTTGGATCACATGTAACGTACACTTACAGAAACAGAGGACTTAAATATTATTCTATTTTACTTACTTTATTACTACTAGAGTTACTGGTTAAAGCTCAGCTTGATGAAGTTTACTTTCGTATGCATTTACTTTGTTTATTTCATTTAGCTATGAGACTTTCTCTGAATAGTTAGTTATAAGTGAGGCAAATAACAAATGGAATGTAACTCAGATTTCGACTTAAATTAAATCTAATATTTTATTTTAATCTTTAAATAATTTATTCATAGTTGTAAAAAATATTTCATTGTACCTAAAAGATAGAGATAATTTTGAAGGTGATGTTAATTTTATAAAAGTAATTGAAGTTACTTTTCGAAATATAATACAAACATTCAAACAATTTTTTTTTTACTAATATCATTATTTATAAATTAGTCCACCTTGTTTGTAATCAGTAAATAATGCGAATAATCGACCAACAGCGTTAATCGATATAAGGTTTGAAGTTTGAACTGCATATATTCTATGTAATATAGTATTTTGTTGTTAAAACATAAAATGCAACAGTGATTATAGAGAGAACCCGAGAAAGAAAAATGTATGAACACTTATCTCTTACATATTATATCGATTAAACAAATCTTTATCTGGTATTTTTTAAAGAGTATTTTTGGAGAAAATAAAAGCTTCGTTTAATTGATCTACTACCTAGACGTCGGCAAAAATACCAGAATTAGATTAGAACTCGCTCGTATTGGATTCGAATCGAATTCGATCCAAACATCGAATAAAATGTCCGATCCGAAAGTTAGATAAAACATCCGATTTGAAATTCGGATAAACTATCCGATTCAAAATTTGAATACAATATCTGATGCGAATGTAGGATAAGACATCCGATCTGAAGTTCGGATAAACTATGCGATCCGAAATTTACATTTACAGCTTTTAGGTGCCAACTCTGAAAAAACAAAAAAAAAACATGTAAATTCCAATTCTACTCTATAGAAATGTCCGGCAGTACGGTGGTGTGGGTAGCGTTACGGTATTCGAATCCGGATATCTCGAGTTCAAACTAAAAATTAAATGAGCTACCACACTGCGGCTCAGTATGTTCGGGCCTTGTACTATAACTGGAATTCAGGTCCTGTTGTACAGACTAACATAAATAAATAATAAATAGCACTACGTAAATTTATGATTAAATAACGTTACAACAAAATATGTCTCTTTGAATCACCGACCGATGTATGTCGCATCAAATTTTGAATCGGATTGGATCTCAGATTGATTTTCAGATCAGTACTGGAATCATGTAAAAATAACTAGAAATTAATAGTAGTGACTTACGTCAAACACTACTTATGTAAAAATGAAGAGCGAAAATGATATTGTTTTGCGTTAGTTTAAATGTTATTTCTAAACGCAATGTTGAATGCTTTGTTTACTATTTACAAATTTTTATTAAATTCATTTAAATTTCTATAAGTCGTTCTTTATTACAGAATTCATTAATATTTTTTTATCAATTTTCACTCAGTACTTGCTATTCAGAATTGAATTAAATTAATGACAGTGATGTTTCTATTTAACACAGAAATGGTAAAAATATTAATGTGTAGATATTTTACAATAATGGTGTGAATACAAAAAAAAAGCTAAATCTAATTTTATATGAATAAATATTAACTACAAAGTAATAATCATAATTACATTTGATTGCTAAAAGACTATGGGTTTTTAATTATATAAAATAATATAGAACTTGTCAAAGTCACTGCAAATATGTGATTTAACATAAAAAACTAAAGAATACTAAGAAAACGATATCGTATTGAGGAAAACAGTGAGTTGACGGAAATGTGTGAAGATAAGAACGAAATGAGTGATATTATATATATATATATATTAATTTTTCTTGAATATATTTGGATAATCTAAATATGTTTATATTTGGGTGGATTAAAAAACCACGACTTTTAACATTTGTTAATTCCGCTTCTTTTATGTGACATACATTTTCTTTGTTTACAAGCAATATAATATAATATATATATATATATATATATATATATATATATATATATATATACATACATATATATATATATATATATATATATATACATACATATATATATATATATATATATATATATATATATATATATATATATATATATATATATATATATATATATATATATATATATATTTATTATATTATAAGAAGATTAAGACAGCTCACAGAAAAATTAGTATAAGTGTGGTTTTATACTGGTAGCTCAATACAAGAGAGAAATGCATGAAAGTAAAAAAAAAATAACAGGAAAATTAACCTAGTCATCAGTAATCATAAAAAATAATATTTGCCATTAACTTATCGAGTTATAGAATAGAAGGGAATGTATTACTCTCACTATTATAGTTTTCGAGATCTCAGTGGGAGTACCCGATATGAGAACAAGCAAATGAGCGAAATATGGACAATAATATTGCTGAAATTAAAATTGCCTGAATATAATACTTTACTCATGAGCTCTTATTACAAGAAAAGATATTAAATTTGTAACTTTTTAATTTTTTAAACATTAACATATACATTGTGCCAGTGTTTTCTTTAAATCTTAGAAGTATAATAAACGGTATGCGATAAACACAGAATTCCTTCACGGGATTATAGGCAATCAATATGTACGTTATTTTTATTCTGTACGGCACACTATAAAATACAAAAATAAATAAGCGAACAAACTCATATATAAACTTTGACTGTTCATTTTTTCACACTTCTTATTGAAAATAACGGCACATACTTGTGAGTGACAACACAAATAACTAAATTCCACATATCACATATTCACATAGTAGTTCCTCGTATTGTAGGTGATTTCTTAGGATCACAGCGTCAGTCACCGTGCAGAGTAGTATGTTCTATAAATGTACATAACGTAAGTGAACTAAAGAAATATGAGTGACGTAGCCAATTTATGTAATTTTTCACAATTTAATAGTATCTCAAATATTAATACTATATCATTGGATTTAATTGTAAGATCTGTGTCTGGCAATGCGAATAAATATGAAGTTTTCTCTAATTACAATGGATTCACATCATCTATTAGTAATTATTGGTTTAAATATAAATATAAATACAAATGATTTTCTTCAAACTAATACCTCTTGTAAATCTTTTAACTTCCACCACTGTGATTATGATAATACATAATTTACAAATTATCATGAATTAACTAAAACGATCGCTTTAATTTCTCAAACGAATTTTATTGATTATTTTTATGGTATACTGCATTCTCTTTTTGATAAATATGTTTCACGAAAAGATTGCAAGCGACGTCAATATCCAATATGCTTTAGTAACTCCTTAATTGAAACTATTAAAGAAAAAAGTAAATTTCTTACCAAATAAAAAAAAATTAAATAATATTACCGATTTTAATTCATTTCATATTGCTCAAACTACAACACTTACGAAAAAAAAAGCAGAGATTACACAATCAAAGTAGAAAATAACATAAAATTTAATACAAAAATCTTCTGGAATTACACTAAGACAAGAATAATTGTGTTCCTAATATAGTGTCATATAATAATTTTTAAAAAAATGACAGCTGGTGGAGATATCTGTAATCTTTTAATAATGAATATAGGAGTAAATAATGGTACGCAACAATAGATGAAATAATATTTAAACATGATAATTTAGATGTATCTAAAAGATTTAGTCCTGATGGAATACCATTCAAGTTTATTAGAACATGAATAACAAATTTTAACCAATCTTTGAAAACAGATTTTTCGAAATATGCGGAAAGTTTCCCACATTACACCTATTATGAAATCTGGTAATGCAAGTGATGTATTCAACTATAAACTAAATTCAATTATGTCAACAATTGACATTTGTTTGAGGCGATTATTACCGATAAATAATGAAATAAAAATTTATTAATAATTACATAATACCGGAATAACATGGTTTCTGTCTATAAGGCTCAGTATTAATCAATCTTATTCCCTTTACTGAATTTGTAACTAGAAATTTTGATAATCTTATACAAGTGTTATTTTTCTTAGATGGTTTCAATCATATTTACCAAATAGTTCGCAATTAGTTGTTTCCCATAATTTTAATTAATGTATTATTTAATATTTATATTAAAGGCATGTACACAAATTTTCAACTTCGGGTACATACGTTAAGAGTACATATTTGATATCCTGGTTATGGATCAAAAGTACTTTTTTTAAAATAGAAAATCTGCAATATTTATTTTTAGTAGCACCTGATTCACTTTGCTTTCTAGTAGAAACAAACATTGTACGAATAATTAACAATCTAAATTACATAATACTGTTAGAATGAACAAATAAAATTTAATTATTTTTAAATTATAAAGAGTAAAATTGGGATACCGCCAGGATTTGAATCTGGGATCTTATACATCTAGGATGACCGTAAGTTATAGTATATTCCGAAAATTAACCACATTAATCATGGTTAGTTTTTTCAGTAACCGGTTTCATTACGGAACATGGTCTTTGAAATTTGTGGTTAGTTTTTAATAACCAAACTAACCGTGCTCGAGCGGCGGCGGTGAGTTTGGTAGCTTCGCTGCTGTTGTTGACAAGTTTGAAGCGTGTTTGGCGGCTTTTGTAGTGTTTGTGGATTTTTGTCTTATAAAACTATATTTTTATGACGATTGATATGTAAACATGTGATACGAAATTTATTTTTATTTTTTAATAGGCAACTGTATGTTTTCTTATATAATTTTTTCTTTGTATATAATTTATGTAGTTACATACGAATTTGAGTTAAGGCACATATATTCATATTAGATGAATTTATTACTCATTTTTATTTTTTCTGTATTATTTTTATATACCTATATTATATATAAGTTGAAGCAAGTGTGATGCAGAATGCATTTTTTTTTATATAAATATTTTTTCGTATGAATTAAATTTCACACTTCGAAACTCATCTGTCAACTGACAACTGTCATCGTTGCCAAGGTCAAAGTGTTCCGTTTTACATATAAAATAACGTCATTCTAACCGTAACCATGGTAAAATTGTACCGCAACGTGGTTCATTTTCAGAATATACTATTAGTTGGTTAAAGCATATGATTGGAGTTCATAACGCCCCAGGTTCAAATCCTGGCGGTATTTCAATTTATCTCTTTATAATTTACTTTTATTAATTACTAAGTATTTACTTCGAAAATAATAAATAAAAGAAATTATTTTTAATTAAACCGACTTAAAATAATTACAATAAAGCTATATATCCAATGGCACAAAAAAAATATGACTAAAATTTATTTTTAGATTTAGGGCTGATATTTCAACCTCCCAACTAAGGTCCTAATAAATTTATCTGTTAGACAAACAAAAAATGTCGCATCAAAATCATAGTTCTAATTATTAAAATAATATTAACTGTCATTTTTTGGTAAGCTATTTTTTATTTGATAGACTGATAAATTTGTTTTTCATTCGAAATCAGTACTTCAAATAATATGTATCCGAAGTTATGAAACATTTTGTATAGTTCTTTTAAATATAAATTACCTAATGTTTGCAGATTATTTGGAATTTTATATTTATGACAGCAGAGTGTTACCAGCAGCTTTAGATAATTTATATAAGTGATGCAGTATTAATCAAACGTCATTAACTGTCAATAAACTGTATATAAATATAATACTAGTATTGCTTGCATCAGAGGAAATTCTCATGTTATTTATTTTAACTACAGTATAAATGGCATTCCAATTGAACACAAAACTAGAACTAGAGATCTTGGTATTATATAAGATTCAAAACTTCTTTTTAATGATCATATCACTGGTATTGCATCAAAGGCATATAAACTATTAGGTATTATACTGAGAACTGTTTCATCTTTTAGTAAACCAGAATCATATTATATTACTGTATATGGCGTTAAAATCCTTTTTATGTAAAAAATATTAAACCTGTTCAATCTATAAAGAAAAAAAAAGTGAATTTAATTTGGAATATATTGATTGCAATATGACCAGTCAAAATCTCAATATGACTTGACTCGAAAATAGAAGAATTAGAAATGATATAATTTTCCTGCATTAATCAATTAATTTTATTACTGATAGCTAACTTTATTTATATTTATTTAATTTAAAAACTCTTCAATCAATAGAGCGATGTACTTTACATTCCATGTTTAATCATCTTGATATATTTTACTTAACTCATGAAAGAATTCGTATTCTATTGATTAGCTGAAATAGAAATAATATACCTGTATAATATATAATTTTTTGTAACATTCAGCGCTGTTTATTAATAATATAATATAATTTTGTAAATTTTATTAATACATATTATTGGTCCACTGTTGATTTCTCCATAAATTAATTAATTAAATAAAAATAGGTGTACACAGATAGTGAAAAAACTGCATAATTTCGGATGTATCGTGGGTATAGTTACAAATTTTTTGTAATTTTTAAAATGTAAACATTCAGCAAAATACTGTATTTAAATTCCTGACTTTAAAACGAAATATATTTTAAGTTAAAAAAAAAACAATCAAAAATAAAATAAAATAATCACAGCTCCGGCCAAGTCCCTGTTGCCCGCTTTGGCGTTGCTTACAAAATTAATATAATAATGTTGAATGTCTATTACTTTCCGGGGAGGGCTCCAGACCCCCTGAACCTCTCCTTGGCTACGTCACTCTAAATATATGTCAGTGCAAAACATGAGACAGTTGTCAGTGTGTGTTATACGAAGCGTAACGTGGAATAAAATATTGACAATCAATTCTTGTTGACTCGTTCATTTATATTGTATTACTGGAACAAGTGCAAGCTATATTAAATTCTAGACAAATATGTTATTCATTCACAGGAACAGGTGAATAAAAAATAAAAATTCATACTATGTCACTGTTTGATAATTATAAGATAGATTTTATTTGTGTTATATAAGAAAAACAATAGTAAAATTTTAATTTGGTATTATTTTCTGTTTTATTAATTTTAGAATAAGAATAAGTTAAAACAATATTCAACTTTCTGAACAAATATGATTTATTCACGAAATATATTCAAAATAAAATGTATCATTAATGGTTATTTACAGACTGCCATAAAAAATTAAACAAATAATTAAAGAAAAATTATCTTGACGGTCGGGTTGAAAAGTCAACATAGCAACAATAAAAATTGCACTCAAAGACAATAAAAGAAATGAAACTCAAGAAAATCCAGAACTTCATCTGAAAAATAGGAGTAAAATTCAGAGTGGACAATAGGCCTATAGACAGAGACGACAGAACTACCTCTTGATATATAGATGTCCCAAATTTAAACTACATAATTTAATCCATAGATTAAACAACTGAAAATAAGGTAACAAGTTCATTTGAGCAAATGTGCGTAACTATTTTATTCCAAAGATATTCCTATTTTTCGAATTGGATCAGCGCTAGTTTAAAAAATCAACTTTATGACGAGATACTAAATATTATCTGATTAATTTCAGTATAAAATTTAGTATGTTGTAACAATTCAATGGAATGCCTGGTTCTTACACAAATAGTGAATATATGGTGAGATATCTCTATGGTATGAATAGTGCTCATCGTTAATATTGGCGACAATTTCATAACATAATATTATCATATAGATGTTTCAGATAAAAAGTTTCAGCGATTTTCTTTTTATTGTACCCATTAGATATCAGTGAATTAGTAAAATATAAATATCTCTAGAATAAAGTATTCACATACTTTTGCTCAAATGAATTTGTTATCTTATTTTAAGCCATGGTTTATTAAGTTAGGCTGTTTAAATCTGCGAAACGCAGTTTAATAATAATAATTTTATATAATATTATAAAAAATTTAAATAAAAATGTGTTAGTGGGGGGAATAACAGCGATATTTATTTTTAATATAGTGCAAATAAACTTGTATGTATAAATCGAACTCGTGTTCCTAAATCAATCTACCCATAAAATATTTGACAAACTATTTAAATGTCTTTTTATCGCACCAAATATATATATATATATATATATATATATATATATATATATATATATATATTTGATTATTGAATGAAAATAATTAATTACAATAATTACGAGTATGTACAAACAAAGTAAATGATGAGCGGGCGTTTTGAATGCCCGCATATAAGGTCCCGGTCGGTATGGAGTTGGAGCTACCTTTGTGAATGCTGTCAAACAGTATATGAGGGGTCTAATTCTACAGTGCACAATCTACATATTTTAAAGAAAATATATGATTACGATTTTATATCTTTAGCTAAATCTGCTTAACAAATTGATTTCCTTCAAAAAGTTCACTCTCCCTTTGAAAACTTGATATGAAATATTTACTTAGTTTCAATGTAACTCTTCATCTTCCAGTAATTATCAAATAGAATAACCTCCATAGCACAAACATAACCAAATAATTCAATTATGTGAAGAATTTCACTTTGATGTTTGTTCTCAGTTTACTTATGGTTAATTGATAAGCTAATATAAAGTTTTATTTCACTACTTATTTTATTTCATTTTAAAAAGTATATTTTTCTATGCTCTGTAAAAACTGATTAAACTTAAATTTTAATCGCATCATATCATTTTCAAAAAGTACAATATCCATTTAGTTATTTTTAAAATGTAGAATTTGTTACTTTCGAAACCTAAAATCATCAAATTAATTTCAATTATATTTAATGGAACGTCGGTTTATTTTACTTTGGCTTTACAAAATTAGTGGTAATACTCATACAAATCAGTTAAAACAACTAAACATATAATTATAGCAACGGATACTATTTATACAGTTTTTCTCTAAAACACAAAAAAATAAAAATAGTAAACATCAAATCACAAAATGTCAAAATGTCAAATATGTTGTTGTTTTTCATAGCAAGATTTTTATAGTTTAGACTGTAAAAGAGCACTTTTACAGCCTAGATTACACGGTGTAAGATAAAATAGATGAATGCAGTTCCAGTTCGTTCCGGTAAAAATTTTCTGCCTCTGTGGCGCTAGTGTAAAGTGCTATTTATCGGTCATCTATCAAATTTGTCAGAACTTGGCACGAGCTTATAAATTGAAAATATTAGTTATTATTTTATATTGTTAATATAGCTACATGTTTGTACGTATATTAATAATAATTAAATATCTTGTGTTACAAGACGATTTTTATTTAGTTATATTCTTCTAGTTTAATTTTCTGGTTATTTAGTTTCGTTAAAAATACCAAACTTTCTCACGAAAGTTTGTGTGGGCCGTAGCGTCTGAAATCTGACCCAAGCCATAAAACCACTTGACTTCACATGCAACTCCAGCGATAACTGCACACATGTATTTACGTAAACATTCCTAAGGGCTGCAAAGACGCACCCTGAACTAGCCTGGCATCATTCGAAGTATTGGCCTTGTTTTGTACAGTTCAGTTGTGCAGTGCTGTGTTAGCTTTGATATAAACTTGTGATTAAGTGTCTGACTAATCAATTAGTGTACTCTGGATTACCTGAGAGCTTCTATCTATCGGTGAGTTTGTCAATCATTGAGTTCTACGTATCATGCATGAATTATAATGTGAGCGTCACTGGAGGTGGCGTCACGCTGTGTGCATGATGTGTGTATGTACTGGGGCTCTACTTAAAACACTACCTAGAGAACTCAGTGCCACCGGACATAGAGCCCTGGAGGGGCTCATGTCACCTCAATTCGCTGTCTTGCGTCTGTGAGTCAACGGTGTTCTTAGTGAGCGACACGGAACCAACCCTTTCGGGGGGCAACGGTGCGTCATTATGATACTGGTACTATCATAGGTGTCGCCCTACGTGAGTTAACCCGCTGGCTTCCTGTACCTGGGGAAGGCTGGTGGCAACGGTGTGACAATATCCTGCCTTCTGGTAGCGATAGGTGTTGCCGAACTCTATATGAGTTGATCCGCTGGTTTTCCCATATGTGGGGAAAACTGGTGGCAACGGCGCTACAATATCCTGTCGGTTAGACGGTGATAGGTGTAGCCAACCCATCGGTGTTCACTACAGTTGGTAGTGAGCTGTGTCGGTGAACCCAACGGCCTATCTGTTAGCCCGAGTTCCTATCCTGCCTCTGGAGGAGGTATATCATTGATAATTCCAGTCTAATTAACCTGGAGCGCCCCAATGGTGGGGATTGATGTGCGTGACTCTGCGATGACACTCTCACTGAGCTTTATGTCTCAAACTCACCTTTATTTACAGGAGACGGCTGATTAATTTACCTGAGTCACCTGACTCACCTGACGCGGCGTGTACACCTACATCTGGTTCACGCCATATCATCACACGCCCTGACTATACATATACAGTTTGTATAATTATTGTTTCACCCTCATTTTAATATTACATACCACGTTAATACCTCAGAAGTGGTATAAAATAGCGTCATCTTAATCTATCATCAATTTACTCATCATCGTGATAATACTTGCGTTGAAATTTATCATTGTAGATAATATGTATCAAAATTTGTACCTTCATAAGATTTCAAATAAATTTAAAAAGGAGTAATTTAATATAATTAATTCATACGATTAATCGTATACGATATTAGGTATTAATAGGCAAAACAAAACTGCTATTTCATGCAAATTATAATAGCAGCTCAGGTACATACAAGATATGTAAGGAAAAAGTTCCTTTCCTTAAACAATTAAAAAAAGGGATGTTGTATATACAAACCATGGTTTTCAAGACAATGTAATTAAAGAATAAAATAAAATTTTCTGTTCATATGTTCATTTTAAGATTAAATTCAGAAAATAACTAAGCTTTTTTACTATTAGTTCTGTATTTTTTAAAATTACAAACTTATGAGCAAAAATTTCTACGCCACTAATTGTATAGTATAAATATCTATCCTTTTTATTTAAAACATAAAATCTGTTGATATGCTTAAATTCATAATTTAAAACTCAAATACTGGATTGCATCAAAGTTTTATCAGTTCATTATCAACTGAGGGTTCAATAAATTTGAAAAAATCGCTATTGATACCGTTGCTAGATAAACAATTCTTCAACTAAAGAGCTTTTTATTTTTTTCTTGCATATAAATGTTATTTGAATAATTTTTCACTACATTAATTTGGCCTGCAAATGACAGCGGAATGATTTCTCGTATTAAATGTATATATTTAGCTAAATAAAGAATGATATAATCTTGCACTAATTATTTCCAATTATATAAAATGTATTTTTTAGATTTTATATATTTAATGTTAATATTATGTTTATGTTAATATATTTTGGCACTCTCATATAGAACAATCTGCGCATGCCGATGCTTCAACATATCATTTAATATATTAAATTTGAAAAAATCAACTTGCCTCCGCCAGGATTTGAACCCGGACTTTCCACTTTAGCCGCGAACGTCCTACCACTTAGACCACAGAGGTGTGTCTAAATGCTGGCGTTGACAAGTGATTTTTTCTGCGTGTCGATTGTTAGTAATTATCAAATGCGCGAAATGTTTATTTCGTCGACGAAATAAACATTTCGCGCATTTGATAATTACTAACAATCGACACGCAGAAAAAATCACTTGTCAACGCCAGCATTTAGACACACCTCTGTGGTCTAAGTGGTAGGACGTTCGCGGCTAAAGTGGAAAGTCCGGGTTCAAATCCTGGCGGAGGCAAGTTGATTTTTTCAAATTTAATATAATTACTACTGACTTCAGTCATTACAATCATATTCATATCATTTAATATACCATCCAAACTGTGAGTTTTACCATTATTCAGATGCATCAATGGAAAACTAACATCACTCTCATCTATATTTCATTCATTATCTCTAACATTTTCTTTTGTATTTTCACTACAACCATTAAGTTCATTTATGCTACCACATAAAGCTCTAAAGTAGTTACACCAGCTATTATCTGATTCATTGCACAATAACTCACAATCCGCACTCTTAATCGCTTTCATCGCCCTTACATGATCACCTCTCAATCTCTTCATACTCAACCAAAACATTCTTTTATTCATACTAAAAATCATTAGTCAATCTTTCACTCATTAAATTATCAATAAGCACCTTACTTTCTCACACTACTATACGATTAACACATTTATTTAATTTTTTGTACTACAACAAGCATTCATCACGTAAAATTTGAGGTACATCTTTCACATTTAGAAATCGCAAATAATTTTTCTTTTTCTCCTCAATTGCTTTTTTTTCTTTATTATTTCACCTTGGAAAAAAGCCTCATCTACATTAACCACAAACTTCTTTGCACATTTAAACACTGTATCCTTAAATTTCAACCAAACATTATTTATGCTGGACTCAAAATTAAGCTCACATACAGGCAAAGATTCATTTATTTTCTCAACAAACAAATCTCTACATTCTCATTTTGCAGTACACTGTATTTCACACGAAACATTTTTCCCATACCTTTCACCCGCATTCGTCAACATTTATCTAGACGTATACGCGATACCACCTAATAATGGTAATTCGTACCCAATTTAGCACCACGCTTCACACGGTTATCTACAACTAAATTTCTCAATCGTTCATCATACAAAATAAAATCAATCACACTCTATTTATTCTAACTCACATTTCTCATGTATACAAATGAGCTAATTTATGTTTGAAGGCAGAGTTGAAAATAAAGAGATTACACTCCAAATAAAAATAAACCATTTTCCTACCGTTTTCATTCACTCACGCATCACCAAACTTACCCATTACATTCCCAAACATGCTTCTCTTTATTCCTACCCAGCCATTCAAATCACCATATATGGTAACTTTCCCACCTGAGTTACACAAATCAATAATACTATCTAACAAATTCCAAAATCGACTTTTTTCAAGATCATTTTTGTATTCAATTGGGCAATAAATTGACGCAACAAAGATTCTATGAAAGCCTACATTTAATCTTAGCCAAATAATTCTCGATGAGGTACAACCATAATCCCTCACAAATTCATTCTTTCACTAACAAGCACACTCACATCATGCTTCGCACGTCCATTCTCAACAACACCCCATCACAAGTAAATCATTCGATCTAACTCTTGCTCACTACAATCTTTCCTCTTAGTCTCAGTCACACAGAAAACATCTACATTATACGCATGCATTACAATCATACATTCATTTCCGTTACTAGTTATACCACTAACGTTCCATGTATCAAACTTATATTCATAAAATTTCGCCCATTTATTCTTCATTTAACAAAAAGAAATAGAAGTAGGGTTTGTTAAGTAAAAGGGTAGATGTTGAAGCAACTTATCAGGCGTATCCTTAAATATAAAAGAAAATAGAAATAAATTACATTCACACATCTGTCAAACGTTAATTACAACCAAAAAACGAAACAACTAGGCGTTTCTAAGCATGTAACTAATGTAAACAAATAACGATATTCAAAGAAAATATACTACAAAAAACTAAACTATTACAAAAATCAAAGTTACGAGTAACATTTATTTTAGTAAAAGATTATGCAGCAGGTCCGGTAACAAATAGTATTTACCAATAACAACAAAACAAAAATTACTTCCAACCCAAAATGCACGATCGAATTCAAAATTGACTGGATTATATAGCAATATAAATTTTATTGTATAATTGTATATTCTAAATTTGAAATGTAACAGCGTGTATATTCTAACATTTATTAATTCTACGTTAAATTCCGAATACTACAATGATATGCCAAAACTCAAATTTTCCAGTCAAATGTATTACAAAAAAATTAAAATTAAAATTATTTGAAACAATTGAAACTAATAACTATTGTATTTATAGAAATTGTTTATTTATGCAACAATTTCTTGTATACTTTTGATGATTTAATAAAAATATTTAATGCAATTCAATATTTTTTAATTATTTTGCATAAAAATTTTAAATACCGTTCTCAAGTTTTATTTACTGTAAAATTAGATTTGTGGCATATTCCTGTATCCAGACTTTAACGTAGAATTAAAAAAAATTAAAAATATTCCGGGTGTTTTATCTAAAATAATAATTTTGATTTCGCCTCCGGTTACACTGAAAGTGATATGTTTATCATTTGTACATGAAAATGATGCCACGTATTTTAATTTTATGCAAATAAATTTTTTAACTCATATGTAATTGCCATTAATTTTATTCAAATTACACTTTGCCCAGATGTCTAATAAAGTTAGCAATGTTAGGCTTCTTATATACTGTATAAGCGTATATTATAAACACAATAGTGATGAGCAAATTTTTTTCAAAATTTTATGTCCCCCCCAACTCAAATTTTTGGCTGCGCTACTGGTTAAAATTTATAATTATCTAGGTTATGTTATAAAACAATATTCCTTAATAAAGAAGGGTTTTACAGTTTAATAAATTTATTTTAATATAAAAAAAAAATTGTAATAATTCTACATAAGCTGATACATGACAGCTAAACTAAAATAATTATATTTGACATTTTTATAACTACACAATTTGACAATTTCACATAAACATTTTCTCAAAAAATGTTCTACAAAATTCATTTTGTAAGCACAATACAGAAAAAGGTATTTAGAACAAAATGCAAAATTTAAAAAATGTTAGTAGATGAAAGAACATATTTTAGTGACAATATAATTTTTAACAAGCAAAGTTTGGTGGTGCCAAATTTGTTTGATTCAATTTTTAAACAATTAATAAAAACTGCTTTCTACTTTTATTTTTGTACTGACACCCAGTTTTGTCTAGGAGTCATTTATCATTTACCGTTGATCTATTTTCATAATCAGAACGAAAAATATCTGCACTGTTTCCTGGTGAATGCTAGCCATTGGAATCTCGATAGCTGTAAGATCTACAACTTTAGTTAAATTAGATAGTAGATAAAAGTTACCACTTTAGTTAATTTACCAATGATTTTTATTTTATGAAAATGCTTTCCTAATTATATATTATTTGTATTATAGTAGTCGTAATTATATATTATTTATATTATATTTATAATTACAGGTACAAAAAGATAAAATTAGAAAAAAAATTTAAATTTTTTATGTTTAATTAATCATTCAAATAAATGTTATAAAATACAAACTGTCTTCACAAATTTTCCATCATTTAAATCAAATTATTGCTTTTCAAAAATAAAACGAATAACGCCATCAGAGGGTCCACTCTACTTCATAGCGGGATGTGGCTGTGGTTGCGGCTATAATATTTCAGGTGACAGCTATACCCAGTTGTCATAACGGGACTTATGCCCTATTTATCAATCAATTGTTAAGTAAATGTTAATTATCAGCAACATAAATTATATGAATATATGGTATTCTCTTATATTTAATATGCAGATAAGCAAGTAGGTTATTAATGGAGTTATTACTCAATGTTTAGATAATTGTATCGTCATGGCTTCGCCTTTATTAGTTGCTGGCTAATCCACTAGAGGCGCTAAAGATCATCGTGTACAGTTTTCGAAATAAAATTATTATCCTAAGTAGTAAGCAAGGGGAAATAACACAGTTATTTTAATTATATATTTTAAATGGATGAAATATAGTTTAAGTGTATCTTTAACAAACATAAATTAAATAATATAAACAATTTATTAATATTAAAAGTAATAGGAGTGATTGGACGGATGTGATTAAAAATTTGTTTTGTGATGAGTAAATGAGCTTATATGGAGGGAATCTATGAATGTGGTTGAAGCGAGGATGGTGTGTTAGGATAAGAATGTTTGACGAGGACTGATTATTTGATAAATTTGATGAGTAACTGTTTTGTGAATGATTTTAGGGTTCGTGCTCTAATCTTCAAGTTCGGTTGTCCGAAATGCAAATGAACATGAAGATAAAAAAAATCTTCAACCAAAAAAGGTATAGTACGTGTTTTCTGGAATTCAGTTACAGAAAAGTGTCTAAAATGATTTTTATTTAAATATAGAAAATAAAATAATGTTCATATTAAAATACTTATGATTTACTTGTACAACTTGCTCTTTAACGATTTCTTGTAGCGTTCAGTTCCAAGTTTCCATATAGGATCCAAAACATCATTAGGACGGATGTCTTATCCAATCTAGTATCTATTTATATATTTGCACCAAACGTAAAAGAGACTGTAAGTAAACTCGAAAAACGCACTTGTGGTTTTTTAGACCTCACACGTTAATCGGGTCAAGTCTAGGATCGTGCCTAAATATTCTAATATATTATTTTTTAAGTACTTGTGGAGGCCTAAATTTGATAATAAATTCAATATCGTTTCTATAATTTGCTTTACATCATACTTAAATCGTGTTCCAGGTCTCATCAGTCCGTTATATGTTAGTTCTTTTTTGTTGTGTCAGACTAGGTGCTGGTAATATCACAGTCGAAAGTAAAAGTCTGCAACAAGTCTCATATGTTCGTGCTTTAGTCTTTTGGAGAACTTTATTGGTATATTTAATTGATTCCACGCGCACTACAAATAAATATAAAAATTCAAATATTATATATCTTTTCTTATGGGATGGCTAGCTCAGTGGTATGAAGTCGGCCTGTGGATCCTGAGGTCCCTGGTTCGATTCCCACATGCGACAAATTTTCATAATTTGAAAAAGCTATCCCTGTGGCTCCTCCACCACTAACATGTTTGGGGGCCGTGATTTGACGACTGGTAACCGCACTTCACGCGCAATATATATATATATATATATATATATATATATATATATATATATATATATATATATATATATATATATATATATATATATATATATATATATATATCACTTACCGAGATCTGCTTCAGGAGAGTGCCACACCCAGTAATGGGTAGAAGGCGTGATGATATATTTATTTATTTATTTTATATATCTTTTCCAATCTTAAAAAAGATGTTAATTTTTTATTCAATTTTATTAAGATATTACACAAAATCTGATCTTTATCTGTCGAAATTCAGTGACAGACAATGAAATTAATTAAACTGATTATTTTTTGACGATTATCAAAACCAATACAATACTTCATTGTATGTCACGTGTCTGCGTCCTAATGAATCCTGTCATTATTATACTGAGAATAAAGCTCTTGTGATTATTCTCGGAAAAATTACTGTAGCTTTTGTTTTTGTTGACAAATGATATGTATTTGTCAAATCATTATTTAAAACTGTCAACGAGTCAAGTAAAATGTGTGAAAAAAATCGACTTAGTTCCATTTCAGATACAGAAATACATCAACAAATTTTGGAAATAACTTCCAAGAATACATTAATAAGTAATCAATCGATATTGATCCAGTTCAAAATCTTTGAAGTTTTCGAAAGAACTGTCAAATTATTTTCATTTTATTCTCACTCTCTTGTATTATTACTGAAAATTTGTATTACACACACTCTTAGAAGTTCAAATTTGTACATGAATTTTTGGTCAAGTTGTGACATCTAACAGACTATACCAAAACTATTATTGTTGCTGGCCAATCTGACAGATGTCTGACAGCACATTTCCTCCCATGGCCAACTTCATTTAATTGCGCTACGCTTATTATGGCCGTTTCCTTTCAAAGAAAACTCCTTCTACCTTCTTGCAGATAATTATAACAGAAACAAAACAGTTAAATGCCAAATTGAACGTTAGTAACATATCAGGATATTATATTTTTAATATTGATATTAAAAATATAATATAGTTGTCAACCCTTGCAATCATTTGCAAATTTATAAATTATCATGTCAAGTTGTCCATTTTTTAAATTTTGTTTCATGATATCAATGCATTTTCTATTTTAGTTCTATATCTGTCCTTCAATAAAATTATTGGTTTCTTTCTTTCTTCATTTTTTCTTCACAGTACCATAGCATTCTTTACAATAACAAATCAGAAAAAATTCTAACATCGGAAACCATTGCATTACGACCATAGCAGCAAGTACTCAGCTCTCGCTATAAATTTGTTGTGGCCAAATGATGACGTCATCGAGTAAGGTAGTAAGAGGTAAACATAAGGATTTAACATGTGATATTATTTTTATGCGATATCCTACTCTCCTATTCATTTAACGACAAAAATTGTACAAAGTTGTTTATAATTAAAAGTTCAGTGAATTACACCCTATGCGAGGGATAGTCCTCCTGCCGTCGAACCGTTAGCATTTGTGTGAACAGCGTCACCAATAGGGACTTACAATTTTGACGTCACATGCAGCAGACCCCCCTCCACACAATTTTGTGTGAAACAACAAATTTGTAGAAAGAGCGAGGTGACACCTTCTCCTTTCAGCACTACTCCCCGCATATACCCATATTTGTTTGACGTTTCACGTTTGGATCACGTGATAAACGTCAAACTGTAAAAGTACCATGTTCGCTACATAACAAAGCATTAAATTCTGTTTTACTCACTAGATGGCAACCGAAAAATTTGAATTGTATAAGTCCCCATTGTAGGCTGATTACGAAGAGGCTATATATTCGCTTCACGAAACCTTGCGCGGACGCTTTGGACCTAGGCGAACCCATTTACCCATTGATGCCCTTAATTAATAAATAGTGGAATTTGGACAAAATTCGTACTGTACCTACTCTTAAAATAGATCTCTAAACACAATATAGCATCCCTAAAAATTTTAGATTCGTTTAAGGACGTTTTTTTTGTTGCAAGCGGGCACTTACATATATAAAAAAAGTATATGATTGTAGGCAGACGAAATAAAAAGCAATTTTTTTCATTTTTATTTAGTAATTTGTATTTACACATATACGAGTACGAGTACTTTAGCAAAAAAAAGACAACAATATTAAAATATTAAATAAAATTATTATTTTTACACCTTTTGGTATAATTTTTGTTTCTTGAAATGTCTTGCAACAGGACTGAGGATGTAATGGAGCATCGCAATAGGGACTTATAATTTTGACGTCACATGCAGCAGACCCGAAATAGACCCCCTTCCATACAATTTTGTGTAAAACAACAAATTTGTAGAAAGACCTAGATGACACCATGCCGAGTCGATCAACTGGTTTCTCCTTTTAGTACTACTCCCCGCAGATCTCTACATTCGTTGTTCAATCAATACAGGATGTTTGACGTTTAACGTTTGGATCACGTGATAAACGTTAAACTGTAAAGCTATACCATGTTCGCTACATAATGGCAACGGAAAAATTTGAATTGTCCGCATTCTACAAGATAATCTATTTTATTATTATTATTTCATGATGAGCTGGATTAAATTCAATCGCAAATCGTACATCCGGATTTTGCGGTAATTAATCGTAAGTTTTCAAAAAGATTGTTGCACATTTACGTTGAAATTGTAAATATGATAAAATATTGTTGTCGATATAAAAGCCAACCTTGCACGCAGCATATACGAGTATCTATACTCCATGTAAAAAACGGCCACCAAATTTTTTTAAATTTTAATTCCACGTCGATACGTTGCCATGAATTGATTACAAAGATCTACACCGCCCATATTGGTATTGTATTGATCCAGGAACTTCAACAGTAATTTTTTTCTTCATTTTTCGACTATATCGCGATGCAGTTTTCTTTGGATCTAAAGGATCACAATTAGTTAGAACTGTTACTATAGAATTATCGTTTCATTGCACATTTATACGTGAAGAAAAACCATCTCATCGTCCGATTTTTTTTATGTCATTTTTACAAAGTAATTTTATTATATCTAAAATTTTATTTTCTCGGCGGGTTCAAGTAGCACTCAACCCATGTTCTGATAATTCTTGAAAAAAATTTTACGGATGTGAATAGAAATATAATTTAGTTCTATTTTGAAGATTTATATGATCCACCAACCCTAAAGACATCTGCATCTTGGTCATATCCTGTTGTTAAGACGTGTAGATGCACTACAATATGATTCAACGTGAAATACATATCCAGACGGATCAGTAATTATCCACAATCTGAAATTGAAATGTATTGGTTTACCCTGGATAAACTGTTCAGAAACAAGTTGTCTGTAATAGGGAATCATTTATTCGTCTTTGCATATATTTTTTTTTAGGGCATAATTGTTTGAATGCGGTGTTTATTTTATCAAATAAAGGTCGCACTTTCGCATTCATGCAATCAACTCCGCCTGCGGTTGCTGTTGGGTGGATTGAGTAACCTAGTAGCGGCCGTTGCCGGTCCCAAGCCCGGACAAAGGAGGAGGGTTGGGCGTGGGGCTAATCACCCCACCCCGGAAAAAAAAAACCCTGATTACGAAGCCTACTAATACGCCTCGGAAAGGATTGATTAAACGGAGACGATCAAAGCAAAGAACGAAGGATATAAGATTGGGCTCTTGGAACGTAAGAAGTATCTACCGACCGGGAGCATTAGAAGAACTCAAAGAAGAGCTGCAAAAATATAACATTGACATAGCAGCAATTCAGGAAACGAGATGGCCGGAAAAAGGAATATTGCAACAAAGAAACGCCACCTTTTACCATGGAGCATCTTCCAACGGCTATGGAGGTGTAGCCTTCATAGTTAGAGGGAGCTTAAGAGATAATGTAATAGGGTTTACAGTGGAAAACGAAAGAATCTGCACACTCAGGATAAAGGCACATTTCTACAACATTACTATGATAAATGTATACGCTCCGACAGAGGAAAAGGAAGACCAAATAAAGGACCAATGGTATGCTACACTAGAAAATACTATCTCAAAAATTCCAAAACATGATATGAAAATACTCATTGGAGACTTCAACGCGCAGGTAGGAAGAGAAGACTATCTAAAACCAATAACTGGAGGAAACAGTTTGCACGCAGTATCCAATGATAATGGAAATAGACTTGTGGACCTCGCGGTCACAAACAACATGAGAATTAGTAGCACATGGTTCCTACACAAAAACACACATAAAGCTACTTGGTCAGCACCGGATGGAGTAACAAACAATCAAATTGATCATGTAGTAGTGGATAAAAAGCATGCATCTAATATACTAGACGTTAGATCATACAAAGGAGCTAATATAGACAGCGACCACTACTTAATAATATCTAAAATAAGACCACGCATCTCGATAGCTACCACCAACAACGGGGAAAGAAAGCAATACCAAAAATGGAATATCGAAAAGTTGAACGATGAAAAAATAAAGGAAACTTTTAGAGAAAGGATTAGCGAGGCTATAGCAGAGAGCGAACAAACAGCAGATATTCAGGTGATAGAAGAATGGCAAAAGTTAGAAAAGGCGCTACAACATACTGCAGAAAATACAATAATGTATAAGGAAAGAGAAGGTCATAAACAATGGTTTGACCAAGAATGCAGAGAAACTATAAAAGAGAAGAATGCTGCCCGAACTAAAATGCTGCAATGCAATACCAGAGGGAAGAGAGAAACATATGTATTATTGAGAAAACAAACCTTTAAACTGTTGAGAGAAAAGAAGCGTAAGTGGCAAATGCAGTTTCTAAAAGATATAGAACTCAATTATAATCAAAAAAGGCTAGAGAGTACTATAAAAATATAAAACTAACAACAGGGGAAAGGAAACAGCAAACTCTGATGATCAAAGATAAAGAAGGAACAATAGTCACGAACAAAGAAAGAATAGCAAACAGATGGAGGCAGCACTTCAAGGAACTACTGAATACTGAAGAAACCCGAGACCAAGGCCAAAATGGAAGGGCAATTACTTATGAGAACTATCAAACGGCAGAACCGAATATTGAGACACCAACAGAAGAAGAGGTGCATGCAGCAATTACAAAACTCAATAACAATAAATCCCCTGGACCGGATAACTTACCCTCTGAAATGTTTAAGGCCGCAGGTCCGGCCTTTATAGAAGCACTCCATAAGATCGTGCAAGAAATATGGAGGCAGGAGATAATACCAAGGGAAATGACCGCAGCATACATACAACTGGTGTTTAAGAAAGGAGATCAATTAGAGTGTACGAATTATAGAGGAATAACGCTACTGAATACTGTCTACAAAGTAGTTACCAACGTATTACTAGAAAGATACCTAATATACTCTCACGAAATTATAGGAGAATACCAGAGTGGCTTCAAGCCGGGGAAAAGCACAATAGACAATATTTTCATAATAAAGCAATACATAGAGAAAAGCTGGGAGTACAATACACCTCTATACTTCATATTTATAGACTTTAAAACCGCATATGATAGTATCCTCAGAGACGAACTCTGGGCCTCGATGGAGACGCTCGGATTTCCAAATAAGCTTATAAGACTGGCAAAAATGTGCACGACAGAGCAGAGCAACAGAGTAAAGATCTCAGATGTGGTGTCGCAAAACTTTACCTCGAATCAAGGCCTAAAACAAGGAGATTCACTAGCACCTACACTCTTCAACATAGCACTGGATATAATCATGAGAGACGCAAAGCTGAACACAGTGGGTACCGTATTCAGCAAGTCACATCAAGTGCTAGCATATGCGGATGATGTAGTCATCATGAGTGGAAGCTATAGAGAACTACAAGAAGCCTTTGATAAATTAGAAAAATCAGCAAAGAAGATGGGACTCAATATAAATGAGAATAAATCAAAAATAATGACAACGAGTAGACAGACAAACAATCTCAATACCAATCTAGATACCACGATTAGAATCAATAATTACACACTTGGGAAAACTACTAACTTCATATACCTAGGGGTGAGCGTTAGTAGTGTTAATAACAATGCAGATGAAATCAAGAGAAGAATAACACTGGGAAATAGAAGCTTGTTTGCACACTCCCACCTACTAAGAGCCCGATCCCTCTCAAGAGGTATAAAACTAAATATATACAGAACCATTATACGGCCTATTGTGCTGTACGGGTCAGAGGTGTGGGTAAAAGAAGACGAAAACACTCTTCTAAGATTCGAAAGAAAGGTACTGAGAAAAATTTACGGTCCAGTAAGAGAAGCACAGGATCAATGGAGAATCCGGATGAACCATGAACTGGACCAATTATACGACGCACCGAATATCTTAGCAGCGGCAAGACAACAAAGATTAAGATGGCTAGGCCATGTAGAGCGCATGGAAGAAAGTAAACTTGTTAAAAAGGCTCTAAAAACACAACCTCACACAACAAGGCCCAGAGGAAGACCGAAAACAAGGTGGAGAGACCAGGCCCTCAACGACGTAAAGAAAGCGAAAATAAGCAACTGGAGAGAGAAAGCGATAGATAGACAGGAGTGGAGGCGTATTACTAAGGAAGCTAGTATCCTACTAGGATAGTGGAGCTGAAATGTTATTCATGCAATCTGTTCCATCTATAGTATTTAGAAATGATATCTAATATTGATAATCGGGCTGATTCTGATGCCACTTGTTACCTAACAATTCTTGTTAACTTAACAATTATTGCTTTATAAGCAATACTTGTTTAAAATGGTATTCCGGTGACCAATATCGCTTGTTTCAGGAACAATTATTGTTCATGTTTCTTGTTCATTCTGGCAATAAAAAAAACCTCTTGCCAAGTGCCAAGTGAGTTTTCAATATTGTTTAGTGACATAAAAATGGAGAATGGTGTCGTGTTATTAATTGCGGCACTTCAGAATGAAGAAGAAAGGTAGGATGTGATTAATTTATTTTAATTTTTGACCCATATTTATTAATTATTTATTTCAAAAGACAGCAAGTAAGGCGCAGTAGAAGATTCTTGAGAGATGGAAGTGATCTCATGTCTCTTCCCGAAACAGTTTTTCGTAGCATATTTCGCTTATCTCGACAATTAGCAAATGATTTAATTGCACAACTTGTCCCGCATATGAGACAGTCACGGCGACCTGGGCTCTCCATACCATATAATTTGAAGGTAAAGTTTTTTACAGATTTAATATATATTTTTCTAAGGAACAGAGTGAATGCATGTGTTTTTTTATCAAATGTAATTTATTAAATATAACTTTTAAATTGCATATACGTACCTATAAAAATATTTACCATTGTTAAATTTGGAAAAATAGTAAGTAAAAGTAAAAAGTAAATTTCGAAAAATAGTAAGTAAAAGTAAAAAAGTATTTATATTAAATAGGTGCTAGCTGCACTTCAATTTTACGCCCAAGGCAACTATCAAAAAGCTGTTATCATTATCATTTCCCCATGTCCCAAGCAGCTATTAGTCGATGCATCACAGAAGTATCAAATGTGATATATGAAAATATGGGGCATGCAATACATTTCCTCCGGAATGATTATGAACGGTGTGCAGAAAAAGTCAAGTAAAAGAGTAACGCAAGTAATTTAATTTTTATAATAATAAAATATCTGTTTTATTTTAGGTTTATGGCCAGAGAATTTCCAGGTACCATAGGGCCTATTGATTGTACATACATAGCAATAATAGCCCCTCCAACAAATGACCCGCAATTGCCTGGAATTTTGTTTTATAACCGAAAAAGATATTACAGTATACAAAATATAATACAAAATGATAATATGTATTCTATTACAGATATGTGGTGCAGATTTAAAAATTCTAGGTATTAACGCACGTTATCCTGGATCTGTTCACGACAGCGTAATTTGGATGACCTCATCAATAAAGCAACATTTGAGAACAAATTTCGAAGCTGGGGATGAGTCAAGTTGATTAATCGGTATTTTTTTTTCTTTAAGCTACCCATGTTGTGGAGCCATATACTCATAGGTAACTATTCGTTTTTAGGGGATGCAGGATATCCACTTGAGCCTTGGCTAATGACACCCATATCTGATGCTACTGTTAGGAATATGAATGACGAAGAAAGGAGGCGTGAAAGACAGTATAATTCAACACATAAGAGTGCCAGAAATGTCATAGAACGATTAAACGGCGTATTAAAAGCCAGATTCAGATGTCTTTTGAAACATAGAGCTCTGCACTATAATCATATCATAGCTTCAAAAATTATTTACTCCTGTGCCATATTACACAATCTTTGTTTGCAACGTGGGGAACCGAATGGAAATGATATTGGTAGTTCACTTTTATTTAAATAATAATTTTTGATGCATCGTTATAAATATCGATAATTATCGTAATCAATAAAACAACATGGGTTTAAATATTTAAACTAGAAATATGTAGTTCTTTGCCTTAGTAAGTTAGCTATAATTCTGAATATTTTTATATATAATATAGTGACCATTTTTGTTTTATTTTTTCTTTAATCTTATTTATTACTATATTTATAATACCTATAATTTTTAGATGATGATCAAAATGATGAAGGTAATGATAACGATGGAGAAAATATTAGAGATAATAATAATGGTAATGATTGGCTACGACAATGTCAAATAACAAGAAACAGATTACTTCAAAATCATTTTAATTAATTTTGTTCAATTATATTTCCATTATAATATTAAGAAACATCTTGTAAAATATTAATTATACATTGAATTAAACAGTCGTTCAATAGCTTTATTTATTTCTTTTATAGCTTTTTTTATATCATTTAATGCTTCCTGATTATTAGAATTTGCATTCTTAATAGCTAGTATAATGGCTTGTTCAAGGTGAGTAAATCTTTTCCCTATAAAAATATTTGCATGATAAAATGTTTTAGATAGAGTCCATATACTAACTTTTCAGGTAGTAATAATTTGTTTTTGTGTTGGACTGGCATACCAATTCTTCGCAAATATTAAAAATTAATTCAGGATGTAATAAACCTAGCCCAGGTACAGAAAACCTTCAATAGTAGCAGTACCCATTAGGTTTAATAATCTCTCTTCCAGATGATTCAACTTTTTTTCACTAGGAAAACCTCCTCCTGTTAAATTTCTTTTTAAGTTGGCTTTTCCACTCTGTAAAACACTATCAAAAACATGCTGTTACTGTACAGTACATCATTTAATATTTTCTAATTATCACCTTTTTCCACCCTTCAACATTTTTTTTTGGTCCAGTACCTTCTGAATTTAATTGAAGGCACAGCGATTTCCATAATTCTTCTAGTTCATCTTTGTTTTGTGGGCTAATTTTACCGGTTCTAAATTTATCATTTGCACTTAAAAAATTTACATATGTGTTGTACTGACTGTTAGTTGTCTTGGAACTTCTCGGCATTTTATTTAAAATTTGATTTTAAAACTCGAAATGAGACTATTGAAATATTACTTCTATACTTTTTTCATTTGACACTTATCACTTGTCAAAGTAATACCAACCATGTATCGAATAAAACATAAAGTACTAAAAATTTACCTCATCTGTCAATAACTTCATGTGTGTTTCTCAACAATATTGTTAAGTAACAATATTATTAACTTCTGTGAACAACGTGGACACCTGAATTCCAAATTGGAACAATATTGTTAAGTACATTGTAAAGACTCTTGTTTATGAACAATAATTGTTTGCTAACAAGATGGCATCAGAATCAACCCGATTATCGTATAACATATTTTCAAAGGTAATAAAACAAGTGATATGATTATCATCGATTATATTTTCGAGTGGAACCGAGTTCTAAGGACGAGTGAAATATGCTGTTTCGGTTTTACGAGCAATGTCTTCCCTTATTCTTTATCATATCATGAGCTTATATTTAATCAGAGAATATAATGAGAATACTACACATCGAATGTTCTAAAGTTTGAATGTATTAAAATGTACATTTGTAACTACAAACAAGAATTGAAACACAGTTATGTCATTATTAAAGTTCGGATTATAGGCAAACATTTTGCACAAAATATGCGCATATATGCAGGCTTTTTAAACAAAAACTACAGCAAGATATCCAAAATAAGTAATAATATAGGCAAAATATGCTATACTTATTTTTCACAAAATTATTACATATTAATTAAATGATATTACATTATTACATATGTAACTAAACTGATTTAACTATTAACAGCAGTGTTACTAGTGACATTAACAATTACGTGTTTTTCTAAATTAGTAAGAGTAAATGATTGGCTTCTGTCACTTAAAATATGTTCGTATATTGAAAAATTCGACAGACGTAATAGGGGTATATTTTAAAAATGATAATATTTTAGGGTTAATATTAATGGGAAGTTCATCTGAAAATTCCTCCATTTAATACATTCGATATATTACGCAATAAGGTAAAACCCTCATCTTTATTGGGCACGTTCTCTATTTATTTATTTTTATTGATTGAGCAATAGCACTTTTTGCTCCATTAACATTTAATTTTAAATTATCTACCAATTTTACTGATTTCGCTAAAGATGCTTCTTGTTTTTCTTGTTTTAATAATGTTTCAGAAATGAATTGGTAATTGTTATTTATAAAACTCAGGTATTGAGTTAGCCTTGGGTCCATTAAAATCAGTTTTACCTCTTTAATCAAATTGTGACATTACGTTTTATATTTGTTCAAAATATTTAAAACAAAATAAAGCCGCGTCGAGCCAAGTTCCCCACCGTATAATTACAGGTTTAGGGGGCAGAGACACATCTGGTATAGTTTCTCTGTATATTTGGACTCAGAGCTTTGACAAATTTTCATAATTTGAAAAAGCTATCCCTGTGGCTCCTCCACCACTAATATGTTTGGGGGCCGTGATTTGACGACTGGTAACCGCACTTCACGCGCAAAATATATCACTTACCGAGATCTGCTTCAGCAGAGTGCCACACCCAGTAATGGGTAGAAGGCGTGATGATATATTTATTTTATTTTTATTTTAGCTTTGATAAAAACTTTCTTTATGTTATTAATTAAATCATTAACAAGTGGAAACTAATTACTTCTTTCGCGACTCTGTTTATTCCATGAGCCACACAAGTGCAATGTATTAAATTGGGATAAAAAATCTTTAAATTAATTCCAGCGTTAACCATGTATGACGAAGTATCACTAAGCATTAATAAAATTTTATTAGATGCTATAGAATTGGACAAAAATTTATTAAATTTTCTTGTATAAATATACTGATTGGTACATTGTTCATTTTCTCCAAATTTTTTTACAACAATTAACCAAAATAGCAAGAAATAAAATAATTGTTCGTAATAGTAATAAATAACATAAAAATTAAAATATGAAAATCGAACTTAGCGATATTCCAAAGTTTGCAAAAAACACCATCCCTTCTAAAGATAATTCCGGATAAGGCCGAATCCCCAAAATTACTTTAGAAGAAATGTTACTATTTACGATCAAGTGCAAATAATGAGTTATTTAAATTGAATGAAACCAGAATACCGAAACTCAGTAGAAATTTCCAACTTAGTTCTTAGAATACGAAAAGATTAAAAATTCCAGCCGGCAGCTACAAAATTCGGCGAAAACCTTGATTGAAGGGTGTTAACATCAAGTATCGGCCCGCATTTTTTTAGAAAGTTTAAATTTAATTACATACAACGAATTACGTAACTGGTCAAATTAGCAAAATATGCCGATAAATTGTATTTATTTATGTCGATCTTGGCCTATCACTTTTATTCTTCCTCCTGGCCTTCATTTTATTATATCTTTTATTGGATCTAGATTCTTGGCTCTATGCACATATCCCATCCATTTCACCCTTGTTGCTTTATTTTTCTTACTATATTCATGCCTTCTAATTCTTCGTCTATTTGGTGATTCTAATGTCGTTATGTTATGTTTTTATTGGTTCTAGAATTTTTCTTATTATTTTTATTTCTGTTATTTTAAATACTTCTTCATTCTTTTTGTCATTGTTATTACTTCTGACGTCTACAGATGCAGACTTTGTTACTGGTCTTATTGTTTCATGTATCCTTATTTTTGTTGTCTTTGTTAGGATTTTATTCTGTAGTATTTTTTGTTTGCATAAAAAGCTCTGTTTGTTGCTACGAGTATAATCTTTTCTTTTATTTCAGCATCACTTTTACCTCTGTTCGTTGTTATCACTCCTAGATACTTGAGTCTATCTACTTGTTCAAAGGTGTATTCTCCTATATTAATCTTCTTGTTTTCTTCTTTGGCTCCTATTGTTATCATTTTTATTTTTTTCTTTATTTATTTCCAGTCCTATTTTGTTCCCTTCTTTTATTATTTATTTAATCAACAAACAGAATATCCATATTTATATCATAATCAATAGGTAGCTATCTCTATTATCTGTTTAATTGTATGTTTGGCCTCTACTGTTGATTTCCCTTTTATAAATTCGCATTGATATTGTCCAATTATGTTTTTTAAAGTCTCTGTTAATCTTTCCTGTATTATCGTTGACATTATTTTGTTTGCTGTGTTCAACAACGTTATTCCTCTATAGTTTTGACAGAGTTACTAGTCACCTTTCTTGTGGCTTGTCACTATTCATCCCACGTCCCATACCTCTGGCATTGTCTCCTCTCGCCATATTTATAATATGAGTTCATATGTATGTCTTTGAAGTAATTTACCTCCTTGTTTCCCTAACTCGTTGTTGATTCCGTCTTTACCTGGAGCTTTTCTTTTACCGCTGTTTCTTATTATATCTTTTATTTCTTCTAGTCTGGGTTTCACTATTTCTTATTCTTCTCTTTCTTTTTGCGTCTCTATCTCTATGTAGTGCCTTTTTTCTGTTAATAGATTCTCGAAGTAATCCTTCCAGGCTTGTTTACGTTGTTTTTAATTTTCTGCTACATTTCCATATTTGGCCTTCGATTTTACTCTTATATCTATATTGCATTTTTTTTTCAATTTACGTATTCTTCTTTGTCTTCTTTTATATTTGTTTTCATCCATTTTAGTCTCTTTAATCTCATCTCTATTAGTTGTTTCTTAATTCCTTCATTAACCCAACTTTTTTCTTATTTGGTATTTTGTTCTTCTTTTCCTATGCTGCTTTATTTATGCTTTCCTTTATCGCCTTCCATCTATGGTTTATCTCATATGTTTCAAAGTCCTTTTCTTTTATATGTTGTTCCAATTTGCTGTCTTTTTGTTTTTCCTTTTCTTTTTATCTTATTTTTTATTGTTGCTGAAACTATATAATGGTCCGAGTCAGCGCAAGTTCCTCTGTACGTTCTAATATCATTTATTGATGTTTGTTTTATTTTTGTAGTTACTATGTGGTCTATCTGTGTTTGTATCTTTATTTTCTGGTGATGTCCATGTTACTTTGTGTATTCTTGGGTGATTAAAAACTGTAGAATGTATTTTCATATTTGTTGTTCTTGCAAATTCGCATAATGTTTGTCCATTATTATTTGTTTTTTCGTGAATTGTCTGTTTTCCTGCTACATGTTGTAAGTGGTTTTCTTTTCCTATCTGCGCATTGAAATCTCCCATCACTATGATCGTGTCTTCCTTGTGAATTTTTTCCACCTCATTTTCTATTGTTCTATAGAATGTTTCTTATATATGCTATTCGTTCATTTATTGCTTTAAAATCTATTAATTTATCTTTTAGTTCTTTCATTACTATGAATGCTATTCCATACTTTCCTTGTTTTTTATGCCGCCCCATCTTGATTCTTGCAGTGCACCTATGTTTATTTTATATCTACTTAATTCTGGTGCAATTTCTTGCATTTTTCTCTTTTTAACATGTCCTTACATTCCAAGTGCTTATTTTTATTATTTTTTACTTTTTTTGAGCTACTCTTTTATTTGTGAAACGTATTAAATATGAAAATCTAATTAAAGTATTGTTTATTTTTAATATTTATTTATTATATTTAAATTTACGGTGGTTCCGTCCTTTCGGACATCATCAAACAACTACATACAATAGTTATTTATGTAACAAGTAAGTACATAAAATCTGATTATGTACGAGTTGCATACAAAGCTTTATGCTTTGCGCTTTGGAAGTGATTTATTTTCTTAAAATATATTAATCTTAGTTGTATCTCAAAGTGTGTTTTGTTGTTGCTTTTGTTTAACAAATTTCTCAAAAAAGTGGAAACATGTGTTGATAATGTTCCAAGACATACTAGAAGAATCCTAAAAAGAGTAAAAGAAATTGCAAGAAAATTATTAGTTACGAGTAATTACGTTTAATTTGCTATTTTATCATACTAGTCAAATAAAGTACTATTTTATGGACAGTAAACAGTGTTATAAATCAAGTAGTTATGGTGCAGTCGAACATGATTTATTTATATTCAGAACAAGTTGACTAGAGGAGAATGTGTAATGTTTGGAAGTTCGTGCACAATACCTTTTTAGAATGAGCGGCATTCGTAATTTCCAAATTTTTCTGACAGTTCATTCTTGTTTATTTTTATCAGATGTGTAAATAATAATAATAATAAATAAAATAAATAAATATATCATCACGCCTTCTACCCATTGCTGGGTGTGGCACTCTGCTGAAGCAGATCTCGGTAAGTGATATATTTTTGCGCGTGAAGTGCGGTTACCAGTCGTCAAATCACGGCCCCCAAACATGTTAGTGGTGGAGGAGCCACAGGGATAGCTTTTTTCAAATTATGAAAATTTGTCGCCTGTGGGAATCGAACCAGGGACCTCAGGATCCACAGGCCGACTTCATACCACTGTGCTAGCCATCCCATAATAATAATAATAATAAAAAATAACGGACAATGAGTTATATAAACAAACATTGCTATGTCATGGATTTCTTTTGTCACTATTAAGATAACTATGATAGTTTTCATTTACGAAATTATTTTTTGCACCCAGAACATAAATCAAAATCCGGCACTTCTGCGTATTATAGGTGCTTAGATTTAGGGGTAGAGCTTATGCATATGCCATTAAAGATGATATATGTATTCGTTTACCCCTACATTGCGTGCAGTTACTAGACAAATGCATTACAGCCCCCTAGGGCACATGCTTCATTTTGAACCATAAAATAACATTCTATAATACTTGAAAACAGTTTAACATACATTTTTAAATTTATATACTTATTTCAAATATATATAAAACGGATGTTCAATAAGTCTTTGGGCTGGAAAACGCATGTCTGTATAATTTGTACAATTTAACCTTAAACATCATAATTTATTTGACATAAATTAAAATAAAACAATTATTTATTTTTGAACTGTCTTACAGTAAAATATTTACTCAGGAACAAAAAACATTTATAGTGAAGTCTTATTTTCACAATAGTCAGCGAAATGAAATATGCATTGCACTTTTCGTATTGAAATCCTTTATAAGTATATATATAATTTAGACTGTTTCAAAAAAATTTATAATATTTTTTTTCTTAAATATATCGAAAATGTTGTTGGAAATGATAAAAAAAAAAATTATAAAGTTGTCATTTCACTGCTTAAAATTAATCATGAAATTTTTTTTAGTTTTTTGCAAATAACTTACGACCTGTAAAAAAAAACGAAAACTTTTTGGAAGATAAGTTATTAGAAATGAAATGTTCTACAAAAAATGTCCTATAAATTTTTCTCATAAAGTTGATGGTTGCGTCGGAAAATTTGAAAAATGTAAAAATTTAATATCAATCTAACTCTATCGTTAAATAACTTTTGAAAAAATAAATATATCAAAAAATTTAAAGAGACCTTTTTTGTAGAGCGTTAAATTTTCTACAAGAGTATGTTTTGATCATTTCAAACTAATTTCCCTAACGTGAGATACAAAATTTCAAAATCCAAGAGAACGTTGTTCCCATGTTATTTAAAAGGGAAATTGAAATTTACGATGCGGCACCTCTTAATATTAATATTAATATTAATATATATATATATATATATATATATATATATATATATATATATATATATATATATATATATAAATATTTACTACATAATTGAAAGTTGAATTATTATTATTATTGAAATTATAATTAAAAACTACCCCTGTGGCTCCTCCACCACTAATATCTTTGGGGGCCGTGATTTGACGACTGGTAACCGCACTTCACGCGCAAAATATATCACTTACAAAGAACTAAACTATTACAAAAATCAAAGTTAACATTTATTTTAGTAAAAGGTTATATATATATATATACATATTTCCAAGGTTGGTTAAATTTGTCAAGATGTATTACAAAACTCTTAGCAATAAATTCTTGCGATAAATACGGGGTTCAACTTTCTTATTTTAAATTAGAACTTATTTTAATTTTTTTATTTGCTTATTCGGTTCAATTTTTTTTTCTGAATTCAACGAATACAAAGTTTAGTACCCTCACGTTAAAAAAAAATTGACAAAAATTTATATTAAATTGGCATTAATTTACTGAACTTTGAAAAGTGGTTTCCAACTGCACGTCCAGCAAATACCTATGAAACACAAATGATTGTTCTTAGCATAGCAACCCTAATAGATCGAAAATTATTTAATTTTGGATAGTCTTTACCAACATCACGACTAGCAACAATTTATTAAACACAAATGTCTACAAAAAGCTCCTTACCAACTACAACGGTCCGAAAAGAGTTTTGGCCTGCAATTGTTCTCTTTTTGTCACCGAATGATGATTAAAGAGGCTGCTTTTATACTGGTCGTACAATTTTTGCCATTATCATATAATTAGAGACGAAAAGTTAAATGCGCTTCAGCGAAAAAAAAAAAACTTCACGCACTGTAAACTAAGCCGTTTCGTAACAACTAATGCATTTTTTTTATATCGCTCGTTAAAAATATCTATTTCAAATGAGAGGACTGATTATGATATACTATATCTCAGTTCACCCATGATACTACGATAATATAATTACTGCATGATATACTTTTTAAAATTTGGTCCTTTTAGGAATTTTTGTACCATTTTTTAACTATACGAGTATAATATTTGTTAATTACAAGAAAACATAATTTTTATTGATTATATTTATGTATTAAATCTAATTTCACTCTTAATTTTTCAATATTTTGTGAACTGTTATTAAATATAGACCTATATTTTGGATTTTTTATTAAAAGCTACGGAATTTTAAATAAAATAGTTGTAAACGAGATAATAATTATTATAAAATGATAACAAAGATTTGAAATTTATTTAATTATTTTTTTACTTACTTACATTGTCAGTATGCAAAAGTCAGAATACCTACTGTTAAAACAAATACTTTTATGTATTAAAAAATAAACAAAATAAAGTTGTATTCTACTAACGAAATTTATATTGTAACAATGATATCATTATTATACTGAGAGAAATAATTATGTTTATTGTCTACTTCAAATAAGTAAAATAAATTGCCTTTTGCCAATTGGAAGTAGAAAATATAATTGTTGCTTGATATTTCATTTATTGATATACTCGCACGTGTATAGGTATAATACAAAAATAGAATATTGGTATAATTTCTGTATAATTTAGATAACTTAATTAACTATAAATGATTTGCCATAATACTCATTACAATGATAAAATTTTTATCACTTTGCCTAATGTGTGATATACTTTAATGATTGATCTTTCTGTAGAACCGTTTGCCATAATAAAAGAACGTTGCTTAGTGCAGCCCTGGCCTGATAGTGGGTTGCAGATATCGGAACTCATGCGAATATAATATAATTCTGAAGAATAACAAGATAAATTTGTAACAATTATTTGTTGATATTTGAACGAAATTAAATATTAAACAATGTTACTAAAAATTAAAAAAATTGAGATTATAATAAGAGGTAAGATATACAGGGTCTTAATTAGAAAATAGGTGTTTAACATGGGAAATCAGTTTTCCATTTCACAAAATTTCCCAAATTACATCAAATAAATGTTGCAGAAAATTAAATTCTGCATCTAAGTAACAATCAATCAGACCCCTGGCAATGTTAATCTACAAAATTCCAAATGTCGCTTCAATCGCACTTCTTATAAACAAATCTTAAATCCGTAGAACACATGGCTCACATATGTAAGCTGTTAAGTTCGATTTTAACTGAAATTATTTACTTAAATATTGAATGTGTACTTGACGAAGCTCGCTTCGCTTGAATTTTAAACAAACAAACCTCAAGTCTATAATTTCACGTTTTATTGGTGATATATAGGTAATATACGTACACGTACACGTAATATATGACGTTCGACGAGGACTGATTATTTGATTAATCTGATAAGTGAATGTTTTGTGAATGATTCTGGTGTTCGTACTACCCCATTTTATGTGATATAGCGTGCTGTTATGTGTGTATAGGAGTATTAATAAATGAAATATCAGAAATAGATATGGTCAAGAGATGAATAATCTTATAAGGGACTTTAATATTAAAATAAGTTAATAGTTCATTATTGTTTATTAATACAGTGGGTACAAGGTACATTAGTTCGTAATACCCTAGATCAATATTTCATTTTAATATGCCCTAGGGCATTAAGAGTGACGTTACTTTGGTTACTGTTAAAACTGACATTTCTTCTATTCATTGTTGCCAGATAATACATTTATTATTTAGGTTATTAACAAAATACTAATGAGACATAAAGAATTGTATATATCATGGGCATTACTGGATATGTATACCCCTCGAGCATAAACATCTTCATAATACTATTTTCTACCATCGATGTTGAAAACATGTCTTTTTGAATTACTTTCTAGTGTTAAAAAACGTTATTTTTGCACGGCGTGTAATTTTTTGCACGTTTTCATTAGTCACCTGCAAAAAAAACATAATTAAATAGTGGCTACGAAATAAACATAAATACGCAACTTTAAAAAAAATTAAATGACAATAGTTAAATTAGCATAATTAATTAAAACTCGATCGTAGAAAAAATTATGTATGCAACTACTTTGTAAAACTAAAAAAAAAGCAGAAAGAAACGCTGTACTAACTAACAAATGATACTTTAAATATTTTATAATTTTAATATTGTTGCGCTAGGTGTGAAGATGGCACGTCTCTAAAAAGTTAATGATTTCAGAAACTGATAAATAATACTAAAAAATAATGAAAGCACATAGAAGTACTAACTAATAGTATAAATTAGGAACGCGGACCTTAACGAAATCGTAACTAAAAACCGCATCGATATATGCCTTTTTTTTCCGTGAAATATTGAAACCGAAAACCGATACGAAAATTAAATTGATCCTGTAAGCAAACCGAAGTTTTTTTGGATTCTAAAATCGTACATTCAAATCTTTAAAAACCCATATAAATATCGTACTGAAACTTAAATAGCAAGAAGATATATATACAAAACTTCAAAATTTTTCGGTTCGATTGGGTCAAATTTTTAAATACAAGAGCGTAACCCTGAGCCGTAGTGAAATATACGTCAGTACATGGGCGTAAAGAAAAGAAAAATTTCGTCGAGACCAATTTGTAAAAACAAAATATAAAGGTTTGCGTGTGTGATGCGTGCGTTCTTTGGGCTTGAGGTTTGTTTGTATAAAATATGGGCGAAGCGAGCCTTGTCGAAACATGATATGTATGAAATTATAAATAATTTAAGGACTTGTGAATGCTATGGACATTATATGCGGAACGATTTTATAGTATAAGCACGTGGACATTTGGAAAAATGAAATTTCGATAGAGTGGACAACCACTTTTCAAAGTTCAATAACTTCCAGTCTGTAGGGGATGCTGTGTTTTTATATGTATCACAAACAGTCACAAAAGAAGCACAGCCATTTGATAAATAAAGAAAATAAATATATTATCACGCCTTCTACCCATTACTGGGTGTGGCACTCTGCCGAAGCAGATCTCGGTAAGTGATATATTTTTGCGCGTGAAGTGCGGTTACCAGTCGTCAAATCACGGCCTCCAAAGATGTTAGGGGTCGAGGAGCCACAGAGGTAGTTTTTGAAATGATGAAAATTGTTTGTCGTCTGTGGGAATCGAACCAGGGTTTTTAGGATCCACAGGCCGACTTCATACCACTGAGCTAGCCACCCCAGTCGTTTGGTATGCAACAAATCGTTGGTGCTTCATAAGTGTTTGCTGGGCGAGAAGTTGGCAACCACTTTTCAAAGTTCAATAACTTCCGGTGTGTAGGGGATGCTGTGTTTTTACATAGATCACAAACAGTCACAAACGAAGCACAATCGTTTGGTATGCAACAAATAATTTGTGCTTCATAAGTGCTTGCTGGGCGTGAAGTTGGCAACCACTTTTCAAAGTTCAATAACTTCCGGCCTGTAGGGGATGATGTGTTTTTACATGGATCACAAACAGTCACAAACGAATCACAAAATATATATATATATATATATATATATATATATATATATATATATATATATATAATTATTTGTGCTTCGTCGTGGCTGCCAACTTCACTCACCTCAAATACTCTTATTCTGCGTAAACAACTATCCAAACAAAACTGACATTACTATAGTCTTATTTAGGAATTTTTTTTTACAAACATTCCAACAAATAAATATTTATTGTCTACAAATACAAGACAGTTCGAATAACAGTGGGACATTACCTGTGTGCTTCCATACGGTAGATTAGTCTATCCTTTGTTATCTTGTCTATCGTGTTATATATGTTTTATTCACTTGCACTTGTTTACTGTCCTATAGAAGTACTGTTTGCCATCGTGAGTCCCCGGCATTATTCACTGTCCAGTTTTCAGTGATTGGTATGGTTCGAATAAAATTCAGCGTGCAATTAAATTAAATTTAAATGAGTATTTTTCATACAAAATAGTTATTTATTTAACTAATTCAGCAATATTATGAGCCTGAGAGAATAATTTTTGTCCGATTTAAACATATTATTTTTTATCCATTTATCTATTAAATTCTGCTGATCTACTTAATTTAAAATGAAAGAAATTGACAAGATATAAGTTGTATTCCATTTGCCACTTGGTTCACTTAAATCAGTTCAGATAAATTAGACAAGATGACTAAATGAACTGAATTAAGCAAAATAATTAACTTATTGGGGTGAATTATTTACTTCAAAGTAAATTAGAATCAGCAAGTCTAGTACTGAAAATAAACTAAGCGAAGTAATTTAGCGAAATAAATAAGCAATCTGAATCAGTAAATGTAAGTTAGATCTAATCCAAATGGCAAATGGAATACGCCTATTGTTATACATCACCCTGGATACATAATTTTTTTTTTTGGTTGTAGACATTTTTGGTATTGTTCTGTTAAGCTACCATGTTGATACATAATAATCTCGAAATTACGTAGTTTTGAACAGCAAATAATGAAATAAAAGTATCATATTCAGTATTTTTGAATGGTCAGTATTCAACTAACCTTATGAACGAACCGTCATTGTCTGCAAAGTAGTAATTTTCCTACGTTGAATGAGAACTAAGTGTACTCTGCATTAATTTTCATTCAAAAACTAATATCTAACGATATATTTAATATTTTTCTTTTCATTGAACTATTTATTTAATGCTAAACTGTTTTAAATTAACCAAATTATGTTTTAGGAAACAAGGCATAAAGGATAATTAAATAATATATCAAAATATAACCATCCACAAAATTTGAGGAACCATTTTTGAAACATATTTATAACAGAAATTCTTCTATTGAATATTTTCAATTGAACCAAAAATGCAATATCTTTTGAATACGACCGAAAATCGAGGCCACCTCGGATTATTGACGAAGTCGCTTTTTTCTCGGCGTTAATGAAAAATGTTAAGTGTTGCTTTTTAATATTCGCGGCGTTCAAAGAATTCTAGAACGGAGGGCGAAGAAGACTGTTTCACTATGCAATGTTAATATTGTTACTAACTTTATCTTTTTATATGAGATAATAAATACAGCGGCAAAGTAACAGCAGCAGTATTTAAACGTGCAAGCACTTTATTAAAAAGGAATTGTGCAATTAAAATGTCTAAAAAACATTAATCCTTGGATAAAAGGTTTTATAACTAACTGCATGTACCTGTAGGAAGTAACTCTAGGAACAGAAAGAATGAATTTATTTTAAATGAGGTAATAGTTATTTGACTCACTAGGCCAGAAACTGTACTATTGCGAGAGCGAGCATATTTTGACAGGCCGAGTACTCGCAAAACAATTTCTGAACGTGTGATACACAAGATTTTTCGCACCGATTTAAATAATAATTATTTTTATAACAAGTGCCGAAAAAGGCTCGTTACGTGCAAGTGCAGAATTTAACGCACGAGGCTTGCCGAGTGCGGAAATCTGCACGAGCATGTAACCTTTTTCGGCACGTGTTATAAACAACATTTTTCCTACAACTGTGCGATTTAGTAAATCACTAAAATATTATTAAAATTTATAAAATTTTAATCATATTACATGAGAACGATGTTTTACGGCGTTGCTATGGTTTGTTTGTTGATTGCTTGCACATTGTTCTACGTTATTTAAAAATATTTCACTAACGTCAAAATAATTTCTTCAAATATCATCTTGATTGGAATAGTACAGTGAGTGATTCTTCTTTATCATTAACACCTCCAAAGATAATTGAAGCTCCGGATCATACTATGTTGGATCTATTTTCGACAATGACAATCAACCTGCTGCTGGCACTTCTGAAGCTTCCGAAATTGTTACCAATAATATTACTGGTAATAATATGAATAGGTACGGAAGAAATCAATGTTTCTTTAGACACAAAAGTTTCCACTTTACATTATGTCAATATAAGCAACTGTAACAACTGTATTAATAATATACGCAAACAATAAATATGCAGTATTTCACTTACTCTTTAAATAAAACCATTTATCGATATATTTTACTTTGTTCGGTTCTTTTTATTAATTGTCTACAGATTAGATGTACTGCAAATTAAGGTTACGTTTATAAACGTCAAAATATACTACTGCATATTTACTAGCGCTGGTTCACCGTATCTTCTTCTTCCATAAGCGTCTGTGGTCAAAATATGAATTCCGCGCTCGGCGCGAAATTTAAATCGCTGTCAAAACAATATTCTTTTGACAGTTACGTAATGAAGCACTTTCCGCACTAGTGTTTCTTTGCTTTCGGAAGCGCACTTGGTCTGCATTCATCTACTTTCCATACGTAACCAAGGCAATTATAGTTACGTAATAACAAAGAAATCGCACAGTTGTAGGAAAAAATATTTATTTAAAATTGCTAAAAATCTCTAACCTCCAAGCACGAAATTGACAGTCTCATAACATCGTAATATCCCTACTTTCGCAAGTTAGACTCGCCCAGCTGAATATGTTCTCTACGGCGTAATACACCATAAATGTTGTTTATTAAATATACTTAAATTATCTACAAATATATTTTTTATTTATTGTACAAGCAACTGCATATTGAATTATAATTACTAATATAATTTCCGCAATAAATAAAAATAGTTTGTCAAATTGCGTCTCAATCACTTAACCAACTTTAGAATAAATTTTAAAAAAGAATCATTTTTTAGTTCCTCGTATTAATAAGATTAGTAATAGAATTTTCTATCAGTTATAGAAAATAACATAAATACAGCTAAAATGACGTGTGAACATGAAAATTATCTACGATCAAAATATTGAAAAGGTTTTTAAATTTGAATCATACAAAAGCACAGTTTTAATTTAGTATTGTAACGAATATACTCAAGAGATAAGGCATGCGGTTGGGAACTTTCCGGAACCTTCTCGAGAACCAGAGTGTTGCGTTGCAGTGAGGCCAGTCGGATGCATGGAGTGATAGCACGTGCAACTGCGGGAGGATTCTGGGATGTGCTGAACTGCTAGAGAGTTAGTTGATTTCAGACGCAATTACATGAATATATCGTAACATAAATAGTAGATTTTATGAACTTGATATAATTAATTTTAATCTACTTGTATTAATAATTAGTGTTAAGTTATGGTATTGTAACGAATATAGCCAAGAAATGTGCAGAACGTTCGAGAACCTTCACGAGAACCGAGAGCGTTCCGGACACCTTCTCTAGGAACAGAGCGGTGCATTGCAGCGAGGCTGGCCAGACACATAGCGTGAGCGCGCTTATCTGCACGTGCGGATAAAGGGATTCTAGGACGTACTGGAAAGATCGAGATGTCGGACTGGAGTATAACAGTGGAGTTAGTTAGTTGACAGTTGACTTCGGACGCGGTGACATAAATATCGTAATATAAATAATAGTTCTAGTGAACGTTATATAAATAATATTAGTCTATGTAAATTCATAATTAGTGTTTACGTTTTGTTCTAATGTTAATTAGTTTTAAAAAAGTTTTTTTTAATTTTTAATTTTCATTCATTAAATAAATACTTTTATTTTCGTTTTATATAAATAGTTGTGAGTTATTTTTGTGCTTAAAACCTACACACTTCCAGAAAAGACGAAAAAGGTTACAATTGGTGACAGTAGCGGGATCGTACCATGTAGAAATGTAGAAAGGTAGCAACTAGTTGCTAAGAAAATGATAAAATTGACATCGCGCCATGCATTTTTTTCGCTTGTTAACGTCAAAATAGAATAGAAAAGAAACGTGAATTTTTCTTTGTAGAAAGAATAAATTTATAAAAAAAAAATAAAATAAATATATCATCACGCCTTCTACCTATTACTGGGTGTAGCACTCTGCCGAAGCAGATCTCGGTAAGTGATATATTTTGCGCGTGAAGTGCGGTTACCAGTCGTCAAATCACAGCCCCCAAAGATGTTAGTGGTGAAGGAGCCACAGAGGTAGCTTTTGAAATTATGAAAATTGTTTGTCGCCTGTAAGAATCGAACCAGGGTTGAATAAATCATATTATTTGCAAAATAAATATAGAATTATTAGTATAAATATTATTTATATTAATTTTAAACATATTTGTAAACTTTTTAATAAAAAAATCAAAATTATGCTATTCTGTAGAATATAAACTATGGGCGTACTTGTTAAATTTCTGTGAAGAAATTGTTACAAAAAGATAAACCTCATCTGGAGAATGGAAAAGCAGATTTAAGTAAATTATGGAGAGACGTCAAAATTAAATTCTTTGGGGGCATGGAACAAAATATATGAAAAAAGATAGATATACATTTGAAATAACACAGGCATTATATAAATAAATACAAATATAAAAAATTTTAACCTTAACTGATTGAAAATGTAAAACAAAGGCTAATGTCGCGAGACTGAGAAATTATGGGAAGAAGACTGGTGGTAGAGGACTCTCTACTATCATATTTTCATTTTTTGAGGAGAAACTATTAAAATGAATTAAAAAAATTAATATGACTATAAATATATTCTTAATTAAATACATAATATTTTGTCATTCGTAAACCTTAATAAATCTTTAAAATGTGTCTCACACTTCTTTCAATACTATAATTGATTATCACGTACATCCTTTTTTTTCTATTACTTCATATTTAGCCATTAAATACTCTGGAAGCGCTATTACTAAATTATAAATATGTATTTACAAACACATAACTTTTTTTTTTTTTTTATTATAAAAAAATAAGAGTACATCAACTACCTAGGTCATTAGTACCCGGTACATTATGGTTAATATATAAGTATTTTATATTTGTTTGTATATGTTTATGTCTTTACAATATTGAATTGTGTTTGTGAGGTTGTTTATGTCGTTACCGAGCATTTCTTGTAGTGTTGGTGGTAAGTTGTTCTGTATTCTGTGTGTTGTGTATTTGGGACATTGTGCTAATATGTGTTCTGCGGTTATTTGTGTGTTACAAATATCACATGTTTCGGGTTCTGTTTTTTGTAGTAGGTATTTGTGTGTCATGTTTGTGTGTCCTATACGCATTCTTGTGATCTTCACTTGGTCCTTCCTGTTGTTTATATTCGTCCATTTACATATATCTTCTTTTATATTTCTTAATTTGTTGGCTGTGGTGTTAATCCATGTTTCGTTCCAGTGTTGTTTTAGTTTGCTTTTTGTTATCTTTATGAAATCTTGTGTCGGGATGGGGATGTGTGTTATTTTTTCCTCCTTGGTTTCCTTGGCTGCTAGGTCTGCTCTCTCATTTCCCTTTATGCCGGTATGTGACGGTATCCACATTATTGTTACCCCGTTAGTTTGGGTGATTTCGTGTATGATATCCTGTATTTGTTGTATTATGGGTTGGACACTATACATTTTCATGGTTCCTTGTATAACACTCAGTGAGTCGGTGTATATGATATATTCTTCTTGATGTGTACGGTCATTTTTTATCTGTTTCAGTGCTGTGAGGATGCTGTAGGCTTCTGCAGTATATATTGTTGTTTCTTCCGGTAAATGAATTTTTGTTATTTTGTCATTTGTTACTACTGCTCCTCCTGTCCCTTCTTGTGTTTTTGATCCATCCGTGTATATTTTTTGAGCGTGTTGTTGTTGGCTGCTTATTCGTCTGAATTCTTGGTTGATGATGCTTGGTAGTGTGTCGGATTTTTTATATTTTGTCAGATCTAGTACATAGTTTGGTGGCTTCTTTTTCCAGGGAGCAATAGTATCTTTGTAGTATGTTTCAAGGTTTGGCAGGTTTATATTTAGGTTCTCTAGTATATGTTTGATTTTATGTTGGAGGGGGGTATGGTAGAGTAGAGATAGGTGGTTTTGATGTTCTGTGAATATATGTTTGTGGGCAGGGTTGTTAGGGTGTTTTGCGAGTTTGGATATGTATGATAGCGTGAGTTGTTGTCTGCGGATTTCTAATGGGGGGATACCAGATTCACAGAGCATGCTGATGGCCGGGCTCGTTCTATATGCTCCGGTTGCGAGTCTTATCGCTGTATTTTGTATCGGATCCAGTATTTTTAAGTTGTTCGTGCTGGCTGTTTGATATATAATGGCTCCGTAGTCTAATTTTGATCTTATGTATGTTATGTATATCAGCAGTAGTATATTTCTGTGGGCTCCCCATTTGTTGTTACCTAAGCATTTTAATAAGTTTAGTCCTTTGTGGCATTCAAATTTTAGGTGTTGTAGGTGGTGCTTCCAGGTTAGTCGTGGGTCTATTATCATCCCTAAGAATTTTAGTTTGGTAACGTATTCGATTTTTTTGTTATGTAGTGTTATGGTAGGTTTCGTAATTAGTCTAGTCAGTTTTGTAAAGAACATCATTTTTGTTTTTTGTTCAGAGAATTGCAAGCCGGTGCTTTTGGACCATTCTTCTAATCGGTTGGTGCTGTTTTGTAATTCTAGTTTTAATGTTTTGATGTTTTTGTTTCTATAGTATATTGCGAGATCGTCTGCAAATAGTGATGCTTTTATGTGTTGGGGGATATACTCGGTTATTTTGTTCATCGCTATTAAAAATAGGGTGACGCTGATTATTTCACCTTGTGGAGTTCCGTTTTCTTGCGTTTTTGTTTCTGAGAGTGTTCCGTTGTATCTGACTTTGAATTTACGATTGCTGAGGAAGTTTTTAATGTAATTTAGTATGTTTCCCTCTAGTCTGTATTCTTTCATTGTTTTTATGATGTAATGTCTCCAGACTGTGTCATATGCTTTTGATATATCGAACATTATGGATGCTGCATATTGTTTATTCTTGAAAGCTTTTTGCATTTCTGTTTGTAGAGCAATAAGTTGGTCGGTTGTTGATCGTGTCTGAATCCACTTTGGTTTTCGTTTAATATATTATTTTTTTCTAAATACCATGTTAACCTTTTGTTTATAATTTTTTGAAGTATTTTGCTTAGACAGTTTGATAGGGATATCGGTCTATAATTTATCGGTTTTGTTTTGTTTTTGTTTGGTTTGAGTAATGGTATCGTAATGACTTCCTTCCATTTTTCTGGAAATTTATTTTTGGTCCAAATGTTGTTATATATTGTTAATATGAAGTCTAGTGTTTCGTCTGGTAGATGTTTTATGTGTTCATATGTTATCCCGTCAGGGCCAGGGCTAGTTGATTTTTGTATTTCCTGTAACGTTGTGGTTAGTTCCTCTTTTGTAATAGGATCATTTATTTCGTTATTGTCATTTTGGTTTATTTCTATGTTTTCTGATTCTGTGTTGTTTTTATGTAATAGGAATTCACGAGTGTATTGAGAGTTGCTTGAATTTGTGTAAAATTGATCTGCTAATGTATTTGCAATTTCTTGGGGTGATGTTATTGTTTTATTGTTTTTTATTAGCAGATCGGTATGTTGTTTTATTTTTTTTCCTTTAATTCTGCTTATTTTATTCCACACTTCTGTCATAGGGGTATCCGTACTAATTGTTGATGTATATTCTTGCCATGAGGCTTTCTTGCTTTGAAGTATCGTTTTTCTGCATAGTGCTTTGGTTTGTTTAAGTTTTATGAAATTTTCGGTAGTTTTGTGTTTTTTGTACTCTTTTAAGGCTTTTTTATTATTTTTTGTTGCTATAAGACATTGTTTGTTCCACCATGGGACTTGTTTTTTCGATGTGTTTGTGCTTATTTTTTTGCTGCTTTCGTTGGCTGCTTCTGTGATTGTGTTTGTTAATATTTCTACTATTTTGTCGATGTTTTCGGTATGTGTGTTTTGTTTTATCTTTGCTAGTTCTTTGAATTTATTCCAATCGGTTTTTTTTGTGTTCCAATTGTTGCTAGACTGATGATTTGTTGGCTGGTTGTTGTGTTGGGTATTTATCTCGTATGTAATTTTTATTGGGAAATGATTTCCTACATATGATAGTGGTAGTACAGTCCATGATAGGAGGGGGTATAGTGAAGAGGTACAAAACGTTAAGTCTAAGTTTGAGAAGTTTCCTGTATTTGCGCAGAAATGTGTTGCTGTTCCGTCATTTAGTAATGTTAGGCGATCGTTATTAATTATTACTGTCTCTATGTCTTTTCCTCTTCTGTTTGTGTCCTCACTTCCCCATATTGCATTATGAGCGTTAAAATCGCCGGTTAGTATGAATGGTGTTGGTAGTTGGCTGATTAGTTTTTCTATTTCGTTTACTTCAATTTGTTGATTTGGTGGTAAGTATATTGAACAGATTGTAAGTTTTTCTGGTGTGTATATGGTGGTGGCCACTGCTTCGATGTTTGTTTGAATTTGGATTTCTTCTGCGTGTTTTGTGTTAGAGATGAGTAGAGCTACTCCTCCGCTTGCGTTGTTCGTGTTTAGTCTGTCTTTTCTGAATATTTGATAGTTCTTGAGTGTCGTTTTTTGGTGTGTGTGTAATCTTGTTTCTTGTATACTTATTACTTCTGGATTTGTTTCTGTTATTATTTTTTGGAGTTCACCTAAGTGAGCGTGGAATCCATTTGCATTCCACTGTATAATATGCATGTTTGAGTGTACTACTATTCTTATTTTATTGTTGTTGTTGTTCTTGTATTTCGTCTTGTTCTTCTTTCAGTTGCACTGATATACGGTTACTTATTCTTGTACATCTACCTTTCATTATTTTTCTGGTTATTGTCGGGTAGAGATCGTCTATCATTTGTATTAATTTTTGTGTCTCTTGTGTGTAGTCTCTTGATATTTCAAGTGCGTTTGATTGACCGTTAGCATTTTCCATGAAGTCTTTGAATCGTTCGTATGATAATATGTATTTATCTGGATTTTTATTTATTTCACTTCTTGTGTTTTGTAAGAGTTCGTCCGTTGATAGCTGGGAGGATGGGCTGAATGATCGTGGTTTTTTAAATCTTCTGGTTTCTGTGATACTTTCCTGTGAGCTAAATATGTCCTCATCCCCTGTGTTCTGTGTTTCGTCTTTATCTTTAAGTCTTTTGGCGTTGTGGTTGTTATTTCCTGTTTTATTTCTTTCTCCTGTTTTGTTGTTTGTTGACGATGTATTTTTATTTGATGTGCTGGTTTTATTCATGTTTGTTGTTTGATGTGTTTCTGCCTCTTCTTGTAGTGCGTGCTGTTTATTTGTTGCTGTGTTTTCTTCTGATTCTTTTGATTGTTGTATGTCTTTTGACATTTGTTGTGTGTTGTTGGTTTTTGTTGTTTGTGGTTGTGTTTCTTTTTTGTTTGTTTGTTGTTTGTTCGTTTGTTTGGGTTTATTTAGTGTGGGTGTGGCTTGACATTGTATGGTTGTGTGTCCTTGTTTGTGACATGTGAAACATGTCGGAGTGTCGTCATTTAGGAAGATTCTGTACTCTGTGTTTTCGTGTACTATTAATAATGAACCCGGGATAATGGTGTTTTCATTTTCTACTATGTAAATCTGTCTGCGGAAGCTTAATATGTGTGAGTATTCGCTATCCGTCATGCCGACTCTTAAAAATGTGAGTGGCGATACTAGTTTTAGATTTTCTTCTTTTAATACTTGTTCTATAACGTTATGGGGGATTGATGGGCATACATTTGAAATCACAATTCTTTTTGTAGGTGTAATGAGCCGTCTTATTTCTAATATTTTGTCCTCGATTTTTATTTGTTTATGTTCTTTTATCAGGTGGTCAACTGTTTGTTTGGATGACAGGTAAATACATATGCGACTATTTGATATTCGAGAAGCGAATATTATGTTTTTCGGTTCGACTATATTTCCTATTGTTGTTATGTATGTTTTTAAATTTATTTCGTTAATTGCGGGAATTACAATTGCTTGTTCTTTTGACGGAAAGGCCATCAGTCGTAGTTTGTCGGCATATCTATTGGTTTGTTGAGTGTTGGTGTACAGGTTGGGATTTGTATTAGTTTGACTCATACTGGTTTTTTCTTTTTGCAATGCTGAGTTATCTTCATATTGTGTTGTGTCTATTGTTTAACAGATGTCACTAGCGTGTACGTATGAATCTGGTGGGTGTGGTGTTATGATATTTTTATTTATGGGAATGTGGGTAGTGATGTGATGGGATTCAGGAGATACTCTATTGGGGTGAGAGGATGTGTTTTGGATTTCGGGATTTGTTAGGATATTAAATTTAATTGTTTAAATACCTTGTTTATTTGTTGTCAGTTTGGCAGAGAAACGTGGACGTTGCACTGTGTACTAATGACGACGTTCGAATGGTGTGACATAACTTTTAACTTGCATGAGGTAGGTGGTTTAGCGGTATAGAACCTTGAATTTGAGAATCCGAATTCGATTCCCTCAGCCAACAAACAATTTTTACCATATTAAAATTACCCGTGCTGCTCTCTCGGCTAAAGTGCAGTATCACTGACCAATTTTTAAAATTTCCCCCACCACTATAATGATAATTTACTTTAAAACTTTTCCAGATATTGGAAGCTCATCGCAAAGGAGTATAAATGTCATAAATGTATCAAAATGGCAAAGACAGATAAGGTTTGGTTAAGTTAGAAAGATTTTTTTTTTAATTTTCTGATAATAGTAGATTACATTATACTTTAGGTTTGAAGCTAGAAAATATTTTTAAAATAACAGTTTTGAAGCACTGTTTTTTTTAGTAAGTTTTAGGGAGTTTTGAAATTCACCAAATTTTACCAATCTAAAATTACATTTTTTTAAATTGGTTAGTGATACTGCACTTTTGCCTCTTCCTCTTTACTAACATCTTTGGGGGCCGTAATTCTACCGCTGGTAACCGCACTTCACGCGCATAAATACATCACCTACCAAAATCTGCTATATGTAATTATTTTTTCAAATTTTGTACTGCTTTTTAAGTTATAATACAGAATTCTTTAAAAATATATTTCACTTTTCATCATATTAATAATAATAATTACCTACTAGTACAAAATTTAGAAAAATGTACAACTTACGTCAAACAAATTATTTTTTGTTTATTAGAAATGTAAAAATATTAGTCAATTTTTACAAAACAGATAATACAAAAACCGAAAGTAGCCGAAGTACATTTCTATTCTACAAAGCGATATGGCGCGATACCAAATGACGTTTCTATCGTGTTTTCTTCTATCGTTTCGTTTCTCCATTTCTACAAAGCGCGATCCTACTACAGGTGTGGCGTTATTAAATAGTGAAGTGTGTAATAAAAATAAATAAAATGGTGTGGTTCGGTTTAAAACTAAATGACTTAAAAATTGTGGATCTAAAGAGACAGTTGAAGGAGCGAGATTTCGACTCATTAGGATTAAAAGCAACGTTACAACAGCGTCCACGAGAGGCCCTACAGGCGGCTAACCAGGATCCTGAGGAATTTGTATTTGAAATTGGTTCTAGTGAGAATCGTAAAATATTGGGGAAAATAAAAGAAGAATTAATAGAAAATTATAAGAAAAGAATAAACAGGATCTATGCAACAAAAGTTGACTGAAAATTCTAGAATTTTGGAACGAGAGTTAGAAGAGAATTCTAGAAACTCAGAAGAAAATTCTAGAACGGAACAAATGTCAGAAAAGTATTTTAGAAAATCCGAAGAAAATTCTAGAATTTTAAAAGAAGAATTGGCAGAAAATTCTAGAATATTATAATAGAAGTTAGGAGAAAATTCCAGAAAACCTAAGAATTTTGGAATAAAAGTAACAAGAGAATTTAAATGAATAAGACGAATATGAAAGAAAAGTAGAACAACTGGAAGATAAATTTTTGAAGGCGATTCCATCATCGAATTTATGTCTTGGTGTAGAAACAGGAGCAGCAGGTGAACGAAAAATAGCAAAAGAGGAAACCATATCAACAATTCGCATAAAAACACCGTAATTCAATGGAAGGTCATCATGGCCGAATTATCTGAAACAATATGAAGCTGCAGCAAAAGCTAACGGTTGGTCACTCAGGGAATTTCGTTGACAGTAGTGTTGCCTGGAAATTCCGTCGATATCATGCAGATACTAAAACAAGAAGACTACGACCAGCTGGTTAAGCATTTAGATATGCAATATGAATTTGCGCATCTAGAACAAGTGTATCAAAAACAATTAAGGAACCGATATCTGAGGTCGATTGAGAATCTCCAAGAATTTGAAGCTGACATTACTCGCTTGGTTCACCTCGCACATCCTACAGCTCCGAACAGTGTATTAGAGTGCTTAGCTATCCAAACATTTATTTATGGAATCCGAAACAGCGAAATTCAGCAAGCACTAAGATTGGCTCGACCAAAAACATTAGTCGATGCACTGTCTCATGCTTTCGAACAAAAAGCTGCAAAACTAGCTTCGCGTGGTCTGTATAAAGTACGATAATTAAAAACAGCGACGTGAAGAACGAAGATATAGAAGAGAAGTTACGACGAATCGCTACAGAAAAACTTGGAGGCAAGAAGATAATACGTTGCTGGAACAGCGGTGAATTAGGAGACTCGCAAAGACTTTGCGGTAAGCCGCTGAAAAAGAAAACAGAAGCTGAGTCGGAAAACTAAATCGGGTTGATGCGAGGGGGCAGTCATCGACACGTATTTTGTGCAGGAAATATAACCATGTTGGAACCCCGGAACGATGATGAAGAAACTGGTCGTGGAGTGATGGTCGGAAAATCACTAGTTAGGACCAACAAGATAGTACCAGTTCGAATAATGAACATAAATAATTATCCGGTTACAATTGAACAAGGCAATGTGGTAGGAGAATGCTCATCCGTGTCATCGGTTACTAGAACAATGTAAGCTCAGAAAACCACAACTGACAAAATTCCGAATACTTTACTCCGTCAAATATCAACATCTTTTCAAGGACTGACATCTGACGAGAAAACCAAAGAGAAGAATTTAATTAGCAAGTACCTAGATATTTTCGAATAAGACAAGAAATCCAAGGGAGGAATGAACGATGTCCAGCATAAAATCTACATTGGAGATGCAAGACCCATCCGTCAAGGAGCAAGACGATTACCACTAGCAAAGCGTTTGAAGCTGAAAGGATAATTAAAGAAATGAAAGAACAAGGCGTGATTTAACCTTCAAATAGTCTATGGGCTTTTCCAGTGAAGAAAAAGGATGGATCCACCAGATTCTGTGTAGACTATCGTCAATTTAACAACGTGATGAAAAAGTATAGTTATCCACTTCCCCGAATAGACGATACACTGGACAAGTTGGCTGGGTTAAAAATATTCTCTACGTTGAACCTAAAAAGCGGATACTGACAAATTGACTTTGACCCAAAAGACCGTGAAAAGACAACTTTTACTTTGGCAATTCACAGTTATGCCATTTGAACGACTTATGGAAACCGTGTTGGCTGGGCTGTCATGGAAAATCTGTTTGGTGTACCTCGATGATATTATCGTGGTTGGAAACACGTTTGAAGATCACATGAAGAATTTGGAAGAAGTTTTTCAAATATTGAAACATGCAAATCTCAAGCTTAGTCCGAAGAAGTGTCATCTGTTTCAGAAGAAGGTGCATTAATTCGGGCATATAGTTTCTAGAAAAGGAATTGCAGTAGATGCAGTGAAAGTAAAAGCTGTAAAGGACTGGTCAGTATCAAAGGACAAACATTAATTAAGAAGTTTTCTGGGGTTATGAACCTACTATCGGCGATACATACAAGGATTTACCAACATTGCTTAACCACTAACACCTACTGAAGAAGGTAGAAGGTTTGCTTGGGAAAAGGACTGTCAAACAGCATTTGAGCAATTGAAGTATTCTTTGACGATCGCGCCAGTCTTAAATTATCCGCTTTCGGAAGGAAGATTCCTACTGGATACAGATGCCAGCAATGTTGGGATTGGCGGCGTCCTTTCTCACATACCAAACGGTCACGAAAAGGTTATTGCCTACTTCAGTAAAACACAGTCCAAACAGGAAAAAAACTACTGCGTTACCAGAAAAGTTGTGAAATCCGCTGAGCATTTCTATAAACATTTATACGGCAGAAAATTCATGATAAAAACTGATCATGCTGCCTTGAAATGGTTATTAAAATTCAAGAATCCAGAAGGTCAAGTAGTCAGATGGATCGAAAAATTGCAGAAATATGATTTTATCATCAAAAATCAAGTGGGAACTAGACATCGTAACGCTGACGCGTTTTCCAGAAGAAGTAGAAGAAAAGCAAACTGCTGCGTTAAGAACAACAGTAGTCAATGATAAATGACAACCGGAAGAATTACGTAAAGATCAAGAAAACGATCCGAATTTAAAAATTATATTATATTGGAAGAAGAACCCCCGATTTAGCAAGTTGTTGCACCATATTCCCAGAATGTAAAATAGTACTGGGCGCAATGGGACTCTTTAGTAATTGAAAATTGTCTCTTGAAACGTGCCTTGGAGACTGAGTAGAGTCAATTACTAATCCCTAGGAACAGGGTAGCTGAAATATTGAAAGAGATCCACGACGGATTCGCTGGAGGACACCTTGGAGTCAACAAGACTACTGAGAAGTTTCGAGAACGATTTTACTGGCTAAACTGCAAAGAAGATATGAAAGAGTGGTGCAAGAAATGCGTACTTTGTAATAGTCGTCATGGACTACTTCACCAAGTGGGTTGAAGCTTATCCGCTGCCCAACCAAGATGCAATCACCGTCGCTGAAATACTGGTAAAGGAATGTATATGTCGATTTGGAGTACCGCGCGAAATACACTCCGAGCAAGGAAGAAACTTCGAGTTTATCCTGTATAAAGACATCTGAAAAATATTGGTCATTCATTAAACACTAACAACTGCATTACATCCGCATTTGGACGGCATAGTTGAACGAATGAAAAGAACGTTCAACAGATATCTATCAAAAGTTGCCTCTAATCACCAAAGAGATTAGGATCGTTATCTACATATGTTTTTGATGACATATCGTTAATCTGTGCACGAAACAACACAACAAACACCCGCAAATATCGTATTCGAGCGTGAGTTGCGGTTACCGTGCGATTTGAAATTTGGTTGTTAATCCGGAGAAAATCTAGCTGGGGAAGATTATTTCACTAATTTACGAAGAAGAATGAACGACATTCACGAATAAGTTCGTTCAAACATTCAAACTTCAAGCAACAAAATTAAAGATCATTATGACATCAAGGCAGAAAAGCGAGGATATTAACCTGAATAGTCGGTATGGTTATATAATTCACAGAAGCGTCGTGATCCATCACCGAAGTTACAAACATGCTTAGAGGGACTCTTTGAAGTGATGAAGAGAATAAACGACGTTATCTACCGTAATAGGAAAACACCGAATGGGAAGCTGAGAGTAGGCCACTTTAATCGACTAGCCCCTTTTGCTGGAAATAACAATGAAGATAATGATATCCATGCAGCAGCAAATTTTCGCTGCGTTCAAGAACACGAACCCGAACTAACATGAAGAAATATAACAATGTTCTCCTCATTATTTATATCATACCTCATAACTTTGGTACTAATAAATAAATCGTATAAAATATTTTTTACTATATTGGTTGTAGAAGTATTTTTTCGTTTCTTACAAATTCGAATAAAATTTGAAGCTGTTACTCGCTTTCTTTGTTCTTCTTTCCAAACTTGCTTGGTGAACTGCTCAATAGTATTTTCAAAAATAGTGCTGGTATCAGTTTTTTGCAACAAAAATTAGGTTTAACTTATTGAGAATAAAATACAGAACAATTTTTATCAATATAGTTTTTGTCTAAAACGTATAGAAAATATAATTAAAAATTTAACATGGGACATCGCTGTTGCGAATTGAAAGCGGACATATGGTTTAACGGTATATAATAAGTACTAGTACCACTTAGTATATATTATATTTCGATTAAAAATCTAAATTTTTAGAAATATTTTAAATAAGCCGAAAAGATATAAATTTAATTTTGTAATAGTTAAAAGGATTACAGGCTTAAATTTTGTTGAAAAGAAGTAAAAAATTTGATACACAATTTTTTTTAAAACATTCTTTTATTAAGAAGCGACGTTTCGGCCCCAATTCTGGCCATTATCAAGAAGAATGAAACTGAAGTTACATAGTACAAAACAATTTTAAAACATGGTTCAAGAACCACTTGTGAAAAAAATTAAAAAAAATTCTTGAGATGAACATCTCATGGGTACACTGTTGACCATTGAGATGTTCATCTCAAGAATTTTTTTTAATTTTTTTCACAAGTGGTTCTTGAACCATGTTTTAAAATTGTTTTGTACTATGTAACTTCAGTTTCACTCTTCTTGATAATGGCCAGAATTGGGGCCGAAACGTCGCTTCTTAATAAAAGAATGTTTTAAAAAAATTGTGTATCAAGTTTTTTACTTCTTTTCAACAAAATTTAAGCCTGTAATCCTTTTAACTATTACAAAATTAAAAATCTAAATTGTTCTCCATTAACAACCGAACTTATTTTTCAGAAGAGATCTCACAGTAGGACCGTGAATCTCAAACGAACAAACATTTGCTGTTTCAATAGGACTTTCATGTTTACAGCAGTCATAAATACACCCTTTTATTTGATTTATGGTTTTTCGCTGTCTTAAATTATTTTCTTGCTTTTGCAACCCCATTATGTTTCTATGATTTTAAGACATGTATAAATGTAAGGCGCAAATACGAAATATTTTTTTTATTCCGGAACGCCCTTAAATGAAAAATAAATGAGCGAAATTTATTGAAGTTAGGTGCGTGGAATTTTAGGGTAAAACTGGTAAAAATTAATTGATGGATGCAATGCGTATGCATAATGTAGATGTTTTGTGTGTGAGTGAGATTAAGGAGAAAGACTGTAGTGAGGAACAGATGGATAGAATGTTTTGCTTGTGTTGCTGAGAATGAACGTGCGAAGCATGGTGTGGGTGTGCTTCTTAGTTAAAGAATGAAACCGTTTGTGAGAAATTATGGTTGTACTTTATCGAGAACTCTTTGACTGATATTAAAGGTTGGCTTTCATAGAATCTTCGTTGAGTCAGATTATAGCCCAACTGATTAAAAAAAATGATTTCGGAAAAGATCGATTTTGGAATTTGTTAGATAGTGTTATTGATTCGTATAAGCCAAGTGCGTGACTGCGAATGTAATAGATAAGTTTAGTGATGCGCGAGGAAAATAGTTTCTTTCTATTTGGAAGGTAATCTATTTATTTCCATCTCTGTTTTAAAACATAAATTAGCTCATTTGGGAGAATGTGAGTGAAAATAGACGGAGTGTGATTGATTTTATTTTGTATGATGAAGGATTGTGAAGTTTAGTTGTAAATACGCGTGTGAAGCGTTGTGCTTATTTGGGTACGAATTACCATTATTTATACGTCTGGATAAATGTTGGCAAATGAGAGTGAAAGGTACTGGAAAATGTTTCATGTGAAATCCAGTATACTACAGAATGAATATGTTAGAGAATATATTTGTTTTTATAATTTCGTGTATGTAATGATAATTGATTACGTATTGTTAGTTGTTTATATAAAAAGTAGTAACAAGTCATTAAAAATTATTTCACTCTTTTAGTGATTATTATATAATAGAATATTACTAAATATATATTCCACTGTTAATATTATCGACTGTTTATGGGCCCAGGCCCTAAATATTGGTGATCTGAAAAAAATTAAATCTGTTACTTTTGCAGACAAATTGTCGAATAAAACGTCAATATGGAACTAAAACTTCCCGCAATCGAAAAATTTGCAGGAAGAGATCATTATAACACTTGAAAATTTATCATGCAGACTCTTCTAGAGCATGACGATTTATGGGGTTGTATTACGGGTGAAACAGAATACATAACAGATGCAAAGAGGGTTTCTAAGGCAATAGACTCTATTAACTTTATACATATCCAAGATACAAACACAGCAAAGGATTCATGGAATAAATTAAGAACGACATTTGAAGATTCCCGGTTAACTAGAAAAATAGGATAATAATTAAATTAATAACTACTCAGTTAAATAGTTGTAAATCCGTTGATGAATACGTCAACACTATTATAAATACAGATAATAAGTTAAATGAAATTGAATTTGAGGTGAAAGACGAGAGGGTAGGAATACCACTATTAGCCGGTCTATCCGAAAAATATAAACCAATTATAATGGGACTCGAAAGCTCAGGGATTGTTATCACTGGTGACTCCATAAAAAAAAGATCATGAAAGACATAAAAATTGGTGAACAAGTTAAAATTAGTGAATCTTCCTTGTTTACTACAAACAAAAACAAAAAGAAAACCGGAAAAGAAAAAGTTCGTCGTTATGCGTGCAACAAATTTAGATATTACGCAAATGAATGTCGGAACAAGAAATTTTAGAACTCGAACAAAACAGTACTAGTATAACAATACTACATAAATTTTTTTTGCAGAATCAGACTAGCATGCGGATTCTTATGCCTCATCATACATGACATCAAATTTAAGTTGGCTACAGTACACAAAACCGTGCGAAAATACGAAAATCATAGTAGCAGATAATTTAACAATGTCTGCAAAATTATTATAAAATGTGAGAATATCAGAAATTTTAGATAATGTAAAAGAAAAAGTGAATGTTGAAGAAGTTTCATAAGTCCCAGAAGCGGCAACAAATTGACTGTCAGTTAGTAAAAGAGTAGAACATGGGCATATAGGTCACTTTAGTAAACAGGAATACGAGATATGCACAGAAGATGGTAAACTTTTAGCTACAGCTAATAAAAAACATGGAGTATACAAACTAGATTCATATACAGAAGTGATGAACAGTGTATCACCTGCACTAAAGCTAAACTTTGTCGATTACCATTTAAAGGCAGCGGCAAACATGCAAAAAAGTCTCATTCATTCAGACATGTGCGGACCAAAGGAAACAAGTTCCATAGGTGGTTCAAAGTATTTCTTAACTCTAATTGATGACATACGAGAAAGGTGTTTGTATATTTAATAAAAAGTAAAGATTAAGTTTCGAGAATATTTGATAAATTCAAATGTTTTGTCGAAAATTAAACCGAATAAAATCTATACGCACAGACAATCGAAAAGAATATGTTAACCAAGAGGTGAAGAAAATTCTATAAAAGAGGGAAACAAGATTTCAGACAACAGTACCGTACAACCCAGTATAAAATGGACTAGCGGAACAGATGTATCAAACTTTAGAAAAGAAAGCCAGAAGCATGCTAATCGAATGTAAACTACCATAAGAATATTGGGCAAAAGCAGTATCTACGGCTGTATATTTGATCAATAGATCACTAGCGTCAGCTACAAAGAAGATACTCAAAGAATTATGAATAGGAAACAAACCAAATCTAAGCAATTTAATAATTTTTACAATTAATTAATAGTAAATAATATATGGGAATTGGCTGAACTCCCACAAGAAAAAAGAGCACTGGAAACTAGATGAATATACAGAATCAAAAAGAATATTTCAGGAAATATTGAACGCTATAAGGCCAGACCCGTAGCCAAAAGGAAAAGATTATAATAAAACATTTTCACCAGTAGTGAGATATAGCTCAGTGCCATTTATTTTTGCATTGGCAGTAAAATATAATTTACTGATGCATCACATGGACGTAAATTTTCAAGGTGAATTGGAGGAAGAAATTTACATAAATAAACCAAAAGGTATAAGATCTAAACAAAACAGTTCACATGTATATCGACTTAGAAAAGCCATGTATGGATTGAAACAAAGCGGGAGAGCTTGGAACAGAAAACTCAATGCAAAATTAAAGAAAGTGAATTTAACACAGATCAGTGTGTATATTTCAAAATAAACAAGAATGGAATTCTAATAATAGCTCTCTATGTTGACGATTTGATTATATTGTTAAGCGATGAAAATTTAATGACGAAACTTTAAGAAATATTTAAAATGGAAGATTTGGGTCCAATACAGAGTATATTAGGGATGAAAGTGACCTGAAACTTTGTACGTAGATCAAGCAAATTACATCCAAGAAATTTTACAAACATTTAAAATGGCTGATAGCAATCCACTCACAACACCGATAGATTCAAATACTAAATTAAATAAAGACATGGAAACAAACACCAACTCAGAAATAGAAGAAATGATGAAAGTAGGAAACGTACTATATCTTTGCCAATGTACAAGATCACTTGTAACTTACGCAACAGATATTGTCAGCAGATATGCCGGCTCCTGATTTGGAGGTTATATCGAATGAGATGTTGAAGTATGATGGCAAAAGATTATTTGACTGGTTAGTTTATTTGTTTAGATTTTGTGTAAAACGGTGTATGGCTTCTGATAATTGGAAACGTGTTATTATTTGTCCTTTATTTAAATGCAAAGGTAGTTCGAGAGAATGTACTAATTCCCGTACGATTAGTTTGCTGAGTATGGTAAGAAAATTGTACGTGAAGATTCTTATTCAGAAGGTACAAATCTTAACAATCTCTAAGCTAAGCGACACGTAAGGTATTTTTTTTTGCCTTAGAGAGGGTGTGTGGATAATAAGATGAGTTATCTTTTTTGATTTCCTCTATTACTTTACCTCGTAGGTTCGTATGTTGAGATCCTCATATGGTGTTGTGGTTGTTGAAATCACAATTCACAATTTTTGCATCCACATGACATCGCTCCGTTTCGCCTCGCAAATGTAAAATAATTACTCATCAAACAAAGTATAATTTTTAATACTAATAACACAATACTATACTTTTGCGCAGGAAAGAACAGATTTAGAAATCAGTGGCCTACTTTCAATTAACATTCTGTATATATTTGAAAAAATATATTATACCAATGTTTCGGTGAATGGTGTGAGACTGGGTCAAGTTAGTTTGTTCAAACATTCTCATCCTAACACACCACCCTCACTTCAACCACATCCACAGATCCCGCATATTTGGGTAGTATGTTATCGAAGTACGGACGAATTCATCGAGAAATTTAAAGAAGAGTATTGGATGCTCTGGGAACCGTTGCTCAAAATGTGAATGTATTCAGAGATGTTTGGTATATTAATGACTACATTGATGAATGTTAGGTGTAGATGAGAAAACATGAACGGCGTACAAATGCTGTGAAAATGAGATATTTTCGGGGTGTGAGTGGATATACTAGAAGAGATAGTGTCCGGAATAAATTGGTGTATGAGTGTGAGATTGAGATTAGGTATAAGTCAATTATGGTGGTTTGGGCATGTGGAACATATTTCAAATGAGAGATTGATGAAACTGGTGTATTTTGATGAAATTGAAGGTGAAAGATTGCGTAGACGACCTATAAATAAATGGATGAATATGATTGAGAGATTGTTGAGTGAATGAAAGTTTCCTAGTAGAAGAAACAAACGACTTTGTATAAAAGGAATTATAAATGTGGTTGAAGTTAAAGTGGTGTGTCAGGATAGGAATGTTTGGCGAAGGTTAATTTCGGGATAAATTTGATGATTTAAGACAAGTGCAGGATTCTTGATTTTATTTTTGTTGTTTAGTAATTTCATTAGTGTTTACCTGCAATTGAGTAAAATTTACTGTCAAGAACAAGCGCAAAAGCGACACTCCCTTTATTTCCCATATATTTTATTCGTTTTCTGATCTTATATAATCTCCAACTGCAATTGTGTAGAATTCACTTTCTAAAACAAGCAAAGGGATACATTCCCTTCCTTTTTTAACTATATAATTTGTTTTCAGTTCTAACATAGAGTGTTTAACTGCAATTATGTAGAATTCGCTTTCAAAAACAAGAGCAAGAGGACACTCCTTTCGTTTCCGCTCTCATCTTTTCTAAACTTTGTATATTTGTTGGTAGAGATTAAACGTCAGTAATTTGAGATGTTTTGCGCATATGCAATGTACGTCGAAGAAAGATGAATGAAAAGTGAATAGGACTGATTGGATGGATGTGATTGAAGGTTTGTTGTGGGATAAATATTTTCTAGTATGATAACTAAATGAACTTACATGGAGGGATCTATGAATGTAATTGAAGCAAGGGTGGCGTTTTAGGTTAAGAATATTTAACGGCGATGAATTATTTGATGAATCTGATAAATAATTGAATAATGAATGATTTTAGGGTTCGGGCTACCTCATTTGATGGGATATAGCGTGATTTTATATATGTGTGTATGTGAATCAAGGTAATTTTTTTTTAAATTTATGACATAATAGTTCTTTATGTACTTAGGGTATTATGGAGATGTTTATATCCTTCGACGATGATGCTTACAACGCCAAGGGTCTCTGTGCATATAAGTTGGCCGAGGGCCTTTAGATCGAGAGTTTGTAAGTCGCCCGAGGGGTATAAATATTAACTATTTTTTAATAATCTGAATAATAAATAATGGATTATCAGGCAACATTAAATAGAAGAAATGTCAGTTTAGGTCAGTATTACCATAGTAACGTCGCTCTCAATGCCCAAGGTAGTATTAAAATCATATAATATCCAAGGGCATTGTGGACTAAATAATGTAGCTTGTATTCATTATATTAATAAAAAATAATGAACTCGGAAGACATAAATAAATTTGTAGTATATACACATAAAATATAAATATCGCAACTAAATTATAGTTATGTTAAGAATTTATCATTACTCAAAGTGTGAAATAAATAAATACGAGTATATACTGTGAATGAATTAATATATATATATATATATATATATATATATATATATATATATATATTTTTTTTTGTTATAAGGACATAATTATTTTTATTTTTTAATAAATACTAATAAGATTCACTTGTATAAAGGGTTCAGATTTAAGAATATAAGATTGACTGTATATAAAAACTGAGCTATTACTTATTACTAGGCGTAATGAGTCTACATTTTTAATGGTCCGTTGCACTGCGACACAGCTTTAAATTGAATTGAGCCTACAATTAACTAGGTCAAGCAATTATAATGCTATTTACATCGTTAATAGATAAGTTTTCAATATATTGTCGGTCAATTGAATTACAAAATTTTTGATGCAATAGGTACGATAATAAAATGTTCTCAATTTATTTAAAAGATTTTCTGGCCGAAAAAAAACTAAATGAAATCAATTATATTATTTTTTATTTTTTTAAGGATGTATAAATTGGATTATTGGCTTTATTCAAATCAAAATAAAAAAATATATTATACGGAAAATATATGAAAAATTAATAAGCTCATGAAAAAATTTAGTTAATATCGGAATCAAAAGTACATAGGCTGTCAGATTTAAAGATTTTTTAAATGGTTAACTTTATCTACGTATAAAATCAATATAAAAAATTAGAATTGATTTTAATTTTATTATGGTATTACTAAAAATCGTTTGGAGAGTAATGTCAAGGTTTAATGTAATTTATATATATATATATATATATATATATATATATATATATATATATATATATATATATAAATATATAGTGTGTTAATTAAAAAACTGGTCATATTCGTTTAACATGGGAAATCAGTTTTTCCTTGCGCAAAAATTCTCAAATTATTTTAGGCAAAAATTCTTCAAATAAACGTTGTAGAGAATTAAATTCTGCATCCAACTTAGTAATCAGATTTTATTTTAGACATTTCGTAACCGATAAATAAATAGAATGACAACTGACCATTAATCATTATTACATCAATAAATAATGTTGGAAATTATTTGAAATAAAGAATTACAATTTCAATTTTTATACTTAATTCAATCGAAATACAGAACAAATCTATTTCCTAAATACATGGTTTTAATGTCAGAATACATATCTCTCAACTCAACACATACAAAATAAAGCAGAAATGAAGACAGGAATGATGTATTTATTTAATTTTTTTTTTATTATTATTATATTACATTGGTGTAATAAAAAGGAAACTAAGAAGGAAACTAAGATGATTAACATAATTTTATATTAAATGATGGAATAACCCCCCATTTTGCGCTAAACAATATCCAAGTCTGTTATAAAAGACGTCTCTTAACATTAAGCAGCTGCCTGGCATTTATTTTTCTGCATTCGTTGGTAGTTGCATCTTTAAGTTGTTCAACATTTTCAAAACTCTCTCTGTTTGCAACATTCTTCAGGTGTCCCAATAAAAAAAGTCGCACGGCGTTAAATCGGGCGACCGTGCACGCCAATTAATTGTTCCTCCTCTGCCAATCCAACTGTTCAGGAATGTATCATTTAAGTACTCTCGTACTCCATGAGCATTATATGCAGGAGACCTACTGCTTGGCGACTAGTTTCAGTCGCTAAGTCAATGACGTCACGGTGCAGTCAATATCATAGGGATTTTAATGTCTTACGTTGGTAACGTTAGAACGACGGAGTATTTTGTGTTGGTACTTATAATTTCTGACGGCCACTTGTTGATATTTATTTTTTTTTATTAAATTCAAATATTTGTTTGTTGTTGTTGCTTAAACTAGACGGAATTTGTAGTAATTTTCAAGCAATTAGTAGTATTTTAAAAATAAATAATATGAATTTTAACAAAATCTTAAGGTGAAGCATTTGATCTGAAACTAGTATCAGAACGATGATTTGCCTTGATCTCTTTGAAAGGAAATATTATTCTTATTATGAATGAAACTTATTAAGTATTGTATATAATTTTGAAGCCAAAACTTCAAAGTATGGTAATAAACTAAATACCATTAATTACAAATATTGAAAGAAATTACACACAAAATTTGAATTTATTTCTCAAAAATGCTTCCTACGATTTTAATAAAAAAAATTCTCTGTTCTTAAGAATATGGTCTTCTATAATATAGTAAATTTTTATTCAATTTGAATTTAGTTTTGGAGCAAAAAAATAAAATATGCCAAAAACCGCCCAAAACAAGTCTTTTTCGTGTATTTTTTGGTTTTTCTCCAAAACTGTAAATTCAAATTGGATACAAAATTTCTGAGTTATAGGGAACCATATTCTTAAATATACATTTTTTTTAATCAAAATCGTAGGAAGGATTTTTGAGAAAATCAGATCTAAAATTTTGATATTATGATCTCCTACACTTCAATTCCAATTTATTTCTATTATAAAGATTAAACATTCTTGTCCATACACATATCAAAAAGCTGAATATTCAGAGATTATGTAGTACTACTTGTTTCTTAATTTGGATAAGATTAAATATATGAAATATTTTTTTGAAATTTGAATTTGTTATTGCTATTTCGCGAAATACTCATTCTCCATATGTGATGTGGGCTTTCACATACACTCAGCGTTAAAATGATCTGACAGAATGACAGCTGTCATAATCATGTGTGTCAAGATTTACTGGATAGAATTATACATGAAAATATATAAGTATTTCATAATTTGTGATTTGAAATATGTCTAGTTTTGTTTTTCGTGTTATATTATATTATAATATTCAAAGTCATGGGTCCTTTTTTATAATAAAACTAGCTGACCCGACAGACGTTGTCCTGTCTTAACTATGAATATTCAATTTGAAGTGGAATTAATTTTAAATTAATAATTATTTCGAAAACATAGTGTTTATTGTAATGCTTTTTGATACACAACATTTTTAGTTTTGTTTTCTGGCGCGTAAATAAATAATGTTGATGGTTGTCCGACACGGAAACAGGCGACATTTGTTGATCTGTGCGATAAGCTCGACGATTTCTCATTGCCAACCGAGCTGTTTCACGGGCTGCCTCTATTTGCTCTTGTGTTTGAGATGCACGAAGTCGGGCCATACTATCGCGGCGCTCTTCTCGTGCGATTTCCCGTTCTTCTTCGGTGGATTGATTCGCAGTGTTACGAAGCCGAATTGCATTACGGTTTTGTTGGGAAAGATTAGATCTTCTGGGTCGCGGCATTTTTAATAATAATTGTCGCACAAATTATAAGAAAACAATTAAGATTTATTATTTAAACACTCGCAAAAAACCAACAAATCTACAGGTAACTTTATTGGTTATATACTGACAGACAGCGGCAATGGTATGTTCCGAGAATAGACCATATTATTTTCTATAGCGCCTCTGCCGGCAAATTTATGAAATGAAAAAAACGTGCCAGGGTGACAAACTTTTTTTCTATTTTTTTTTCTAATTATGTTGGCAATACTAATATTTGTGACGCCATGTGACTCGAACGGTGATGCATATGCGCGTGTGCGCATAAATGTGACAGTTTTATTGCCGCCAGTTTGAACTTGAAATGAAATCTTTAATTTGAAATTTTGGTCTGTTTACTAATCTTGGAAAAGAAATGAAAAGATATTGCCTTATTAAATAATGAATTCAGATTACAATCCGAGACGGAACAATTGTACCCAGGAATTTTTCAAACAAAATTCACACTTCACAAAACAATCACAACAAAACGAAAGTTTGAGGTTATCGGCCAGTGACAGATGACAGAAGAGCAAATTGGCGCTTAAAATTTTCAAATTTTAATGTTTATTTTAATATTACTGTATTGATTATTTATATATTATAAGGGCAAAATCCGATAGTAAAAAATTAAATATAACTTGTATAAAAAAAATATCACTCATTTACGTTTAGATAAAATGATATTTTACTTTAAAATACATTGGTTTGATTTTAGCTGTACTTCCTAGCATATGATTGGTGCATTATGAGCATGCGTATTGAGATAGTAATATGGTCTATTTCTCATATATTCTGTGTGAAATTAGTATACTACTTTTAAGAATTCTATGCTCTTTCTAATTATACTGTAACGCAGCCAATTTAGTACACTACTTTTAAGAATTCTATGCTCTTTATAATTATACTGTGACGCAGCGAATTTAGTGACATCTATTCACATAGTGGAAAAGTAAAACGCAGCCAATTTAGCGACATCTATCCACAGAGTGGAAAAATAAAAGTACAATGTGTTCTAACCCCTGTAATATTTTTTTTGTTTTTTTACGTAATTCGACATTTTAATAGTTATTCTGCTATTCGGGGCAAAGACGAATCCAACAAATCTTAGATCATCAAAATCGGTCCAGCCGTTCTTGAGTTATAAATGGTGTAACTAACCCGACTTTCTTTTATATATAAAGATATTTTGTCAGTTTTAGGAGAGCATACTAGTGGAACAGGATTATGTGTAATGTTGAAATGTATTATTTATCTTTCAATAAACGATATTTTCAACAAAAAAGTATCTAATTATACGGTTATAGAAAGTAATTCATTTCTAACCTCAAACATTTCATCAAAATAGAATTCATAACTGGACGAAAGGAATGAGATTTTATTATTTGGACACCTCAGTTTATAGAAGTACAGACAATAAAAATTGATGACGAGTTTGTTCAATGGGTGTTTCCAATAGTAAAGAAATTTTATGTAAAAGAACTTGCTCCAGAAATAGTTGATTCACGAAAAGAAAGAAGCATATCGATCAGGAATATGCCACAGAAACACGGAAAGTAAGAAATTTTAAGAGTTCAAATAACCTGATTAATTCAGTGGGACGGAAAATACGGTTTTCTGGTGCATTTATAGACATTAGGAAATATTTTTATGCATATAAATCATTCATTAAATGACACTTCTAATTCGTCATGACTCTAGAATATATTGATATATAAGTGGCATAAACTGGCATAATGGTGAAAGCGAAAAATTGTATATAAAAAGCGATACCATATCAGAATCTAGATAAACAGTTAAAGTTAGATTTTTCTGTCCTTTTCCGGGCGCTCGTTAAAATCAAGGAATTTCTTTAGTTTAGCTGCGGCAGAAAATGTTTTCCTGCCGCTCACGAGTGTCAGAGAAATTATATAACATAATGGGTAAATATTCCGGCGTTTCAAGAAAAAAAAACATTTTATGTGAAGCGAAAATGACGTTTTGTGCCTCATTTGTAGTTGACGGTCGAGCGCACAAAAATTATCACTTTAGCTCCTTATAAAATAATATACTTTATATATGATTATAATTGAAATAATATTGTAAGTAAAAAATTTTATTTTTATATTATAATATCAAATAAAATACTAAGTATATTTTATTAAATTTTAGTTTTTGTGTTGTAAAATAAAATAAATAAATATACCATCACGCCTTCTTCCCATTACTGGGTGTGGCACTCTCGGTAAGTGATATATTTTGCGCGTGAAGTGCGGTTACCAGTGGTCAAATCACAGCCCCCAAACATGTTAGTGGTGGAGGAGCCACAGGGATAGCTTTTTGAAATTATGAAAATTTGTCGCCTGTGGGAATCGAACCAGGGTCCTCAGGATCCACAGGCCGACTTCATACCACTGGGCTAGCCATCCCATATAAAAATATTTCTTACGATTTAAAATAATTTTCTTGAAAATCTTCACGTTTATTTAGATTTTAAACGCGCGCCAATACCTTTTCCACTATTCTATACAGATCCACATTTTTGTTAGGACCACAAGAAACCCTACTTACGCGATAACAAATTGTTGATTAACGAACTTCAGATCGAATGCGTCACCTTAAATAAACATTGTTACATTAAAAATTATTATTAATGTGTCAACGACAACATTGTTATTCTAATTGTCGGTAATGGACATCTGCAGCTGGATTTTGTGCAATAATTATAATTATTAATTTAATAATATAAATAATAAACATTTTATAATAATATGTACATAAAATATAAAACATTTCTAACTTCAAAACTAATCAACCAAAAAATGCTAAGTGACTGACGCCATGACACTTCGCAACAGCCTTGTACTAGTCGCCTACATATGCGACTCCCTAAGCGACCAGTCGCCAACAATGACGTCAGGACTGTACTTTTTAACTATACCAACAGATGGCACCAGTATCAAAGTCGCCAAACGGTCGCTAAATATAGTCGCCAATGAATTAGAATAGGTCTCCAGGCCAGCCATCATGTTATAACCACACAATTTCCAAATTTAAATTAACTATCTCTGATCCTACCTTCTCTATAAGAAGTCCTAAGTATGTTTGTGAATTTATTTTTGCAATATAAAACGGTCCAATAATATGGTTTCCAAGTATACCAGCTCACACATTTACTTTTTGTATGTATTCTGTATTATGCTGTGACCAATACCGACAATTCTGTTGTCTTGGTTTTTTGTTCAAATAAAACGTACATTCGTCCGTAAAACAAATTTCAATAATAAAATTTCTGTTTCCATTTGCCTTTTCCATAATAATTTCGCAAAAGGTGGCACGATTTTGAAAATCATTTGGAAGAAGTTCCCGATGGCAGTGAAACTTATATGAGTGATATTTTTATTTCTTTAAAATGTTGGAAACTGATACATGGCCAATTCCGACTTCGGAAGCGATTTCCCTTAAACTAAGGGTAGGGTTTACTTCAATTAAAGCCAGGATATTTTCTTCATTATTATAAGATACTACATTAATTTCTTGTTTCTTAAAATTAAATGTTTCTGTATCTTCGAATTTTTTTATAAAATATTGTATTGTGGTTTTACTTGGACTTGGTCGGTTTGTCCATACTACACTTATTAAATCACGTATTTTTCTGTAACTTAGTCCACAGTAGCACCATTTTATGATCTGAAGCTTTTATTCATGAGAAAACTGTTCCATACTTTCAAAAATATTTGTTATTGAACAAAAATCACAAATACAAACTTGTTTTGACAATTAAGACGTCATACAATTGTTTGAGTTCCATGGCTATCGCTATAATTAAGCAATTTTCAAAAAACTTCAAAATTTATTTTCTCGGTTATTAAATGTCAAAAATTAAATCTGAGTACTAAGTTGAATGCAGAATTTAATTCTCTACAACGTTTATTTGAAGTATTTTTGCCTAAAATAATTTGGGAACTTTTGCGCAAGGAAAAACTGATGTCCCATGTTAAAAGCCTATGACCAGTTTTTTCATTAACACCCTATATATACAGTTTGGCGACCGCGACTCTCGAACATAGGGATTTACCATATAAAATAACAATTTTGTAATTTACTGCTTCCCTAATTATTTTAAGCAATAAAGTTTCGAATAAAAGTTTTAGGGCATAAAATTCTGCATCTAAGCCAATACACAAAATTAATCTTGTATGCTTCGTAACGGCACAAATTAGATCTGAAAATAACGCAAATATGGCCTCAAAACTATCGATAGCCATGGAACTGAAACAAATGTTTGGCGTTTAATCTGTTAAAATTATTTCCTTATTTATTATGTCAAATATTTACTACATAATTGAAAGTTGAATTATTATTATTGTTATTGAAATTATAATTAAAAACTACCCCTGTGGCTCCTCCACCACTAACATCTTTGGGGGCCGTGATTTGACGACTGGTAACCGCACTTCACGCGCAAAATATATCACTTACCGAGACCTGCTTCGACAGAGTGCCACGCCCAGTTATGGGTAGAAGGCGTGTTGATGATATATTTATTTTATTTTTAAAAATTACTAAAACAATATTTATTTTAAATCTTTTCTATGCGATAATCTACATATGTACTCGTATTTTACATTTATCCAATTGAGATCATTAATCTGTTATCATAAACAAAATAATACGTTTATTTTCAAATTATATAATCTTATTTCCTAATCCAAAATAAATAAATATGTATACAGGTATATATATATATATATATATATATATATATATATCTTTTTGCTATTTAAGTTTCAGTACGATATTTATATGGGTTTAAAATTGTGTTTATTGAAATATTCCTCATATATGGGGTAGGTGGCTCAGTAGTATCGAGTCGGTCGGTGCATCCTGGTTCGATCTCTACAGCCGAAAAACATTTTCATCACATTAAAATTACCCCTGTGGATCCTCCACCACTAACATCTTTGGGGGCAGTGATTTGACGGCCAGGAACAGTACTTCATGTGTATAAATATATCACTTACCGAGATCTGCTTCGGCAGAGTGCCAAGTACAAATTTCCATAAATTGAGTTTTAAACAATTTAAATACACATATGCAACATTTCTATACGGTCTATTGTATTAACAAAAGAAAAAAAAATGAGCCAACTCAAACTCGTTCTCATGCTGAAATATCAGCCTATTTTTGTTATAAATTACTGTTATTTTTATGTACTCTTTAATATAAAAAAAAAGTATTCAAATTATTCAGGCCTACCAAATTTTCATGACTTTTTTCGATTGACTTTATTTTATGAATCCAATCGTAGTAACAAGCACTAGTGTAGTGCCGTTTGTATCTAACTCATCACAAGTAAAAAAAAATGTGCGAAATGAAAAATCAAAGAAATACGTCTCATACGTCGTGAATTGGAAAACAAGTAAATAACATGTAGATCAATTGTGACAAACTTAGATTCATGCGTTTCCAGATTAATCATTTTCAACTACCTACATAGTATCTCCTTACATTTTTAGAGATAATTGTACAATAATTTACAGTATTTTGAAACTAATCAGAGATTTACGAGACCGGAAAACAGTTCTTCTAATCTTGGACATTTCTCGCCAAATCACTTTCTCATCCCAATATCAGTAGAGAGGAAATAAACATTGTTAGTTGTGTCTCGAATTCTAGATATTATTAAAAAGAAACTAATAAAATATGATAATAAGCATAAAAGTGATGCCTGCGCAATGTTATTTCTTCAATTATTAAATATTCGATTATCTCCATTCCTCCTATGAATTTGTCACCTCGTACTAAAAAGAATTAAGTGGGTAATATTAATGTTCTCGTTTTTCCATTTCGAGATGAGATGAGAAAGATTTCTTTCTCGTCGCAGAAGTGCTATATTACGTATTAATTATACCTTCTCTACAAAGAAGAAATATATATGTGAAAAAAAAGTATCAAACCATGTCCTATCTATCAATATTTATGTTGGATTAGGAAATAAGATTATTTAATTTGAAAATAAACGTATCATTTTGTTTATGATAACAGATTAATGATCTCAATTGGATAAGTGTAAAATACGAGTATATATTATGAGGCGCCGTTTGCGACAAAACGTTTTGAATATTTCATGTAAATTAAAACAATATATTCTATGATTAAACGTATATACAAGATTTATGTAGTAAAATATTACACATTTTGAGGAAATATACTAAATAAATTGAAAAATAGCAACTGTGTAAAATATTACCTCTTGCATTTTGTCGTACTTCAAATGCGTATATCAGACATAATTCTAGAATACAGACTAGGATTAGAACATTTGCCGCAAGATGGCTCTGCTTATTACAGTGTTCTGTAGCAATTTAAATTAATTTCCTACTTTACCAATAGTGTAAAAATCAAGGATGACCAAAGTTTTAGTGAGTAAATGGTTGCCTATTTCATTGACGCCAACAAATATTTTTAATTAAACAATAAATAGGTATAGTTTTCTATTTTGTTGTCCCAAGACAAGAGAAAACAAATATTTGACTAATAAATGACAAAACTTTTACAAATAAATTATTACTTTTTATTTCACAACTTAGCCAAATAAGTTTTATGTCCTATATCTTGAATACTCAAGGTATTAAGCAGCTCCACCGGCTATAAATTTAAAAATAATTTTTTGCGCAGCCGTTGTGTCCCAATAAAATTTAAAGAGAAAATATTCAAATAAAAAGTGTAGATATTTCAATATTACATATGTTTAGTTAACATTTCTTCTTTTACTTGATTAGTTACTGTAAAAACTAGATTAAAATTAACTAAGTATGTGGAAGATGATCGAAATGCGAACAAATAAAATTTTTAAATGTAGAAGATGTCAATGAATAACACCGATTAATAAACAACGTAGATAAACAATAGATTTGCATAAGTTATCTCATCTGCACCCCGGTACTCCTTTTTATGAGTACTTATGTGATTTATTTGCCTCGATTGATTACAAACACAAAGTTTAACTTCTGTCTATGTACACAAATAATAATTATTATTAATGCAAAGTATCTTTGGTCTCAACTAAAATTATTGTTTTTTTTTTTTTGGTAATGGCGTCATTTTTTAAACATGTATTATAAATTTATGTTTACTTTTGGGTTTTTTTTATTTTCGGAATATTTTGTTGTTATTCACAAGACTACTACTTTATTTTAATATTTGGAACAATTGCTTTGCAATAATTATTGGTTACCTTAGAGATCAACATTTTTTTTTTATTTACTCTTTATTCCCTAGTTAAATAAATAATCATCACACCTTTTACCCATTTCCATGTGTGGCAGTCTGCCGGGACAGATCTTGATAAGTGATTTATTTATACGCGTGAAGTGCGGTTACCAGCCATCAAATTACAGTCTTCCAGAGATGTAAGTGGTGAGGGAGCCACAGGGATAATTTTAAATGTGGTGAAAATCAGTTGCCGGCTATGGGAATTGAACTCGGGTTCTAATTTCCACAACCCGGCTAGCTACCATTGTGCCATAAGTTGATAAGTAGCCCTTAATAAATAATAGTCAAATGTTCAGAAAAAATAGAATAAAAAATCGGAGAAATTATAAATTTACTATAAATGGCTCAAATATTAAATAAAACATAAATAATAAATATATTTGGTGATGTAACTATGACTATAACTAACAACGAAAGCAAAAAATATTTGTAAAAGAAATGAAGAGAACATTTTTTTCATTACATTAAAAAATATATATAGGAAATATCTATCTACATTAGACAACCACATACACATCCCGAAATAAGACACATTGCAGAAGGTACTAATGACAAACTGTTACCCGATAAATCCAAGAACAGATATTGCACTAACTGTAATGTCAATATAAACTATTTTGATTCAAATAAATAAAATATTACCCTCATTCTACTAGTCATGTCAATATAAACTATTTTTATTCAAATAAACAAACACCGATTAATGTTAACCATGATTAAATAATAATGGAAACTATGGTTTCCATTATTATTTAATCATGGTTAACATTAATCGAGTGTAAACCGGCGATTGAAAAACTGGCCCTTATTCTACTAATCTTTTCTTAAAATGTATTGAAGGTTCGAGACAATCGTTTTTAGAAACATGTCGTGAAAAAATGTGGTGTCTAACACGAGAAGAAAGAGTTTTTTCCACTCTCGCTCGAATTGCCTCATGAGCGAGTGGAAAAAAGAGGCACTTTCTTCTCTAGTTTAACAAATAACTATTTATAATGTCTCTATGTAATATGAATTTATCATAACAATGATATAATTTTCCATAACATACAAATTTAGAAGTATTTATTTTTAGGTTACTTAAAAATTGTAATCTCATTTCCGTTAGCTATAAAGAAATTCCAGTTTTGTTAATGTTACTTAAACTAGTTATTTTAAAACTGGAGAAAAAGATTAAAAATAATATTTTGTACACCCCTTGGGTGTACATTTCATAGCGCCATTTCGTTCGAATGTTGCACTATCTCTCCAAAATGCTGCGCCATCTCTGAATAAGTGGCACAATCCTATTCTGTATATATTTTTAACGCGACAAAAATAACACAATATACAGGTTTATAATATACCCGATTTTCTTAATACAGTACACAAAATTTGTATATATACAATATTTTTTGTGATATTGTAATAAATTTAATATATATACAATATTTTATGTGATATTGTCAAAAATTTAGTATATATTGTGAAAAGAATTGTATATTTACGAGTCTGTATATTGTCGCAAACGGCGCCTCATAATATATGTAGATTATCGCATAGAAAAGATTTAAAATAAATATTGTGTTTTAGTAATTTATAATTCTAATAATAATTCAACTTTCAATTATGTAGTAAATATTTGTATATTTTGAAGAATAATAAGATTTCTTCAAAGTCTAAAACTTTCATTCTGAATTATTTTAAAAAAGAAAAATATCTCGAATGCCAAGTTTTTGGTCACAGCGTGTATACAGAACTTTTTGCCAATAATTGTTCATAACTTAGTACAAATGTTCTGTGTAGACTATCTGGCTAACATTCCATTGTAAATCGAGCCGTCTGTCAATTAAAACAGTAAATTTAAACTCTGTAATTCAAGTGATAAGCATCTAGATCAGTGAGTTACCGCTCACAAATCAAACTGGTGTTTAACCCTTCATCCTTTTATTAATAGTTATAATTATTAGCCGAAATAAATAGACAACGACAGTATGTTTCAAAATGTTGTAAATTTTAACATCTATTTTTTACATATAAATAAATGTCTTTTCCTACAAATATTATTAAAAGTAGGCTTTTTAACGGTTGCTTGCGTGTTAAAAATGACATTTTATAACACTAGTAAAGTAAATTACTTTTAACACTAGTGCTATAAAATAACATTTAAAAAAGCGGCCAAACATATTTGATTTATTTGTTGAAACATATTTATGCTTTTGAAATATTTACATATACGAAGAAATTATTACAATTTGTTACATTTACGCTAAGTGTTTGTGTGGTTCTTACAATATTTTCTGAATTATTTAGTTAATTTAAAGAATTACATTTAGATCAGAAGTAATTTTTTCATTGAATGATTTGTCCAGAGCGTAGATAATTTTCAAATTTTTCTTCAAAAAAGGTCAAGAGTTCATTTTCAGAATAATAAGCACTATTTTTTTTTCTCGTTGCATCATTTAATACATCTGTCATATGTTAAGTTTATATTGTTTCTATTTTGTCAGAAGTTCTCGTAATTCTAAAGTCGCTCTTAATGCAGCTTCTTCCATTTCTTTTGGTAATGTGTTAATCATAATAAACAACTAGTACAAAAAATATACACTGCAACACAATACGTGTTAAAAATTATTTTATTTCGTCCGTGGAGTAGCTCTACTCGGCTTTTCCTCGTTCTGCAAACTTCCCCACTCACTTTAAAATACCACTTTTAACACATATATCATAAATAATTATTATAGTAAAAAACTAAACGAAATTCATACAAAAATGTCATATTATCAAAATATATGTTAGGATAATATCTATAACACATATTTTTAAATTCTTGAATAATACAATAAATACAAGCTTTGAACGTTGTTGCAATTATTTGAGTATAAAATTCATAATTTAAAGTATGAATATTATTCCAAACTATGTTCAAGCAAACAGCCCAGTACTGCTCCATATAAATATATTTCTAATAAAGTTGTTCTAAAAGGTTTACAAAGACATTTTTTACTAGTTTCAGATAAAAGCAAAAAATTATTACAGCTACAAAAATCAAAAGTGAAGTTAATTAATTTCTAAAAATGTAATTGAATCCTACCTTAGAATATTTCAAGTATGTTCATCTTCAAACCAGCCGACTCTTGCGATCGTCTTCCCTTCGAGGATGCAATGAACGCACTTCTACTCAACCACCATTCGTCGGCAACTGACAACTGACAGTCGCGAAACACCGCTGCCCGCGACCAGCTTTGTAAACATTCTTACAACTTTCGGAAATTAGTGCGCAGGTCCAAATATACCCCCTCCCAATTCTACTACAGGTTACTCTAGCACGTGTTGTATTTCGCGTAAATACACGTAAGAAAATAAAAATACACAAGGAAAATCCAGCTTTTCATTTCTTTCAAATATATATCTTATTTAATGGGATGGCTAGCACAGTGGTATGAAGTCGGCCTGTGGATCCTGAGGTCCCTGGTTCGATTCGCACAGGCGACAAATTTTCATAATTTGAAAAAGGCTATCCCTGTGGCTCCTTCACCACTAACATGTTTGGGGGCCGTGATTTGACGACTGGTAACCGCACTTCACGCGCAAAATATATCACTTACCGAGATCTGCTTTAGCAAAGTGCCACACTCAGTAATGGGTAGAAGGCGTGATGGTATATTTATTTTATTTATTTATTTATTTGGTATGATAAGAAAATTTGAAAATTAAAAAAATACCTAAAGCAAATTTGGTTGGGTTCACCCAGTGCTGCCAAGTGTAAGATAATTATGTTTTTTTATGTATATACGATGCACAATGGTAAGTTATATGATGCACGATTCACAGATTTGTATGATATAAGTAAATAACATATTTTTAATTATATTAACATAATATTATCGATTTTTAAATAATCTTTTGGCGCTAAAATTATGTACTTTATATAATTTTATTTTAAACTATAAAGCATTGCCACGAGTCACAAAATGACAGGATAAGTTTCACTGTAAATGTTTTTCTTCTTGCATTTTCTGTCACATGATTTTTTTTTAATGTGGGTGTTCTGTGTGACTTTTCGCAAAAATAATAAATGTATGTAGAAATTATGGAAGAATCAGCCTACAATATGAGTAGTGATGAGGATCAAGTGCGCTGCTAATAAAATTACATTAAAAAATCATTTATTTTGAAATATTCCTGTATAATTAATCATTACAAAAATGAAAATATAGGATATATTTGTTATACATCCAATAAAATTGCATGATTTTTTCAAAATACGTTAATTTTCGTAGTTGACACGATATTATTATTGTTTTATCTGGTAACGCTGTTGTTCACTAATAAAAATAAATAAACATTTACTAGCAAGATTTCAAAATTATATAAATATGAGTTTAACAGTTCAATTTATAACAGAGCCTGCGATCAATTTTTCCTATAAAAGTGTGACGCAGAATTCAATTATCTATAAAATTTATTTGAAGCATTTTGCTTTAAAATCTGATACTACACATAATATTTAAATGTTTTTTTTTTGGCAATATATTTTTAAAATTATGCATCAATTAAAATATATGTCTAATCTTAAATTTAATTTAAAAGATATTTAGAATGTTTAAAATTAAATTAATAATTAATTTCAATATGTATAAATCATATGTCTCTTTCTCAACTATCTTTTCTAAAACAATATAGGTACTTAAAAAAGCAATAAGTGGTACTTCTGTTTTTTTGCCTTTTATTTCAAATTTACTGCTTTATACTTTTGTTAAATCTTTGATATATAAATTAAAATAAAGAATGAATTTTTATTTAAGTTTTATTTACATAAAGTTATAAAAAAATAATAATTCTCAACAAATTTATAAAGAAACATGAATTACATAACGAGTAATGAGTTACAAACAAATCTATGATTCTTTATATGCTAATAAATTGTACCAGAAATCTTTTCGGTTATTTGACATCAAATCGATTAAATTTTTTAATACTGAATTTTCTTCCTTTCTTTTATACCACAAGATATGGTAAGTATGACAAATAGATTAATGAATTTTCATATTTATAAATGCCATTTCTTAAAAAGATAGTACTTTTACTTCATCAGATTTGTAAATTAGTTTTATGTTCAAAACTTCCTTTTATTAGCTTTTACATAAACAATACCAAAAAGAAGATTTTCCCTTTCTTATTACAGTTTTGCTTATGCAATGACGAATGGTCTTTAAATTAAAAAAAAAACATTGATTTCCATAGTTTTTGTGTTCACCTCTTTCTTGTTTGACTGCCGTACTGCTTCATTAAAATGATTAAAATCACAAGTTTGTTGTAATTTGGTCTTCCGCCATGAATACATTTTTTCCTGTTCGACTTAATCTAAAAAAGGTTTCACATTGTCCTAAATGTGGTAATGGGGGGATTCAAGTGGTAGAGCTTTTTAATATATATTTATTAAAATAAATTCTTGTCCGTACATCATATTTAATACAATATAAAATCATATCATAAATGATACGAGTATCTTTATTGCTGAAATATGAAAGTTAAAGTTGAATAATTTAAAACGCTCATTTAAAATTCGCACTGCCATATTGCAATTACGTAGTTGCATTAAGCCAATCACAGAGCTTTGTCTGAAACGTTTGTCGGTGCTCAATTTTACTGAGAAGAAGACGAAGAAGAAATAAGCATTCCTGCATTCCACGATTCTACCAATGACGTATAATACTAGACGAATTATGCCGTATTCAAGTCAATGCAGTGTTGTGAAGCAGAAAGGGATGGAATAACTTTTGGGTCCACCGGGAGCGCGGCAAGGAGCGAGTACACTTTGATGTTATGCAAGTTGCTCCTTGCCGCGCACCTGCCTCACCAACCAGTTATTTTATCCCTTTCTGCTTCACAACAAACGCCGTTGCTATCCGTCTAGTTATGTTTTGTCTGAGGATTCTACTGACAACTACACACGTTACGTGAAGTTACGTGTTATTTATCTCTGTCTTATCTGTCTCTCTTTAAGCTAAGATGCAACTACGTCATATTCGTATTCTTCTCGGATCTGAAGACATTTATTAAAGATAGAAATTTAGAAGGCTATTATTATATCAATCACAAATCATACATCCTTTCGTTACAATATGCTGACGACATAGTACTGTTTACTCATTTACCTTATGATGTACAAAGAAAACTCAACTCCGTCAGAGTATTGCAACGCATTACAACTTACAGTTATGTAATTTCGAAAAAAAAATTCTATATTTCTCTGTAGGAAGGCCGCCCAAACATAAAATAAAACACTTTTGCTAAAGCAATGAAATAAAGCATACAAACAAGTAACTAAGAACGACATTCACGTCCTCCGGACTAAAGAATATTTTACCAAAGCAGCTAGAGCAATTGAAGCAATAAAAAAACACGCTTACTGAAGCAAAAATAAATTGCTGGAATACCACCTCTGGAGTCTACTTATCGCTAATACCAACACTTGTTCGAGGTGCTACCCAAAAGTTCCCGAACTCTGTGTGTAACTCTTCTAAATACGGTAGTGCACCGATTTGCCGCTATATTTTAGCACTACTACATCTCTCAAACCCTTCCTTTAGTTTTCACAACATTTTGCGTTCTTTTGTCCTATCAATGTGGTAATATCTATGTTACTGTTTGTTATGTTCTGCGATAGCGTGATGTGCGATTTTAAAGAGCAACGCATTTTCATCAAATTTTGTTTCAAGCTCGGGAAAACTGCGACCAAAACTCATCAAATACCTTAAAAAGCATTTGGTGATGAAGTGAACGACCTATCCAAATTCCTCTGCCGCTGCCCTATATTTAACCTCAGCAGGAACGCATATGTAAATAAAAATCTTACTAGTATCCCAGAGAACAACTCCACGGACCTACTCTTAGACCTATATCACTACTGTAGAGAATCACAAAAACTCTGAGCATTTATTGTTAATGTTTAAATAATGTAAATAGATGCATTATTACGAGTAATCATGTTATTCATTTTACCTTTTATTATCAAGTATGTAAAAGCTATTTAAATTGCCGCTAAAGAAAACAAAATATATTTTTTTATTTTATGCTTATGTCAGTGCATGCGTATTATTAATCGAAATGAATTCTGAATTAGATACAGATCTTCCGTCTGATAAACTGGAATCTGATAATTTGGCCGTGAGTCGTTTAATACCGGAAAAGATTTGATTTGGCTTACAAAAATTTGATGATAGAAGTCAGTGCCGGATTTACGTGACATGGGGCCCTAGGCTGAATACATAGAATGGCCTTCTCTCTGTTGCCGTGAAAATAAAAAGTAAAATAAAACTATAAGAGTAAGATTAAAATAACATGTGTTTTATTATAAATACAATATCTGCGACGCAATTAAAACATCTTTCTTCGCACTTTTTGCTTAACGAAATCTTCAATGACCTGTTCGAATGACAAGTTTCTCAACTTGTCTCTTTCACAACACATGATAGAAAGTGATGTCAACATATTTTGGGACATTGTTGTTCTGTGATCTGATTTGATTAATTTCAAACGAGAGAACGATCTCTCGCCCGAACAATTCGTAACCATCATGGTTAAAAATATTCGCAATATGACTTCGGTGTTCGGAAACGCGGATTGAATGTTGTCTATGAACAAAGTGTCATATAAGTCCTGCGACGTATCTGGCAGCGATACGGCCAAACAAATTGGCGACGGTATGCTCGGGCGCCAATTGCTCGGAAAGCAATCTGGTCGGAGAAGTAGGGTGTGGTTGATGTGAAAATAAACACAGCGAATTTAGTAAAAATAATAAAATAATGTATTTTTATTTCTTTGCAGGTGAATATGGGCCAGGGGGCCGTAGGGTGATGTTAGGGGTGGTGAAATGTTTGGAGACGGTCGCTGGGGCGACCACGGCGGTCGGCGGTGCGGTGAGCGTCGCGGCGGAGACGCTTGTGCTGGTGACCCGGCGGTACGGAGCTTGGTGAATACGCTGAAGGCGTCGTGGCGATGATGCGAAATGATTGATGATGATCCGCCCGGTAGGAGCGGGGAGGAGTGGGGAAGCGGCACACGGCCGGAGCCGCGACTCGCAACAACGGTGTCGGCCACACCGCAGCGCCAACGCGTGAGACTCTCAGCGCGATGACGAAGCGGGGGGGGGGTCGAGTCGGTAGCGGAGAGAGGGGGTGAGGCAACACACAGGTGACAGGACGGTAGGGGAGTGCGGGGTAGGTATTTGACACTTTGCACGTAAACACTGAGAGTAACACAACAATAGGAAAACTAAGGCCGGTTTGATGAACAATATGTGCGAGACTCACACTCCACGGACCGCGAGACCTCGGAAGCACTGTACGTGGCGCTATACGGTCAAACCGGAATTTGACAGGTAAAAGAAAACGGATGGGACTTACCAAGAGTCGGGAACCTGGCGAAGTTGACGACGGTGACGGTGATGATGGCGGTGACGATGACAACGGTAACGAGAAAACGGTACGGCCGGAGGACGGAGAGCTCGTTCTTCGCGGACGACGTGAGCACGATTTCTGTAGTCGAAACTTTAGCCGTGACACACAGACTGAGATTTTACTGACTGCCGATGTTCGCTCTGTCCGCGTATTTATACTAAAAATATTAATGAATCGTGTCCGGTTAGGTTGGCGGCGGCTCATCCTATGTTAACCAAATGGGTGGTTTGGTTTCAGAAGGAAACTAGGTTAAAAACCACCTGATTTGGTTCAACATAGGTTTGCCGGCCGCAGAACGCGGAGACGTACGAGGTATCAAAATTCGAGCGAAATCGGTAACTTGCCGCGCTTAAATGGGTCGCCAGGTCCGGCTTCGGAATATTTGTGATCGCGAACAAAACTATTTCGCGTTTCTAATATTGTGACGAAGTAGTTCGTCACATCCTCGGGGTACTCCGGTGTGAAAAAAAAGAGGGGTGTCGTGGGGTTTAGGAGGGTGGTTTGACAACCCTGGCACATGTTTACAGGTCCAAAAATATTTACAACAATATTCAACGACATCAAAAGTAACGTGTAAATCAGCTGCTTTACATGATACGGTTTCCAGAATATAAACAAATATTCAAATCAAACATCTACAAAAATGTTCCAAAAAAATTATTTACAAAGCGAAAAAAATATTTAACAGAGGTATCTACAAAAGATCAGAAATATTTTACAGCAAGAAAGAAATATACTCCAAAAAACCAGTTAACCAAACTTACATATTTATCAAAAACTTATAAACTAAAAACTTAAGTAACCAAAAAAACTTACAAACTAAAACTAAATAACCAAAAAACTTAATACACTAACAACTTGTCCGTAGGCGGCACGTAGTGTCCAAACCTAGGCAACGGGGAGGACTCACTGCACTGCCGGGGGCGGGGAAGGGGGCGGACGTCGCTGGGCCGGGATGGTGATCCAACGGCCGTTGGGCAGCCGGTACCGGAGCGGACGATATGGGTTGGCCCCGCTGGGCCGCAGCGACTGCAGCCACGCTGCGTAGTCCAGGGGCTGCTGGGCGGCTGGTGCAGGTGGCGGTTGCTGCGGGCGGGAACGAACGGCCACGGGTGGTGTCAGCTGCGGGGGCTCTGCGTCCGGGCCTACAGACTCCAGCAGGTCCCACAGCTCCTTCATGACATCCTGGAGCTCTTCCCGGGGCTGGACGGTGGCACCCAGCGCCTGAAGTGGGGGTAGTACAGTACCCCGCGCTGGTGCCTTGCCCGGTGTCGTCAGCTGGACCTTGGGTACGGCCGGGAACTGGAACGCGCCGACCTCGGAAACGGTCGGTGGCGGCGACGCGTTCAGATCTATAATGTCGCCATGAATCCATGGCGACCGGAGGGTCCAAGGGGCTGACGGCTTACCCCAAGACGTCGGGTACGGTCCCAACCTGGCGATTAAGGCCTGTCGGAGGGCCTCATCCCCATCGCCAGGTATCCAGGAGCTGGGCGGCTGGGCTCTGCTGGTGGAGACAGCAGACGGGGCGGCAGATGGTGTGGATGGCGGTGCAGTGTGGGTGGGTCGCACCAGCCGGCTCTCCAGGACGCTGATGACCGGCCTGATGTAGGGACGGCCCCTGGAGACCCGTCCAGTCACTGATGGTGGCAACGTGCCACCTCCAGCCCTTCCAATCCCCCTGACAGCTCCTGCTGTCAGGGGCCCCATCCTGGTGGGTCCCACGCCTGCAGAGCCCACGCTAGTGGATGGGGGTCTCCCCACACGGCTGGATGGGAGACTGCCCACCCGACTGGGTGACGGACGGACTGCGGTATCGATCTCCGGTGTCGAGATGGCCCCTAAGGCCACGGGACGATCTTCGTGGGTGGCGACCTGCACCCGAAGTGGACCGATAGAGATGGTGATGGGGAACGCTTGGAGTGCGTTCACTCCCAGGATCATCGGCAGCGCCAATGTGGGCAGGCAGAGCAGGCTGATTTGCCTGGTGGTGGACTGGAGGAGACTGCCGGATGATGCCACGCCTTCGAACTTGCCAGGCGGTGTCCTGGCTGATGTACGACAGCGTGGATCCTGTGTCTATGAGTGCCAGGTGTTGGCACCCAGCTACGGTGACGAGAAGATGTGGTCGCCTGTCATCTCCTCGGTGGACGGCCGGTACGGTACGGATTGGGTGGCATTGCGGTACCGGCTAAATTGGCTGTCGTGTGCTACAGCCGGCGTGATGATTTCCCGGGCACTTGCAGTCCCGGGACAGGATGCCAGGCTCCCCACAGCGGGAGCAAAACGGTCGGGACAAATTCCGGCAGTCACGCCGGAAGTGGTCGACTCCTCCACATCTCCAGCAGGCTCGCTGGAGGTCAGACCCCAGAAAGTGGACAGCAGAGGCCCTGTGGAGGACGGATGGACCCGGAGCTGCTCGGTTGGTCGTCCTTAGCTCTCTCTGCAACGCCTCGAACTCTCTGACCTCCTGGAGCAGGGCTAGAACAGAGTAGCAGTTCTGCCGCCGGATCCGCTGGCGGTATTCCGGCTGGAGGTTCCGGTAAAGCCGGAGGAGTTGCTGGTCGGCGGTGAACCCGCCGTGGCGCCGCATCAGGGTCTGCAGCTCGGTAACGTAGTCCTGACAGACCTCGCCAGGACGATGTCGACGGTGGAGGATCTTCTCGGCCAACTGCTCTCGGTCGTCCGGCACGTGGTATGCCGAGAAGGCGTCCAAGAACCTTGGCCAACTGGTGAACTCTTCTCGGTGGTTGCGGAACCAGAGGCTGGCGTTGCCGCTGAAGAGTTCTGGGAGAGCGGTCAGCAGCTGCTCTTCTTGGATGCTGTAACAGGCTTGGAGCTCGACCAGTCGCTCCAAGAACAGGACGGCGTCGGACTTGCCGTCAAAGTGGAGGCCCCATTTGCGCACGGTCTCGCAGACGTGTGTCGGAGCCCGCACGACCTCCTGGACGGGGACGGGAACAGGGCCTGCTGCCGCAGCAGGCTTGGTGGTGGATTGGCGGACGAACGCAGCCATCTTCTTGCGCAGGTCCTTAACGGTGCCTTCGGTGCTAAGTCCGAAGCGCTGGCACTCCTCCTGGAGTTGCACCTGGGAGAGGGTGTCCACCCATGCGGTGCTGACTTCTCCCTGGCCTTCCATTGCTGTTATTTACGGTCCGTGCTCGGGCGCCAAATTTGCGACGTATCTGGCAGCGATACGGCCAAACAAATTGGCGACGGTATGCTCGGGCGCCAATTGCTCGGAAAGCAATCTGGTCGGAGAAGTAGGGTGTGGTTGATGTGAAAATAAACAAAGCGAATTTAGTAAAAATCATAAAATAATGTATTTTTATTTCTTTGCAGGTGAGTATGGGCCAGGGGGCCGTAGGGTGATGTTGGGGGTGGTGAAATGTTTGGAGACGGTCGCTGGGGCGACCACGGCGGTCGGCGGTGCGGTGAGCGTCGCGGCGGAGACGCTTGTGCTGGTGACCCGGCGGTACGGAGCTTGGTGAATACGCTGAAGGCGTCGTGGCGATGATGCTAAATGATTGATGATGATCCGCCCGGTAGGAGCGGGGAGGAGTGGAGAAGCGGCGCACGGCCGGAGCCGCGACTCGCAACAACGGTGTCGGCCACACCGCAGCGCCAACGCGTGAGACTCTCAGCGCGGTGACGAAGCGAGGGGTCGAGCGACTCGTGCTACTCCGAGCCCGAGTCGGTAGCGGAGAGAGGGGGTGGGGCAACACACAGGTGACAGGACGGTAGGGGAGTGCGGGGTAGGTATTTGACACTTTGCACGTAAACACTGAGAGCAACACAACAATAGGAAAACAAAGGCCGGTTTGATGAACAATATGTGCGAGACTCACACTCCACGGACCGCGAGACCTCGGAAGCACTGTACGTGGCGCTGTACGGTTAAACCGGAATTTGACAGGTAAAAGAAAACGGATGGGACTTACTAAGAGTCGGGAACCTGGCGAAGTTGACGACGGTGACGGTGATGATGGCGGTGACGATGACAACGGTAACGAGAAAACGGTACGGCCGGAGGACGGAGAGCTCGTTCTTCGCGGACGACGTGAGCACGATTTCTGTAGTCGAAACTTTAGCCGTGACACACAGACTGAGATTTGACTGACTGCCGATGTTCGCTCTGTCCATGCAATTTATACTAAAAATATTAATGAATCGTGTCCGGTTAGGTTGGCGGCGGCTCATCCTATGTTAACCAAATGGGTGGTTTGGTTTCAGAAGAAAACTAGGTTAAAAACCACCCGATTTGGTTCAACATAGGTTTGCCGGCCGCAGAACGCGGAGACGTACGCGGTATCAAAATTCTAGCGAAATCGGTAACTTGCCGCGTGTAAATGGGTCGCCAGGTCCGGCTTCGGAATATTTGTGATCGCGAACAAAACTATTTCGCGTTTCTAATATTGTGACGAACTACTTCGTCACAGTCCTTATGAGTGAGTTTTCGTAAATACTTATCCTTCTGGTTCCCTTTAATGTATATGTGCAAGTGTTTCAACTCATCAAAAAGAAGGGATTCTATATCTTCTGGATAAAGTTTTACCAAAACTTCTACTCGTCCATACAACTCTTCATCTGTGATATTTAAATTCACAAGAAATTCAAATTTCTCTGCAATGTCAACGTAAACTTTTGCTCTATCATTCAAATTCTGATAAAGTACATCAATTATCTGAAAGAACACATTCACTCTGAATTTATCTCTCGGAGGCAAGACATTTGATGCATCTGTTGAATTGCCATCGTTTGGAAGCTGTTTCCTGCAGCGTACACGCTTTTTAATAGATCTGTAGTCAACTTCTGGTAGAACATTTTTAGCTTTTTCCTCGTAATAATCATATTTATCGCGCAATGTATGGAGAGTCTCACTCAGCGAATTGTACAGTTTAGCGCAAGTACTCTAAGCAATCTGGGAATCTTGTAAAGCTTTACTACACTTCTGGAACATGTTCAAGACATCATTCCAAAAGTGAAGTAATAGTACGAATTCTAACTCTTCAATTTTGTCCAAAATGTTTTTCGCGTCACCTCGAGTATCTCCGCTTTCGTTCTCATTTTCCGTTAGAAAAGTTAAAGCGCCAACAATTTCGCCATAATTCTCCAAAAGAGCATTTGTCGCTTTCGCATGCGCTTCCCATCTCGTGTCAGAAAGAGTTTTAGGGACAGTAGCCTTATCTTTCAAAAACGCCAAAAGGCTAGACCATCTTTTAGTTGAAGCCGAGAAAAATGTATACACACATTGAACAGACCCGAAAAAGTTAACTGCTTCTAAACAACAATCCACAGCAGATCTTCCGACAAGATTTAGTGAATGGCCTGCACAAGGAATAAAAGTGGCATACTTGTTCTTTTCAATCATTTTTTGTTGCATTCCTTTATATTTCCCTGACATGTTAGCTGCGTTATCATACGATTGACCTCTACATTTACTGAAATCAAGGCCACACTCTTCTGTCAAATAGCTAAGTACGACATTTGCCAAATGTTCGCCTGTGTGATTTTCTATCGGTAGAAAAGTAACAAACCGCTCTATCACCTCATGCTTAATGGGTGAAACATAATGCAGAATCACGCAAAGTTGATCAATATGTGAACGATCCGGTGTAGAGTCAACGGAAATACTATAGTAACCGGCTTGCTTAATGTCGTCTAAGATCGAACTTCTAATTTCGTGTGCCATTCGAACAATTAACTCATTACATGTTGTCTTGGACAAATATGACGTATTACCCGAACCAGTGTTTCCGTAATCTTTTATGTGTTTTGCAAAAAACGGATCGAATTGAGCAATAACTTCTAGTATGCCAAGATAATTTCCATTATTTGGAGAACCGAATTTATCATCGTCCCCTCTGAACGGGAGACCTCTTTCTGCTAGCATTTTAATTACAGCAATAAGACGATGAAAAACCATTTTCCAATACATTTGCTCGTTTTCAGTTTGTTGTGTTAGTTGATCCTTCAAGGTACCTCCTTTTCTTCTCAACATATAATCAATTAGGCAGTTTCGATGTGTGTCCAAGTTTTCATGACGTTTGATGGAAATGTTGTTTTTCTAGTCGTTAAACCCATCCGAAGCGAAAGAACCAGCTGCAATTGACGAATCCAGAAGTTTGCAGATGAAGCAGTAAACACGACCAACAGTTGGTGAATACACCAACCATTCTCTATCATATTTTTCCTTGTTGAATTTTTCAGCAGAAAACAACGATTTTGAACAAAACCGCACTTGATCACTATATACTCTTTTCGAATTTTTAAAAGAGTCATTCCAGTGTTGACATTCCGCTGGTCCTTTTTTAATCCAGAAGTCCACGTCGTCTTTTGACAATTTTTTCCACAAACCTACATCGTTGCACTTCGATGGGGAATCGAAATATTCTTCTCGGTTGTTGGGTATGCTAGTTGAAGGTAGGTTGTGGTTTTCTTCACGCTGGTCATCGGGTTGGCAAGTCACGGGCAATATGTGATGTTCTTCTCCTTGGATCTCCGGTTGGCATGTAGTAAGAAAGGAGCCCTTATCTTCAGCTCCGCCCTCGGTTTGCTCAATGGAAAGCTGGTCGCGGTTTTCTTCATCCTGGTTATCGGCGGGCACTTGTTTCGTGATGCCAATCACAAATGAATCTAGTTTAGGTAAAGATGCAGTTTCTACTTCACGTTGACGCATCTTTTTACGCTTTTGGGAACCACTATCATAATGTCTTTTCATTTTTAATCTGAAAAAAGTAATACAAGTCGATGTAAATTCTTTTAGGTATTATTATAATTGAAAGAAAATACCAGAATAAAGTACAATTTTATAAGGAACAATAAATAATCAACTTTTATTATAAATAAATTAGTTATTTATCTAAGCCTGCATGTGTGAACATGCAATGTAATTCCACATATATACAGATTAAAATTTAATCAATAAATTAAATTAATAAAAAAATAATATAAATTAATAAATTATAATATTAAGAATTTGGCATTTTTAAATAATTATATTTCCATCTATTTACCCTCTCCCGCTTAAAGATTTGACGATGTTGTTTTGCCTAATCTGAAAAAATAAACCAAGAATAGGTTAAGGTCTCATGTCGGACATAAAAAGTAATACTTGAATATGTTTTACATTTTTATTTAAAGACAAAATTATTGTTAATGACAACATTATTACTTACCTAATGCCTTGTACAATACAGACAATTTAGAATAGTTTCCGCCAACTCGATGTAAACACAGTTGTGTTTACATGGAATGTTAGTCCAGAGTTAGTCTACCATTCTAAGAAGTTTTCATAGAAACGTCTGCATTCATTCAAAGTTCCTCACACCCGAAATAGATGGCGACACAAACTTCTTTCGATAGAAGGATTGAGTCCCTCCCTACTGAAAAAGTTGATAACACACCTGAAGTTGGCAACGGCATTGGCATCAGTCCGTAAATAGGGATTGAGGACCGTTTATTCGTGCGCGGATTGGTTGGTTTCAAACGCATTTAATGTGGTTTGCATGTCGCAAACATCTAAATATTATATTGCGATCCAATTAATATTTAAAAGGGCATTTTCGATATACTGGCTTGGGGGCCCCTAAATACGGGAAATCGCGCTGGGTACATTCAAATTAAAATATCTCTAAAACTATTGCTCTTACTTAGGTAGTGTCTGCCAGGAAGTTATTCCTTATTTATCTAATAAATCCTAAGGAATAATCATGACTTTTTTAAAACAAAATCCGTACTGAAAAATGGAAAATATTAAAAATAGCGTTGGGCATTTCCTTAATTTCTAGGCTTACCATTCATTGAAGAATACGCTTGACAACATCTGTTAATATTTTCGCTTCTACAATACGAATTTTGTTAAAATAAGTTCACAATTGTTACTTAGAAAATAAGGAACAACTTCTTCGCTGTTACTATTCAAATAGCAGCAATCATTCTAAAAATAATATTTTAATTCGGCCGCAAATAGCGCGATTGCCCGTGTTGAGGGGCCCACCAAGACTGGCCTAGCATAAAGGGTCTTTTAAAATTCGAGCGTTTAATTATTTACGACAATTTATTTAAATAATTATAATTACAATGATTAATTCTCCATTAATATTTATTAGTTTTTTCGTTCATAGTTTCTCTGTTAAATTTATTGACGTATTAGTAAAATTTAAATTTACTCAAATGTTCAAAACTAGTTTAACTCCAGTGCGGGTCCCCCCGAGCTCGGGGCCCTAGGCTGGAGCCTTTTCAGCCTAATGGTAAATCCGGCACTGATAGAAGTAGCTAGTAATAAATCAAATCTATTAATAAAAAGGTAATGCTGGCATATTTTGAAATATAAAAATATGTGTCGACTGTTTGGACAATGTATTCCATGTTGGGAATGGAGATATATATTTTATCTTTTTTTTTATATAATTTCATTTTGCACAAATATTATTTTATGAGGCGCGACTTCTGTAGGGTTTACTTACGAAAATAATTAAACCTGCTGATATTACGCCAATTATAGAGAGAATAGAACCATATGCGACAGCATAAACATTTTGGTTTTTGTACAAATCAAGAACTATTTGAGTATTCTTAAACTTTTGAAAACAGCTAGTCATGTTTTATCAATTTAATTTTTTTGTCGGAAATACTATAGTATTTCCAGCTATAGCAGGTTTTAAAACAGCAGAAATAATTTTGCACATTTATTTGAAGTACTGTGACGGTACTCATCTATATCAAATTTATTTTATTTACTTATTTTTACACATTGTTCTGGCCAGAATGATATTGTTGGTATGATGTATACAAACATATAAACATTATCTCTCACACATTTTTGTATTTCTTCGTGAAATAACTAGGTACTTGAGCGGCAAACCGTCACCTTCAAAGGGATGTTAACAAATCTCAAGGCTGCATTTGCAGTGACATAACCGGAGTTACAAAGACATTATGATATTCTTTCATTGTTAATTAAGCATAACTATTAGAAAACTATGTGACCCAATCACAGAGGTTATTTGAAAACATAGAGCACGGCTCCAACGAAAATATTCACAATTAGATTATACATCGATTCTAATAAAGGTTTGGGTAAGAATATTAAGTTTTTTTTAAACTTGTGCGATATGGAGATGTGTAGTTTTTCTTTGTTTCAGAAAGGTGTGAAAGATATAACACAGTGCATGACGCTACACTATAACACTTTGGAGACGGGGTGAGTAGAGAATCCAGGCCATCTTCGAAGACAAGGTGCAGAAGAAAACCCACGCCAATGCTGAAAAAAGGATGACGAAAACGCACTAATCGTAGGCCCTCGGAATGGAGGAACAAAAGGACAACTAGCGTATATAAATTACATAATTTGTCGTAATCGAAGAGGTTCTCAAGAGACTCTAGGAGACTATAGTGTGACTCTACTCTGGCTCCTAAGCCTAATGAACTTGAGGTTCTAATTATCCGTATCCTTCACCAAGTGCTTCTGGCTCAGTCATGACTGATGATCACCTTCCTCACAACCAAGTGCTTCTGGATCGTCTATGGTTGCTGATCACCTTTCTCATAACCAAGCGCTTCTGACTCGGCCATGGTTGCTGATGCTACCTTCTGTCACCAAATATCTTTAATTTAACCTCTGATTTAATATCATGAGTCAGTTTTAATAATTGTTACTCTCTTACAAGAGTATCAACCATATCAAATCTACGATACAAAATTCAATAAATCCTCATTCTTTGCTTACAAAATTGTTCGTTGAAAATATTAAATATAAATTGTCATACTGAAAGATAATCACAATGATATAAATCTGAATTATCACAATTATTCAGTGATCAAGTATTTGTAAAAGGAACTTCCCAATGAATATTGATTACCAGTGATAAATGAAACTCGCCTATTGGACATTGGTTATCTATTAAGGTAACTACATATTATTCGTAATTTATTATATTCAAAACTAACAGTATTATTAATAAACGCTGATTCACCGAATTAAAAATCACTTAAAGATATTGATGCCCTAACAAATCATTTAACGGGTCTAAAGTATAGATTCTATCTGTTTTACATTCATTTTAAAAACCGAAGCTTTGATTGTGAAAAAGAAAAATATTAATTTAATAATAAAAAAAAATTATTAATGTCAATGGATATCTTAGCACAATGTATAAATATGTTAATATCAATTGCGTACAAAGTAACATACTAACTGATACAGAAAGTCAAGTAAATATAATTTTGGAAAGGATTGGTTAGGCCATGAAAAATATTGTGAATTCATCTATTGACTTAAGAAGTTGACATTACTAAAAAAAAAAAAATTAAATGTATAATCTTGAGTTATGAGATTTTAAGAAAACTTTTGTACCCTTCGGTAACTTTTTGAATTATTATTGTATTTTGTTGTTAAAATATTAAATTACTGAATTATTGTCATCGACTTTATTTTTAGACTTGATAATGAACCAAACCATGGTTCGAAACGTCGTCAGTTCTTATTTTGAGTAAATAAAAGCTTGGAAATCCAAACAACGTGGAAAAAAAATTGTTATCTTTTTCCAATTCTCAAGTAAATATAGTAAAACCAACTACATACGAATTTATGGTTCACATACGCTATACATTTCCAATTTATTGATAAACGGTTTTAGTAAGACACGTATCAAAACAATTTGATATTTTAAAAGTAACTTTGTTGAGGATGTTGAAGATTTTTATACCACAATTTACATAATTCCTGATCCAATCCAGCGGAGTGGAGGCAAGATGACTTTGTTTACATTTACGATATAATTTGAACAATTAACTGGACATATTTTGTGATATACTATATCTATTTTACAATTGTTATTTAATGTTCTTAATTAAAATGTTAAAAAGTCATATACATTATAGCAATAATTGCTTGTATTCTGTAGTATTCTAGTAGATCTTAGAAACAAAACTTATCTGTAAAGTACGCTTGCTATATGCGGGCTGTCACTTGTCAGAAAGTCCACACAAAGCTTAGAGGTCTTGATCAAAGCTATCACCATTATACTGACTGAAATATATTGAATATATGCAAGTGAAAATTAATTAAACTCTAACTGGCATAATAAGTTTCATATAAATTTCGCAGGTACATTCATTGCGATTAAGAAAACCCTTGTTAATTTTTAACAATTGCCCTTAATTAACACAGGAAGTGTCCATTTCCTCTAATTATTTTAAGATAATTCAAGAAAAATTTAAATTTCATTATTAATTTATAGGTATTAAGTAGTTCAACAAAACGCCGACTTGTGAAACACGCAGTACCATACGACTTTTTTACTTCTCATTTACAACCATTAACATCGGGAAGTTCAAGTACAGAAGATCTTCATTTAATGCATCCAGTACACAGATCAAATAAAAACAAGATGAAAATTATTTGTGAAAATGAAGATTTAACAAAATCTCTGCCTCAATTTGAAGAAATTGAGGAACTTCATTTTATTACACCACCTAAACAAAGACGAATAGCGCAGTTAACACAAGAAAAAAGTACTGTAAGCATGACAGCAGCAAGTCCTACTTCTATAAATGTTACGGTAATTATTTGAAAAAATTAAAAAACAATCTCGTACATCAGCCAAAAAAAGAACACAGATATTTAGAATGAAAAAGAAAAATTTAAAATATTCTAAGGAGCAAACTATAAAAAAAAGGTACAAAATAAATCAAAAGATACGACAACATTTACAAATATGGTGATGAATCACAGGCACAAAACTAAATGGTTGGAACAAGAAAAATATCTGGCTTTACCATATTATTATAAATCACCGTCCTTATACAATTACATGCGAAATGTATCAAAATTACCTCTACCAGCATCTCGAACAATTTAAGAACGGGCTTGGAAACCCCTCTATTTACAAAATTTGAAATGAAAATTAATGTAATGAAACCCAAAGATAGATATTGTGTTCTATTATTTGACGAACTTTCTCTTAAGCGAACTGTTGAATACAACTCGACGCAAGATTTAATAGAGGATTTTCAGGATTTAGGCCATTTAGGCAGATCTGCGGGGATAGCAAATCATGGTCTGGTATTTATAGTACGCGGTTTGTTTGTTTCCTGGAAACCACCAATATCATACTACGTTTCTGAAGACGGGGTAAAAGGAGATATTCTAAAAGAATTACGTACTGAAACAATTAAAAAGCGCACAAATATTGGACTTCAAGTAACTCCGGTGATATTTGACCAGGAAGTAAACAACCGATGCGCATATAAATTACTTGGTGCAACAAAATCTGAACCTTTTTTACGTTAATAATAAGAAACTTTATGCATTATACGATACTCCTCATTTAATCAAATGTGAGGAACAATATAATGTCAACAGATATTTTTATTAATTCTAAGAGAATATCTTGGACCGACGTACGCAAAACATTTAAATTAGATAGGCAATCGAAATTTGCGTCGTCATAAACAAATTTATAAATTAATTGAGAATGAAAAAAATCGTTTAAAAACTTGTTTTTCGTCATAAATAAATAAATATAAATATATCATCACGCCTTTTACCCATTACTGGGTGTAGCATTCTGCAGACGCAGATCGCGGTAAGTGATATATTTATGCACGTGAAGTGCGGTTACCAGCCGTCAAATCATGGCCCCCAAAGATGTTAGTGGCGGGGAAGCCACAGGGATAATTTTTAAATTTGTGAAAATGTCTAATCGGTTGTGGGGATCGAACCAGGATTCTTAGGATCCACAGGCCGAGTTGATACCACTGAGCCATTACCCATTTCGTCATAATCTATTTGGATATATGGAATTTTTTGGGGAAATAAAAATATGCTTGAGATGGCTATAATAATGTACATAAAAAGTCTCATTTAACCGAATTCGTAGCTTTTATAGTTTAAAAGTTAGCAGTGATAGTCCCTTAATATTGAGACATACTGTATATAATTAATTTGTTATTCATAACATTTGTATATTTATAGTGTCGATTGTGAGACTACATTGCAGTATACAGAAGAAAATAGTGAATGTGAAAGTGAACACTGGAACAATGACAGTAACAGTGATGAAATTAAAAAATGTGACAATGAAATTAAAAAGGGAATAAGTGAACATTTCACTGAAATGTAAATTTTGAAATGAATAGTATAGTTTATTATGCTGGTTATTTAATTTATAAGTGTATAAATAAGTTTAAGGTGAAGCATGCCACCTGAAGTTCGTTAACCAATAATTTGTTATCGCGTAAGTAGGGTTTGAAATTTAATCAAATATAATATTTTATTTGATATTCTAATATAAAATTACAATTTCATTTCAGTTATACATAATCATATATAATAGTATATTATTTTATAAGGATCTAAAGGAATACTTTTTGTGCGCTCGTCCGTCAACTACAAATGAGGCAGAAAACGTCATTTTCACTTCACATAAAATATACTTTTTTTTTTCTTCAAACGCCGGAATATTTACCTATTATGTCATATAATTTCTCTGCCACTCGTGAACGGCAGGACGACATTTTCTGCCGTAGGTAAACTAAAGAAATTTCTTGATTTTAACGTCAACATCAGGAAAAGTATTTGACAGAAAAATCAAACCTATTTCTCTAGATTCTTATGTGGCTTTTTATATAAAATTTTTAGCTTTCACCATTATGCCAGTTTATGCCACTTATATATCAATATATTCAAGAGGCATGACGAATTAGAAGTTTCATTTAATGAATAATTTATATGCATACAAATATTTTCAATTGTCCAGGAATGCACCAGAAAACCCTATTTTGTGTCGCACTGGATTAATCAGTTTATTTGAACTCTTTTTAAAATTTCTTACTTTCCGCGTTTCTGTGGCATATTCCTGATCAACATGCTTCTTTCTTTTCGTGAATCAACTATTTCTGGAGCAAGTTCTTTTACATAAAATTTCTTTAAGGTGCTGAAGTTCGTCAACCAACAATTTTTTATCGTGTATGTAAGGTTTCTTGCGGTCCTGACAAAAATGTAGATTTGACCAATCACAGAAAATCAGAAAAAATCTGTATAGAATAGTGGAAGGAGTATTGGAGCGCGTTTAAAAACTATACAAACTTGAAGATTTTCAAGAACATTATTTAAAATCACAGGAAATATTTCTATATCATATCAACACAATAAAAACTAAAATTTAATAAAATACAGTATTTTATTTGATATTATAATATAAAAATAAAAACATTTTTATTTTAGTTATACATAAGCATATATAATAGTATATTATTTTATAAGGAACTAAAGTGATACTTTTTGTGCACTCGTCCATTAACTACAGATGAAGCACAAAACGTCACTTTCACTGCACATAAAGTATGCCATTTTTTCTTCAAATGCCGGAATATTTACCCATTCTATCATATTATTTCTCTGAATCACGTGAGCGGCAGAAAATATCTTTCTGCTCAAGAAATTCTTTGATTTTAAAAAGCGTAAGAAAAAGTATTTGACAGAAAAATCAAACTGTAACTGTTTCTATGGATTCTGTGACATATTCCTGATCGACATACTTCTTTCTTTTCGTGAATCAACTATTTCTGGAGCAAGTTCTTTTACATAAAATGTCTTTATTATTCGAAGCATCCATTTAACACTCTTCATCCATTTTTATTGTCTCTATTTCTATACCCAGAGGTGTCCAAATAATAAAATCACATTCCTCTCGTCGTGTTATGAACAACTGGCCTTGTATTTGGTAATAATAATTGTGATTCGTCTTTAATTTTAACTTATCACTATCTAAAACAGAACAGAAGTTTTTTATTTTAACAGCAGCTTCTTTTGGTGACAAATGTCGAGCTGTGTATGCACATTTTGATCAACTAAACCATCTGGCGAAGCAGCTAAATATTCTGCATTAGGTTGTAAATTTACAAATAAACCACATGGTGTTGCTGTAACTCCAGTTACCTGCTCATAAACTTGTATTACCATAGATTCTCTAGTTTTACCCCAATCAGTTGCTGCAGTTGTAATATTTCGAACGTAAAGCATTCTTTCTACAAGTGGTCCAGCTGGAAGTTTTCGTTTACACACTTCACCAAAGTTTGAAGCGGTTAATCTATGCTTCCTTTCCTCCATCCATAACATGTTTTCAGATTGTCCACGCATTTTTATTTCCAACTCATTGCGCTTGTTGATATCTACACTTAACATTGCTATTAATTTATAGTAAAATTAGGTAAAAAGTACTGAGACGGTACATCAAATATGATATTATTATTTTTCATGTTTAATCATAGTGTAATCATAGTTTAATTTTTAAAATAACAAACTCAAAGCTTGTCGTGATTAGTAATTTTTTTGGAAACAATTATTGACGCTGAAACTAATCGTCCGGTTTGAAATATAAACAAAACACGGGGCTTACATGTCATAAATTAATACAACGACCGAGGTTGTGAAAAAACATTAACCAGCATCTGAGAATGCCGAAGGCCAAGCGTCAAGTGTCTAGCTTGCCGAGGGTAGTTAACAGGGGCGTATCGACAAATTTGTGTTCCTCGAAGTAAATGATTAGAAACCATCAAAAGTAGACTGATACTCTCCCCATATCAACAAGAATTAGATAAACTCCAAGAATCAATTCAGAAGTACCTTCCTGTTATCTTAGTAACCTAGATTAATATTTTATTCATTGCCGATTACAAATAACGAGAAACCAACCCTGTTTGAAATTGTGTTGTAAAGACGAGAGTTGACAATACGGAAATATTTGTATCATCTTTGTTTAAATAGATCTCGTGGTGATTTAGTTTATCCATATTATTATTATTAGTGCATTTTGAAGAAATTACATACCCGATGTAACATTTAGTAAAACTACAAGACGTGGTAAAATTAAGAGGGAGTAAAAAGTAAAGCGATCTTGTTCCGTCTCTTTCTCACCCACTAACGGCAGACTATAGCTTTCTCTGTCGAATTAGAACACAAACCAGAGCATCGGATGCACCACCACGATGGGTAGGAATTCCTATCAGAATCCAACGAACGAATCAACATGCATGAATTTCACCCTTCCAAGTCATTCCGAATATTTTGGAATTGCACGCAGCAAATAAGAGAGAAGTGAACGAGCCTGGATGAACGGTTCACTCACTCTGACACTAGCCAAATACTATTTTCTGTCCTTTAGCACGCCAAGACGAGGCTGACGAATAAGAATAACATAAACAACTGCGTTTTCTCCGAAATATGTTGTGTTTTCTGTTTATCTTAGGAAGATGCGATCTTTGATCGCCGTTAAATCGTGGATTGAGGGGAGGTGCTTAACTGTATATAACAGGCCGCTTTTGACCAGGAACGGCACCTTGGTTTCGGCCAGGGTCAGCTTCAGTTCAGTTGCAATTTGACTATTCGTGGTTGTTGCACGTTCTGTCTCTCAAAGTTCAGTTGCGATTTGACTATATTGGTTGTCGCACGTCCTGCGAGATTGCTGCTGTAGGTCAGTTGCGATTTGACTATATTATTGGTTATCGCACGCCCTGCAGCAGCCCCCCAGTTCAGCTGCGATTTGACTACTCGTGGTTGTCGCACGTTCTGGAGACTATTGGGGACTATTTACCCAAGAAACATTGAGTGAGACAATATATAATCACTGGCATATTTTGTATTATTGAGTGAGAAATGATTCCATCACTGGCATATTTTGTGTCATTGAGTGTGGGATATTTAATCACTGACATATTTTGTATCATTGAGTGATGAATTATCGTCACTGGCATTTTGAGTGAGTAATATTTCCTCACTGGCATATTTTTCCCTCCGACTGTCACTCCGGTGGCACTCGGTGGTCTTCACGACGTCTCCAGGCGAGCCGCTGGCTCGCACGATCAGCACCGCAGCGCCGCCGTCACCGTTCCTGGCCGGCCAACAGGCAGACAACCTGCGTTTCCGTTTGTCGGGCTGTGCTGCCCACCGACCGACAACCGTCACGGCCAACCATCGGCCGTCCGATCGCTGCCCACGCCGTTATTGCTCGTGCGAGAGGCGCGATATACCAGCCGTCCCCTGAGGGTAATCACCGACCATCATACACTACATAACTCAGGGAGGAATTGTTTCGTCTTTGGCAGCACCCGCCGACTGTCATCACGGTGACAATCGGGGCTCTTTGTTTTAAGTTTCAGAAATCCGACGCCGCTCGGCCTCTTCACACAGATACCGCTATTGGCGATAACCGACCGTCCGCCAAAGTCCGGCTGTTCGAGGGTTCAGAGGCACCCTCAGTACGTGTTCGTAAGTGCTGAGAGCCACCCGTCAAAGACCGAAGCCGCCGTCGTAATGGTCATATCCACCTGCCCCAGCTGCTTGACTGATGCTTTATATATATTTATTTTTGTGTCATATTGTCATGTTATGTCCGATTTATCATTTCTTATTTTGAATTCCTCTGCCTGTGTGTTTTCTGTGGTTTTCCCAGGTGTTAGGTAAATACCAGAGGATTATGTATCTCCACAGCCGAAATAAATAATATTTAATCAGTTACAATGTTTAATTTCTCTACTTCCTCATAACCTATCACATTCACGACTTCAAATTAAAGAATCTGGTCAATATAAAAATAAAATAAACAAAACGTAAATCAAATACAACGTAACTTAATGGGTCCTAAATAATTTGAAATAATAAATTTTAATACTAGACGATTGCCGCGTCACAGTACTTGCAATATAAAAATATAAATAAAGCGAAAGTAGACTTCATTTATGGAATGTATAGTTTATTCCTGGCAACATTTCGATAGTTCTGATGTAATTGACAGTTTGATATAATTGACAGTTGTAACACGTAATGTAATATAAATCTTTATATTTTCAAAGTTACGAGGTTACACTTACTATTACATGTCTTAGAATTAAACAAACGACATAAAGATATACGATTAACAATAATTATTAAGATGAAATTCAGTTTAAACAAAGCGTACACTACTGTTCAGCATCACAGATCGACGGGAACTGTCTAGACAAAACAAAACTCGCTAAGCGTCCGTGATAACAGGATAAATCAACAAAACCGATCCGGTTCAGCACAACCACCACACTAACACTGTCACACATTACGTAGCAGTTGAAGGTGGTTTCTTTCTGGGTCTTCCTCGTTTACGAATTGGAACCTGTATTTACTTTGTCAGCCTAATCTTATTAAGGCAGTGTCCGCTTCAAAACTGTTAAATAAAAACTTTAATATTAATAAATAAACACTTATAAATACAATTCTACTTACCTTACATACATTTGACGTTTGAGATTAAAACTATATCCAAAAACTTTATTATTACTTTATTATTTTGTAAAACTTGATTATTTTGCAAACAACATATAATATATTCACTATTATTATCAATAATACTCAATCTTAAAACATTTTTACATATCTGGTAGCCAAATTTAATTTAGACTGAAAGTTCGATACTTGAGTGTACACCATACGTCATCAAAAATCCGAATCACACAACGAAAACTCATGATTCAAGAACACCAACAATAAATCTATGCAAATTTGAATTTCAACAATTAATTTCTTACGAATGTCATGATATAGATAAATATAAAGCAGTGTATTACTTTCTTATAACATTCTAGTTCATGAATAAATACTATTTAAGAGCAAATAAATCATGAAAATATATGAAAAAAATTATATAAATGAAGCAGCCAAATTCACAATTTTAAGTCAGAATTTCTCAAAATTGGGCCCTACGTTTTCAATAAAAAAAATATATATATTTAAAATTAAGATAGTCTATAACACAACAAAAATCAGCCAAAGTAAACACAACACTTTTGAGAAAAAAAAGAAAAACTCCGTTTTTCATGGTATTTTTGCCTATTTTATTTTTTTGCTAAAAATTGTCGTGTTTAATTTGGCTGAAAATTTCATCAGGCTTAGTCTGTCGTATTTATAATTTACTTTATTTTTTATATTGATATCGTAGGTTCCATTTTTGAATAAATTCAAATTAAATTTGGTGTGATATATAATTTATTTTCTTTTATTATATGAAAGATATGTCAAATAAGTAATATTATTATAAAACTTTGAACCTTAGACTACAAGAATATGTCCAATAAATAATATGTTTCATATATAATAAAAAAGATATTTTATTTCAAATAGATCGAGGCAGATCGTCGTTCCACCACTGTTCTGTTGTTATCTTCAGCCCGTATGGTTCACCTTAATATTGGAAACATCCATTGAACAAACTCCTCATCAATTTTTATAAAAAAGTATCCATGACTTTCAATATTATAATATAATATAACACGAAAAACAAAACTAGACATATTTCAAACCACAAATTATGAAATACTTACATATTTTCATGTATATCTCTATGTAGTACATCTTTACACATGATTATGACAGCTATCATTCTTCCCGATCATTTTAACGCTGAGTATACGTCAAAGCCCACAACACTTGTAAAAAATGAGAATTTCGCAAAATAGCAATGACAAATTAAAATTTCAAAAAATATGTATATATATTTAATTTTATCCAAAATAAGAAACAGGTAGTACTACATAATCTTTGAATATTCAGCTTTTTGATAAAAGTATTAAAAAGAAAGTTTAATCTTTGTCATATAAATAAATTGGAAGTGTTAAGAGAGAGAATGCACGCATCCTTATAATATTCAAGCACGGTCTATTTTTCGTATTGCATTTTCATGTACTACTCGTATTTCGTGCAAGCACAGTTTCATTCAAATTCCTACTAGCGTAGATACGAACCAATTAATGGTGGCTCAGTGTTTAAACTATCTCCCACTAGATGTAGACTGGCGTATTCAAAATTTGTAATATTTTCTTACACCAATTTATTCATACATATCCTTATTCAGTGACATAAAATGCACATATTGTCAAATTTTCAAATTATATTATTCAACACGCTAAGATTCAAATACTGCTTTTTAATATTATTGTTTTATTCAATTACCATTTCATTCATAATTCCTAAAATGGTTTCCAAGTATATCTTGTTTTTGTCACTAGATGGCGCAAGATTCCTCAAATATTCAAGCACAGTCAGCTGTCATCAAATATTCAGTATCAGCTCCTAAATATAAAAATCCGTGAAAACAAATCAACATCGATAAAAAATAAGATCAATCTTTACATGATATTATAAGGATTTCGTTAACTATCCAATTTTTATTTCTAGAACAAAATCAATCATCAAAAGCTGTTTTCTTTCGGTAAGCGATCCAATCCAATCTGATTGAACAGATCCGATTGTATGACGTCACAACTGATTGAAACCGTGATTCAAAAGAACTACGTTTTGTATGATTGCAATCCATAGAGATTTGACATTTATATCTTAACCTTAATTCAATACCAAAATTAATTTAGAAAATTTGTTATTTATAAAAATATAATCTAGTATATTCTAATTGTTTTATACTATTAATATTTTATTGTATTATGAAGTAACAGGTAATATTTGTCTCTTTCGTATTATTAATATAAATTAATATACACTCTCCTGTTTTGTATTTTCCATCGTGTTTATATTTTTATTTATTTAACTATTAAAACACGAAATTATTAGTGAATGACAAATCGATAAACCACGTGACAGCAATCCGATCGACGTGATCGCTGTTTTGAAGCGATTCGGAAAATCATATTGCAATCAAGTATATTGTGGTGGGGGTATGTGATCGAAAACCGAAAGAACGTGTACGATCACTTTTGGATTGCTCAATCCGATTCAATCGGATTTTTTCTGACCGAAAGAAAGCAGCGTATATCACTGACTGTAATACACAATATTCAATCAATTAGGGATCATGAAACAATTGGGCATTGTTAAAGTTCAAGTGACTACAAATATTTATTTATTTAGATACTAAACTGACCATGGACTCCATTAAATTATTTCAAGATAAACTAAATGTATTTATATAAAAATATAATATTTGGGGTGCATTTATATATTTGTACAGTAAAACTTATTTTAGATAACAAATAAATAGAATTCTGTTATTTTCATTTTATTAGTTCAATTTGTATTGTTAAACGAGAATAGCACCGAAAAATGTATACTTATAAATAATGAAAATAAAATAATATTTCGAAGAAATACAGCTTTACATTGGTTTCAAAGTTATTTAACTGAAAGATCACAGTGTGTAAAAATTAATAATGTAACATCTGATCCAATTTTTGTTAATATGGGAGTGCCGCAAGGAAGTGTGTTGGGCCCCTTATTATTTGTTATGTATATAAATGACCTCCCCAATATACTGAAAAAATGTAAAATACATCTCTTTGCGGATGATACACTTTTATACACGGAAGGCGATGATAAAAACATACTGATTAATTCTATTAATGAAGATTTAGAGCTGGTAAGCATGTGGATGAACATTAATAAATTAAAATTAAATTCTCTTAAAACTAAAGTTATGTTTTTATCTTCTTCTTCTCAACTATCGAATGTTAGTGATGATCATAATAAAGTAACAGTTGATTTAACGGAGTTAGAAAATGTAAATGAAATAAAATACCTTGGCGTCATTATTGACAACAGACTTATATTTGATAAGCATGTTCAATATCTCGCTAAAAAAATAGCAAAAAAATCAGTTATTTATCTCGAATATCGAAAAGTATGTCTGTTTGGAGTACTATAGTTATTTACAATACAATTATATTGCCACATTTTATGTATTGTTCAACAATATTGTTTATGTGTAACAAGAAAGAAATTGATATGTTACAAAAGCTACAAAATCGAGCTATGAGAGTTGTATTGAAATGTAATAAATATACTAATATAACATTTATGCTGGACACCTTGCAATGGCTCGATGTAAAAACACTTGTAGAATTCAATGTTTTAATATTCATTTACAAAATACTAAATAATAAACTTCCTTGTTATTTGCTAAATACAATACAGTTTGTTGGTGATACGCACAATTATACCACAAGGCAAGTTAATCAACTTCATATCCGTAGAGTCAATAAAAGTAAATCGAGTATGTCGATTTTTAGTAAAGGTCTACAAATGTATAATAAACTGTCACCAAATATCGTTAGTTCTAGGTCTGTTAAAGAATTTAAAACTAAATTAAAAAAAAATTATTTAATGTTCTAGTATATTTCTCTCTGTACTGTACTTATCTTTATACCTTATATTTACCATTTGTATTATTATTTCATGTACTATTATTAGCTTCGGCTACTTAAATAAATTTATTATTATTATTATTATATTAAACCAGGAACTTTATTCTTTAATCGTGTAAAATTTGTATTATCTACAAGAAGTTACTTTTAAGGTGAAGCATTAGATCTGAAACTAGTATCAGAACGATGATTTGCCTTGATCTCTTTGAAGCGAAATATTATTCTTATTATGAATGAAACTTATTAAGTATTGTATATAATTTTGAAGCCAAAACTTCAAAGTATGGTAATAAACTAGATACCATTAATGTTATGTACAAATATTGAAAGAAATTACACTCAAAATTTGAATTTATTTCTCAAAAATGTGACGAACAATTTTAATTAAAAAATTCTCTATGCTTAAGTATCTGATCTTCTATAATATAGTAAATTTTTATCCAATTTGATCGTGGAACTTTAGAGAAAAAAAATAAAATATGCGAAAAAACGCTCAAAACAGGACTTTTTCGTGTATTTTTAGTTTTTTCTCAAAAGTCCCGCGATCAAATTGAATAAAAAAAATTTGTATTAAAGAAGGCCTGAGTTTTAAATATAGAGAATTTTTAAATTCAAATTGAACGACACATTTTTGACAAAATCAGACTTAAAATTTTGATATCATGATCTTTTACACTTCAATTCCAATTTATTTATATTACAAAGATTAAACATTCTTTTCAATACCTTTATCAAAAAGCTGAATGTTCAAAGATTATGTAGTACTACTTGTTTCTTATTTTGGATAAGATTAAATATATGAAATATTTTTTTGAAATTTGAATTCGTTATTGCTACTTTGTGAAATTATCATTTTCCACAAGTGGTACGGGCTTTTACATACACTCAGCGTTAAAATGATCTGGATGTATGACAGCTGTCATAATCATGTGTGTCAAGATGTGCTACATAGAGATATACATGAAAATATATAAGCATTTCATAATTTGTGGTTTGAAATATGTCTACTTTTGTTTTTCGTGTAATATTATATTATAATATTTCAAGTCATGGGTACTTTTTTATAATAAGATATTTTATCAATTTTAGGAGAGCATACTAGTGGAACAGGATTATGTGTAATATTTAAATGTATTATTTATCTTTCCATAAACGATATTTTCAACATAAAAGTTTTTAATTGTACGGTTATAAAAAGTATTTCATTTATAACCTCAAACATTCCATCAAAATAAAATGCAAAATACATAAATAGTAATAAAAAAAAACATTTTCGGTAAGTTGATATAAATCTAAAGTCTTCATTTATTTTCTTACTAATATCTACACATTTCAGATGATTTAAAAAAATGAAAAAACTACATGTACAAGAAACTACCTGGTTGGCCTTCAAACAATTATTTTAAAGAAAAATACATTGGAGGAATTCATTGAAAAGGTATATTTGATGTCCCGGCTTAAATGCAGTATACGGTCTTGTTTGTTACGCCCACTTGGTCTGCTTTGTTGCGCATGCGCAAAATTTCATGAATCAGTGATTCTAAAACAAGTTTGATTCTACGTTTTGAAATGAAACGACAGGTGGGTTCCTCAAAACGAAAAACGTATTTCCTGTTGGGTGTGAGTTTTACTGACTTAGGGTTTGTTTGTTTAAAATGCGAGCGAAGCGAGCTAACCTAAAAAATTAGTTCCATTAAGATCAAATATAATGGCTTGTTTCTGTTGGGCTTGAGTTCTACGGGCTTAGGGTTTGTTTATTAAAAGTGCAAGCGAAGCGAGCTAACCTAAAAAATGTAATCCACCAAGATCGAATATTATGGCTTGGTTCTGTTGGGCGTGAATTCTACGGGCTAAGGGTTTGTTTGTTAAAAGTGCGAGCGAAGCGAGCTAATCTAAAAAATGAGTTTCATCAAGATCGAATATAATGGCTTGTTTCTGTTGGGCGTGAGTTCTACGGGCTTAGGGTTTGTTTATTAAAAGTGCGAGCGAAGCGAGCTAACCTAAAAAAATAATGCTCAGAGATATTCCTTCAATATCCGTGAATAATTTATTATTTACTCTATACCATTGATTTGGAGCCACTGGAAATCTTTCATTTTGTTATTACAGACCACCATTCTGCCATCTATCAACAAAATAACAAACTGGACAAGGCCGTATACTGCACTTTTACCGATGTCCCTGTTCATTTAAACATATCTCATTTTATGTCGTATTTAGTGGCTACATAACATTTACCCGCAACATTGTTTTCGGAGTGCAAGATGTATGACTATTTGCAGCAGAAGTTGTATTCAAGTGCGTTGTCAACACGATGAGTTTGAAGTCGCCGTATTCTTGAACATAAGTCACTTTCAATAGTGGCATAAGCTCAAGCTCTACGGTGTACTGATGCCAACCAATTGAACTGATTAAGCAGCCAGGAAAAACTTTACCCAGCGAGAAGTTTATCAAAATGCCATCCTTCTAATATTATTGTTCATCATGTATAGCGTCGATATTTGAAAACCGATGCTTAAGCGACACACGAATCATACGTTTCTTATATTATATACCTAGATATGATCTTAAAATGTCACATAGTACCAGACTGTCTGAATGGTAATGTTTCATTTATGATGCGTTTAACATGGAACGCAGTGAATAAAATAAGACTTTTAAAAATTAAGTAAAAGTAACATTTTACGGTGTCTAATTACCAAAGCAAGTAGATGTCAACTTCGGCGACTAGTATCATGTAGATTTCTTTCAATTTGAGTTAGTGTAGACCTGACATACGTGTTCTGTATTGGGCAGAATACGTCACAGTGCCGTTATATCAAATGTATTCTGCGTTACTACCGACAGCTTTAACTAAGATGTACGATCTGTTTATGATTACATAAACGATCTATTTAATAACTATTGTCAACACCTTAAAGCGGATCAAGGCGTAATGGCGGCATGTGACCTGAGTTGTTGGTTCGCCAAGAAGTTACATACAAAAAATAACTATTTGTGTACCAAGATGAAAATAATTGTTACACAAGGACGAAAAATGCAGTTTTTCGAACGAATGCAGGAAATTTCCGGACGAGACGAAGTCTAGTTCGGCAACCGTATGAGTATGTACGTAACACATCCTGAAAGTGTCTTTACTGGGCTTTCAAGCTTACAAAGCTCGCCTACGGTTCACGCTGGAATATGCTTGCTCTCGCCCAGTAAAATATCACATTCAGTTTTGTAATAAATAACTATTACAGATGATAAAATAATATTACCTACCAATAAATGTTAACACTTCCTAATTAACTTTTTTGATAAAATTGTACGAGGCCAAAATTAATGTGTTTTAGTCATGAAAATCGGGCGTAAACACTTGTTTTTGGCCCTAAAACCATAATAAAATAATTTCCGACGGATGCATAAATAAAGTAGCAAGTTTTGTTTATTGTAAATACTTGATTTTGCAAAATGTAATTTTCACATATAAATATACGTGTTTCAATCTTTTAAATATAAAAATTAAATGTTCTTTTGATATGCATAATATACTGTGTACAACGGGTGAAATTATGATTTTTTTATTTTGAGCATGTTATTAGCACGAGGCGCAAAATGTCGGGTGCTAATAATTTCATTAGTTTACTTGCGGCAGAAAATGTCTTTCTGCCACTCACGAGTGTCAGCGAAATTATGACATAAGTAAATATTCCAGCGTTTGAAGAAAAAATAGCATATTTTATGTGGAATAAAAGTGACATTTTGTGCCTCATCTGTATTTGACGGACGAGCACAAAAAAGTATCACTTTAGCTCCTTATAAAATAATATACAATTATATTGTTTTTATTCTGTTAATGAATATATGTCTTATGTATAAATGTTATTTAGCTTATAATTATAATTTTGTTTTTACTGTTTAGGTATCCATAGAATAATGTATTTTTTTTGTCTGACATCCTATATCATTGTATAAGATCGATGGAAATAAATTTATTATTATTATTATTATTATTATTATTATATGATTATGTATAACTGAAATAAAATTGTAAGTAAAATTTTTTATTTTTATATTATATCAAATAAAATACTATATTTTATTTATTAAATTTTAATCTTATTGTGTTGACATGTGGTTTAAAATCATTTTCTTGAAGATCTTCAAGTTTGTTTAGCTTTTAAACGCGCGCCAATACCCCTTCCACTATTCTATAAAGAATATTCCTGATTATCTGTGATAGGTCAGATCAACATTTTTGTTAGAACCACAAGAAACCCTACTTACGCGATAACAAATTGTTGGTTAACGAACTTCAGATCTAATGCTTCACCTTAAAATAAATTTTCAAGAGACACAGCAGTGTCTCTGGCCAAGTACAAACGACAGTGGTCAGACACTACAGTCTCTCCTATCCCGAGTGAACAAATTCCCATTTTCGCACTAAAAAATGAAGCCCAAGCGGATACAAAAGTATGTTTTGACTTAACCACCGTGTAGCCCGCACAAAACTGAGTAGGAATAAAAAAGTTTCATGCCATTTGGTCTATCCGTTCCAAAGATATGGATGTTTGAAAAGTGATGTTTTTCAAATTGGGCAAACGTCGTCTTCTTGTTCAGCGTTCGCGTGTGACGTCATCACATAACTACGACTCATTCCGTTTCGGCCCACCCCGTTTCGCCCCATCCCGTACAAATGTCTATTTTCGCACTAAAAAATTAAACCCAGGCAACCAATATTAATATATAGGTATAATCTCAGACAAAACATACCTTAGACAAAGTCTGCCGTATTCAAGTCAATGCAGTGTTGTGAAGGAGAAAGAGTTGGAGTAACTTGTTGGTGAGGCGGGTGCGCGGCAAGGAGCGAGTACACTTTGATGTTATGCAAGTTACAAACATTTGTGTAATTATTTTTATATTCAATTACTTAGTTTTCTTATATTAAAGTAAAGGTTAATTTTTGACATATTAAGTGTTTTGTATACGCACTTTTGTATTTAAATAAATAAAATGCTCGCGTTTGATAACTGTCATCAACAAAAACGCAACCTTCATAACACCAACTTGTACTAGCTCTTTGCCGCGCACCCGTCTCATCACCAAGTTATTCTAACCCATTCTACTTCACAACAAACGCCGTTGTTCTCCGTCTCCGTAATGTTTTGTCTGAGAGTATAATAAAGCTTCAGTCCGCCATCTTGAAATAAAATGGCCGCTAGCTATCTTGAAAAGTACTGCACTGATTCGATTCAAATTTGGTAGAAGCATAGACGGGAACCAATCTTAACATATAGATATAATAAAGCGTCAGTCCGCCATCTTGAAACAAAATGGCCGCTAGCTATCTTGAAAAGTACTGCACTGATTCGATTCAAATATTGTACAGACATAAACGGGAACAAATCTTAACATATAGATATAATAAAGCTTCAGTCTGCCATATTGAAACAAAATGGCCGCTAGCTATCTTGAAAAGTACTGCACTGATTCCATTCAAATTTGGTACAGACATAGACAGGAACCAATCTTAACATATAGATATAATAAAACTTCAGTCCGCCATCTTGAAAGAAAATGGCTGCTAGCTATCTTGAAAAGTACTGCACTGATTTGATTCAAATTTGGTACAGACATAGACGGGAATCAATCTTAACATATAGGTATAATAAGGCTTCAGTCCGCCTTCTTGAAACAAAATGGCCGCTAGCTATCTTGAAAAGTACTGCACTGATTCCATTCAAATTTGGTACAGACATAGACAGGAACCAATCTTAACATATAGGTATAATAAAACTTCAGTCCGCCATCTTGAAAGAAAATGGCCGCTAGCTATCTTGAAAAGTACTGCACTGATTCGATTTAAATTTGGTACAGACATAGACGGCAACCAATCTTCACATATAGGTATAATAAGGCTTCAGTCCGCCTTCTTGAAACAAAATGGCCGCTAGCTATCCTGAAAAGTACTGCACTGATTCGATTCAAATTTGGTATAGGCAGAGACGGGAGCCAATCTTAAAATATAGATATAATAAAGCTTCAGTCCGCCATCTTTAAATAAAATGGCCGCTAGCTATCTTGAAAAGTACTGCATTGATTCGATTCAAATTTGGTACAGACATAGACAGGAACCAATCTTAACATATAGGTATAATAAAACTTCAGTCCGCCATCTTGAAAGAAAATGGCCGCTAACTATCTTGAAAAGTACTGCACTGATTCGATTTAAATTTGGTACAGACATAGATGGGAACCAATCTTAACATATAGGTATAATAAGGCTTCAGTCCGCCTTCTTGAAACAAAATGGCCGCTAGCTATCCTGAAAAGTACTGCACTGATTCGATTCAAATTTGGTATAGGCAGAGACGGGAACCAATCTTAGAATATAGATATAATAAAGATTCAGTCCGCCATCTTGAAATAAAATGGCCGCTAGCTATCTTGAAAAGTACTGCACTGATTTGATTCAAATTTAGTACAGACATAGACGGGAACCAATCTTGATATATAGATATAATAAAGCTTCAGTCCGCCATCTTTAAACAAAATGGCTGCTAGCTATAATGAAAAGTACTGCATTGATTCGATTCAAATTTGGTGTAGATATAGATGAGAACCAATCTTAACATATAAGTATAATAAAGCTTCAGTCCGCCATCTTGAAACAAAATGGCCGCTAGCTATCTTAAAAAGTACTACATTGATTCGATTAAAATTCGGTACGGACATAGACGGAAATCAATCTTAACATATAGGTATAATAAAGGTTCAGTCCGCCATCCTGAAACAAAATGGCAGCTGGCTATCTAGAAATGTACTGCACTGATTGAATTCAAATTTAATATAGACATAGACGAGAACTAATCTCAATACACAGGTATAATAAACCTTCAGTCCGCCTTCGTGAAACAAAATGGCCGCTAGCTATCCTGTAAAGTACTGCACTGATTCGATTAAAATTTGGTATAGGTATAGACGACAACCAGTCTTAACATACAGGTATAATAAAGCCTCAGTCCGCGGTCTTGAAACAAAATGGCCGGTAGCTATCTTGAAAAGTACTGCACTGATTCGATTCAAATTTGGTATAGGCTAGATGAGAATCAATCTTACCATATAGGTATAATAAAGCTTCAGTCCGCCATCTTGAAACAAAATGGCCGCTAGCTATCTTGAAAAGTACTGCACTGATTCGATTCGAATTTGGTAGAGGCATAGACGGGATCCTATCTTAACATATAGGTATAATAAAGCCTCAGGCCGCTGTCTTGAAACAAAATGGCTGGTAGCTATCTTGAAAACTACTGCACTGATTCGATTCAAATTTGGTATAGGCTAGACGAGAATCAATCTTAACATATAAGTATAATAAAGCTTCAGTCCGTCATCTTGAAACAAAATGGCCGGTAGCTATCTTGAAAAGTACTGCACTGATTCGATTCAAATTTGGTATAGGCATAGATGAAAACCAATCATAACATAATAAAAATATTTAGGATCCAAAATTATAAGTAGAAATGAAATAAGGCTTCAGAGATCCAAATTATCTATATATTTTTAAAAAATTTGACGTTTCGAGTTTCAAACGAAACTCATCATCAGCTACAAAATATAAAATATAAATAAACAAAATAATATACAAATAAGTAATATAAATACCATTAACAATACAAAATAAGCGAAATTAAAATAAAATGTTGCAATATGTCAAATAATAAATAGATAAATCAAAATTAAAACAAAATGGCGTCAAAAGTAAAAACAACTAAATATTTTTGAAATTATATAAAAAATTTAAAGCATATTTTAAATTGCCAAAAGCATCAGGTTGATAATTTAAACAAGAATTTCGATATAAATTTATGTACAAAGTTTCATGAATGAGACGATGATGTAAATGATTGACCGTACTTATTACTTCAGTTTCTGAAAATTTAAAAACATGTCCAGTTTCCTGATGATGTCGTGTTAGTGCACTATGGTATGGATTTAATAATTTACAATTATATTTATGTTCATAAAGACGTTTTTTAAGAGGTTGAGAGGTCTCACCTATATAAAATTTATTACAATGACCACAATTAATTTTGTAAATGATATCCTTTTTAAAATCTTTCTCAATGGGATCTTTTAATTTTGAAAAAAGAAAGTTAGTATTTGTTTCATTATTTGTGACAATTTTAATATTGCTACCTTTTAAAATTTTAGTTAAGCCGGTAATTAAATCTTTTTTATAAGGTAACACAGAAAAAACAGGAAGAGAAGAACTATTAGAATTCAGATTATGTATGGTAACATTATTTTGAAGTTTAGAAAGAGTAAAAATTCTCTTTTTAATCTCTTGGAGAATGAAATTAACAGGATATCCATTTTTTAATAAAATATCTTTTATTTTTTCTAAATTTATATTATGAAATCGAGGTTCAGACAAAAGTATACCGCGATCAACTAAAGTTCGGATAACATTGACTTTATATTGTAAACAAGTATTAGAAAAGAAGTTAAGATATCTATCTGATGATATAGGTTTCCTATACCAATTAGATTCGATTTTATTATTAAGTCTAATCAAAGTAACATCAAGAAAATTAATTAATGCATAAAAAAGTACAGAGACTGTGCTATGAGGACAGAGCATCTATTTCCAAATTACAACAAGAATAACATACATGAGTATTTACAAGGCATAGCAAATAATTTATGTTATTAATGTAAAATATATAGTTTTATAAAAATGAAATGAGACATGACAAAGGTATCAATTTTCTATTCTTAAATACGCCTGCATTTTGCTGCCATACATAAGCCTGGATAAAGTGTAAAGGAAAATTAATTAACATTTCGGTGAATTATATTTCTGTGAACTGTCTTTCAGTGAATTGCTACTTCGGTGAATTGTTTTTCGGTGAATTGTATTCGGTGAATTGCATTCGGTGAATTGTTTTCGGTGAACTTTCCTAGACCCGGAACATTTCATCCGCATTTCGGTTCTAAAATTTTATCCGATCAGGATCGGATTAGGATATTTTTGCCGATTTCTAGTACCTACTACCTTATCATCTTTAAATAGACCATCAATGTGTGTTTCAAATAAAATCACATGCTCCAATCGTAGTATCTCGCATACTATATGTTTTACTTTTTAATATCGTTTACCGAAATCAATTACAAAGGTTTGCGTAAAGTGCGCCTTGTCAAGAATAATAATAATAGATTTTTAAAATAAAGCTATTCACAACAAAAATTACAATAATATATATAATAAATGACAGAACAGTTTAAAAATAAATTTAAAAATTCTTACTTATTTATTGGTCTTATGGCAGGAATTATCAAACTTTTGAACGCGCTTATATTGTTAACTACAGTTTAAATTTTAACAGCAATGTTAATTTTCTATAAATAATTTAATGTTGTCTTTCTTAAACTGAATTTAAGAAATAAATGTGGTAGGTAATACCAGCCCTAAATCTAAATGTCTTTTTAATCTATTCCTTAAATTGTCTGAAATTAAATTTCTGGACTCTATTGGTAATTCATTAAACTCTTTAAAATCACTCATAAATAAAGATAATAGTATATACATTTGATCAGCAGCCACTCTTGAAATATCCAATCACAACCTTTCCACTTTATATTTGTTGTTCGCTTCAATATAATAATTGTAATAATAATAAATTTTTATTTCCAAGAGACCATAGTTACAATTGGTACAGGAGAAATCAAATCATAATTGTTACAGGAAGTTATAATACAATATTGTTACAAGTTTTCAAATTTTACAATGAAAAAAAAATTCTGATCTTGTAGTACTAACTGAGTCAGTAATAGTTCAGGTTGTATTTACATTTATTTAAGTTTATTCTCGGTATGCTAATATTTTATAAAATTTCTTCATTATCAACATTTTTATAGACCTCTTCTATTAGATCAGCTAGAGCTGATATTGAATTTCGACCTTTCATAAATCCATACTACTCTCCGACTAATATCTCGTGTTTCTCAAGAAAAGATAATATTTTACATCGCTTTTTCTAATCAAGTTGCCAATGAGATCGGCCGGTAGATTCTGGACCATTTTTGTTAAAACAATTGCCGATCGATTGTCGATTCTACACGTAAATCTAAGAATGATGAAAGTTTTCATAACTAAAGCTTGTTAACGTACTAAGTAGTATTATACTACTACTAAGATATTGCGTGAACATAATAAGTGATTATTTGCAGGTAGTGTTCTTAATTTTATTCCTTATTAACATAATTAATAAATAATTATATTTCTTTTGTTCTGCCATATAGTCAGTATATCAAATTATAGATATATTTCATGAAAGTTTCGAGCATAAGTATAGAAACATCCTGTATATTATTCACATAATTATTAAATAGCTTGTATTTCATCGATCAGTAATAAATTCAACGTTTGATCAGTATTTTCTTTTACTTTAACCAGTAATATATGTACAGTTTAAGTTATTTTTTGATCGGTAAAAAATATTTATTGTTAAGTAAATAACTATTGCCAAGCTAAAATAATATTTTTCTACTGTAAAATATATTTACTTGGAAATTTATGCTTAGTAAAATTAATTATAATTACAAGTGGAAAACTATTTTTAACCAGTAGAAACCATGAGGATTTGATCAGTAAATATATAATTACTCGATCAGTAAATATCAAGTAACCTAGTAAAATCATGATTTTCTCAGTAAATATTGTAAAATACCAGTGAACTATAGACTATAAAGTAAAAATCAGAAATCGCTCATTAAATATTATAACTCTGCCAATAAATATAATAATTCTATAGTTATATACAGCTAAATATGATTTAAAATTAATTTAAAGCTTAATTATATGTGTAAATGCCCGAAAATGGGTAAATCCTAGCATTTACCAATTTTATAAAAATATTTTATACCGAGCAAATATTGAAAAATGAATGCATCACATCACATAAAGCCCCTGGCACATATAGCGTCAAGACTCCGAGTCTGCTACAAACTGCTGAAAAACTGAGAGTCACGTCCAAAACGGGTGTCACATATAGAGTCGGTGTTTCTGACAGTCAGAAATAAATATTTGTTAATTTTAACGTGTTATTTGTTAATCTGTATTATTTAAAATATTTATCGACTATTAAGAAATATAAAAACTATAAACTACGAAATATAAAAGAAAAAAATTAAATTAAATAAAAATTACATGAACTATAAATGAAATATAAAAACTTAAATATATTATTTAAAATGTTTGTCGATTATTAAGAAATATAAAAACTATAAATTAGGATATATAAAACAAAAAAATAAATTTAAAAAAATGACTTGAATTATAAATGAAATATGGAAACTTAAAAGTTTCTAACTATGTATAAAGTAAATGAATTTAACTATAAAAATGTACAAAAATCAAACAAAAACATAAACAATAATAATTCATACGTCAAACAACAAAGGAAGATGTGGAAAAAACCAGCATCATAATGAAGTTGGTTTTCGGCAGTCGTGACTGCTGAAAATAGAGGCGTTTCTATTTTTGGCAGTCAAAACTCCGAGTCTGGTAGACTCGGAGTTTTGACGCTATATGTGCCAGGGGCTTAAGGTGAAGCATTAGATCTGAAGTTCGTTAACCAACAATTTGTTATCGCGTAAGTAGGGTTTCTTGTGGTCCTAACAAAAATGTTGATCTGACCTATCACAAATAATCAGGAATATTCTTTATAGAATAGTGGAAGGGGTATTGGCGCGCGTTTAAAAGCTAAACAAACTTGAAGATCTTCAAGAAAATGATTTTAAACCACATGTCAACACAATAAAATTAAAATTTAATAAAATATAGTATTTTATTTAATATTATAATATAAAAATAAAAAATTTTACTTACAATTTTATTTCAGTTATACATAATCATATAATAATAATAATAAATTTATTTCCATCGATCATATACAATGATATAGGATGTCAGACAAAAAAAATACATTATTCTATGGATACCTAAACAGTAAAAACAAAATTATAATTATAAGCTAAATTAACAGAATAAAAACAATATAATTGTATATTATTTTATAAGGAGCTAAAGTGATACTATTTTGTGCTCGTCCGTCAAATACAGATGAGGCACAAAATGTCACTTTTATTCCACATAAAATATGCTATTTTTTCTTCAAACGCTGGAATATTTACTTATGTCATAATTTCGCTGACACTCGTGAATGGCAGAAAGACATTTTCTGCCGAAAGTAAACTAATGAAATTCCTTGATTTGAACGAGCGTCAGAAAAAGTATTTGACAGAAACATCAAACTTTACCTGTATCTATAGATTCTGATATGTTATAATTTTCTAACGTTTGAAGAAAAACTATTTTATATATCAAGGGTGAAAACAGATATGTTCTACCCGTGGCATTATTATTAGCACCCAGCATTTTGCGCCTCGTGCTAATAACATGCTCAAAATAAAAAAAATCTATTTCACCCGTGGTACACAGTATTTTATGCACAACAAAAGAACATTTAATTTTTATATTTAAAAGATTGAAACAGGTATATTTATGTGAAAATGACATTTTGCAAAATCAAGTATTTACAATAAACAAAACTTGCTACTTTATTTATGCATCCGTCGGAAATTATTTTATTATGGCTTTAGGGCCAAAAACAAGTGTTTATGCCCGATTTTCATGACTAAAACACATTAATTTTGACCTCGTACAATTTTTTCAAAAAAGTTAATTAGGAAGTGTTAACATTTATTGGTAGGTAATATTATTTTATCATCTGTAATAGTTATTTGTTACAAAACTGAATGTGATATTTTACTGGGTGAGAGCAAGCATATTCCAGTGTGAACCGTAGGCGAGCTTTGTAAGCTTGAAAGTCCAGTAAAGACACTTTCAGGATGTGTTACGTACATACTCATACGTCTCGTCCGGAAATTTCCTGCATTCGTTCGAAAAACTGCATTTTTCGTCCTTGTGTAACAATTATTTTCATCTTGGTACACAAATAGTTATTTTCTGTATGTAACTTCTTGGCGAACCAACAACTCAGGTCATATGCCGCCATTACGCCTTGATCCGCTTTTAAGTGTTGACAATAGTTATTAAATAGATCGTTTATGTAATCATAAACAGATCGTACATCTTAGTTAAAGCTGTTGGTAGTAACGCAGAATACACTTGATAGAACGGTACTGTGACGTATTCTGCCCAATACAGAACACGTATGTCAGGTCTACACTAACACAAATTGAAAGAAATCTATTTGATACTAGTCGCCGAAGTTGACATCTACTTGCTTTGGTAATTAGACACCGTAAAATGTTACTTTTACTTAATTTTTAAAAGTCTTATTTTATTCACTGCGTTCCATGTTAATCGCATCATAAATGAAACATTAACATTCAGACAGTCTGGTACTATGTGACAATTTTAAGATCATATCTAGGTATATAATATAAGAAACGTATGACTCGTGTGTCGCTTAAGCATCGGTAGCGAAACATGTCACATTTAGTTTCTCGCGATGTATTCACTTCACCTAGATATAATATTGAATCACGGTAACTGTTTGATTCAGTTACATGTGACTATCTATAGTGATTTTCAAATATCGACGCTATACATGATGTACAATAATATTAGAAGGATGGCATTTTGATAAACTTCTCGCTGGGTAAAGATTTGCCTGGCTGCTTAATCAGTTCAATTGGTTGGCATCAGTACACCGTAGAGCTTGAGCTTATGCCACGATTGAAAGTGACTTATGTTCAAGAATACGGCGATTTCAAACTCATCGTGTTGACAACGCACTTGGTGAATACAACTTCTGCTACAAATAGTCATACATCTTGCACTCCGAAAACAATGTTGCAGGTGAATGTTATGTAGCCACTAAATACGACATAAAATGAGATATGTTTAAATGAACAGGGACATCAAATATACCTTTTCAATTAATTCCTCCAATGTATTGTTCTTTAAAATAATTGTTTGAAGGCCAACCAGGTAGTTTCTTGTACATGTAGTTTTTTTCTTTTTTTAAATCATCTGAAATGTGTAGATATTAGTAAGAAAATAAATGAAGACTTTAGATTTATATCAACTTACCGAAAATGTTTTTTTTTATTACTATTTATGTATTTTGCATTTATTTTGATGGAATGTTTGAGGTTATAAATGAAATACTTTTTATAACCGTACAATTAAAAACTTTTATGTTGAAAATATCGTTTATGGAAAGATAAATAATACATTTCAATATTACACATAATCCTGTTCTACTAGTATGCTCTCCTAAAATTGATAAAATATCTTATTATAAAAAAGTACCCATGACTTTAAATATTATAATATAATATTACACGAAAAACAAAAGTAGACATATTTCAAACCACAAATTATGAAATGCTTATATATTTTCATGTATATCTCTATGTAGCACATCTTGACACACATGATTATGACAGCTGTCATCCTTCCAGATCATTTTAAGGTGAAGCATTCCGCCTGAATACAACAACAGAACAGTGGTGAAACGACGTGATCTATTTGAAATAAAATATCTTTTTTATTATAAATGAAACATATTATTTATTGTACATATTCTTGTAGTCAAAGGTTTAAAGTTTTATAATAATATTACTAATTTGAAATATCTTTCATATAATAAAAGAAAATAAATTATATATTACACCAAATTTAATTTGAATTTATTTAAAAATGGGCACTACGATATCAATATCAAAAATACAGTAAATTATAAATACGACAGACTAAGCCTTATGAAATTTTCAGCCAAATTAAACACGACAATTTTTAGCAAAAAAATAAAATAGGCCAAAATACCATGAAAAACAGAGTTTTTCTTTTTTTTCTCAAAAGTGTTGTGTTTAATTTGGCTGATTTTTTTTTGTGTTATAGACTATCTTAATTTTAAATATACATATTTTTTTTATTAAAAACGTAGGCCCAATTTTGAGAAAATTTTACTCAAAATTGTGAATTTGGCTGCTTCATTTATATAATTTTTTTCATGTATTTTCCTGATTTATTTGCTCTTGAATAGTATTTATTCATGAACTACAATGTTATAAGAAAGTAATACACTGCTTTATATTTATCTATATAATGACATTTGTGAGAAATTAATTGTTGAAATTCAAATTTGCATAGATTTATTGTTGGTGCTCTTGAATCATGAGTTTTAGGTGTGTGATTCGGATTTTTGATGACGTATGATGTACACTCAAGTATCGCAGTTTTATTCAAAATTAAATTTGGCTGACAGATATGTAAAAATGATTGACTAATAATGATAACAATAATGAATATATATATTATATGTTGTTTACAAAATAATAAAGTAATAATACAATTTTTGGATATGGTTTTAACCTCAAACGTCAAATGTCTGTAAGGTAAGTAGGTTTGTATTTATAAGTGTTTATTTATTAATATTAAAGTTTTTATTTAACAGTTTTGAAGTGGACACTGCCTTAATAAGATTAGGCTGACAAAGTAAATACATCAGAACTATCGAAATGTTGCCCAGGAATAAACTATACATTGCATAAATGAAATCTACTTTCGCTTTATTTATATTTTTATATTGCAAGTATTTTGTATCTAATTTTATTATAAATCAGATTATGGTACTTAAACGGAAATAATAGTTTAATAACTAAATCAGAAGATTCCAAATTCGGTTCAAAATTATAAACTTCTTCCAGCGGGACCACTTGTGGAAAGAATGCTTTACGTTCGAAATATTACAACTGTAGCAACTGATTGGGGTAAAACTAGAGAATCTGTGGCAATACAAGTTTATGAGCAGGTATCTGGAGTTACAGTAACACCATGTGGTTTATTTGTAAATTTAGAACGTAATGCAGGATATTTAGCTGCTTCGCCAGATGGTTTAGTTGATCAAAATAAGATAATCGAAGTGAAATGTCCATGTACAGCTCGACATTTGTCACCAAAAGAAGCTGCTGTTAAAATAAAAAACTTCTGTTCTGTTTTAGATGGTAATAAGTTAAAATTAAAGACGAATCACAATTATTATTAGCAAATACAAGGCCAGTTGTTCATAACAGGACGAAAGAAATGTGATTTTATTATTTGGACACCTCAGGGTATAGAAGTAGAGTTTGTTAAATGGATGCTTCCAATATTAAAGACATTTTATGTAAAAGAACTTGCTCCAGAAATAGTTGATTCACGAAAAGAAAGCAGTATGTGGATCAGGAATATGCCACAGAATCCATAGAAACAGTTAAAGTTTGATTTTTCTATCAAATACTTTTTCTGACGATCGTTAGAATCAAAGAATTTCTTTAAGCCCCTGGCACATATAGCGTCAAAACTCCGAGTCTACCAGACTCGGAGTTTTGACTGCCAAAAATAGAAACGCCTCTATTTTCAGCAGTCACGACTGCCGAAAACCAACTTCATTATGATGCTGGTTTTTTCCATATCTTCCTTTGTTGTTTGACGTATGAATTTTTATTGTTTATGTTTTTGTTTGATTTTTGTACATTTTTATAGTTAAATTCATTTACTTTATACATAGTTAGAAACTTTTAAGTTTTCATATTTCATTTATAATTCAAGTCATTTTTTTAAATTTATTTTTTTGTTTTATATATCCTAATTTATAGTTTTTATATTTCTTAATAACCGACAAACATTTTAAATAATATATTTAAGTTTTTATATTTCATTTATAGTTCATGTAATTTTTATTTAATTTAATTTTTTTCTTTTATATTTCGTAGTTTATAGTTTTTATATTTCTTAATAGTCGATAAATATTTTAAATAATACAAATTAACAAATAACACGTTAAAATTAACAAATATTTATTTCTGACTGTCAGAAACACCGACTCTATATGTGACACCCGTTTTGGACGTGACTCTCAGTTTTTCAGCAGTTTGTAGCAGACTCGGAGTCTTGACGCTATATGTGCCAGGGGCTTAACGCTGAGTGTATGTAAAAGCCCGTACCACTGGTGGAAAATGAGAATTTCGCGAAGTAGCAATAACAAATTCAAATTTCAAAAAAATATTTCATATATTTCATCTTATCCAAAATAAGAAACAAGTAGTACTACATAATCTTCGAACATTCAGCTTTTTGATAAAGGTATTGAAAAGAATGTTTAATCTTTGTAATATAAATAAATTGGAATTGAAGTGTAAAAGATCATGATATCAAAATTTTAAGTCTGATTTTCTCTAAAATGTGTCGTTCAATTTGAATTTAAAAATTCTCTATATTTAAAACTCAGGCCTTCTATAATACAAATTTTTTTTATTCAATTTGATCGCGGGACTTTTGAGAAAAAACTAAAAATACACGAAAAAGTCCTGTTTTGAGCGTTTTTTCGCATATTTTATTTTTTTTCTCCAAAGTTCCCCGATCAAATTGGATAAAAATTTACTATATTATAGAAGATCAGATACTTAAGCATAGAGAATTTTTTAATTAAAATTGTTCGTCACATTTTTGAGAAATAAATTCAAATTTTGAGTGTAATTTCTTTCAATATTTGTACATAACATTAATGGTATCTAGTTTTTTACCATACTTTGAGGTTTTGGCTTCAAAATTATATACAATACTTAATAAGTTTCATTCATAATAAGAATAATATTTCGCTTCAAAGAGATCAAGGCAAATCATCGTTCTGATACTAGTTTCAGATCTAATGCTTCACCTTAATAACTCGTATGCAGATCTATTTCTAAATTAAAATGATTAAAACACATTTCTATTGACAAACGTCAAACTAGCATTTGAAGTATGACGCTAACATGGCCAACTTCATTGAATTGCGCTACGCTTATTATGGCCGTTTCATTTCATCATTTTGCCATATAAAAATTTGTCGTGAATTTTTTACAGTCTTGGTACGTCAAGTAATGCCATCAAGTGCTTTTTATTTCAATTAAAGGAGAATGACAACGCTGTCAAGTTCCAAAAACAACCTTAAAATATTTAAAAACTGAAGTTTATGGAATGAAACAAAATATATTTAATAGTACTGGGTGTTTTATTTATACAATCAATATTATTAAATATTATGACTAGTATTCTGAGCTTTTGACTAAAGTGACTAGCTAATCTTGACTAAGTGAATTTTATTTGGCAACGTAGCATTATCTGTCACTGCAGGTAAATAATGCCGCCATATTGTCTACCCATTTAAAATTTTTGAAGTGTTTATAGGTCAAAAGAAGGAAGTATTATTGAATTATTGGTGCCAACGGTTAGTATTTTACTGTAAAGATCGTATGATAATAAATATACAATGACTAGGCTTGTTTTTAGGATTTCTTCAATCAATGCATGCGACAGTATTTAATTACGAAATATCTCGTTAGAGGCACTGGTTGACGTACCCGCTCTGTAAATTTGAAACCAGGAATATGACATATGAAAGGGCCATAATATGCGTAGCGCAATTCAATGAAGTTGGCCATGACGCTAACGACGACTTGCGCCATCTAGTGATAAATGATAATTTTAAAGGCAGTATTTGAATATTATAGTGTTGAATAATGCACTGTGTGTATTTGGCATTATATGCACTTTATATCACTGAACAAAAGCATGTATGAATAATTTAGTATATAAAATATTTAAAAAATTGAATACTCTAGTCTACATCTACTGAGAAATAGACTAAACATACACTCTTCTATATTTGGTTCGTATCTTTACTAAATTTGAATGAAACTGTGCTTGCACAAAGCAGTGCATGAAAAAAGCAATACGAATATAAGGCAGTAGTTGAATATTATAGAAAGTGTCATCCCCCGAAAAGTCCTGTTTTGAGCGATTTTCGCATACTTTTTTTTTCTCCAAAGTTCCCCGATCAAATTGGAAAAAAAATTACTATATTATAAAAGACCAGATTCTTAAATATAGAAATTTTTTAAATTAAAATTGTTCTTCACAATTTTGAGAAATAAATTCAAATTTTGAATGTAATTTCTTTCAACATTTGTACATAACACGAACGGTAATTAATTTATTACCATGCTTTGAAGTTTTGGCTTCAACATTATATACAATACTTAATAATTTTTATTCATAATAAGAATAATATTTTGTTTCAAAGAGATCAAGGCAGATCATCGTTCTGATACTGATTTCAGATCACATGCTTCACCAATCCACGCAACTCACAATCGTGGTTCTAGCTTATATCCAGGGGGTTTAGTTAGTTACTAAACGCTAAAACGTGACTATAAAACAAGGATCGCGATGTCTCACCGTCTCACCCCATTAAAGTCACTAAAAACATATAATTGGAAAATTTTATTTCGCGTATTGTTACTTTCATATGAATTGAGATCTAACCATACTATAACTAATTTATTTGACATTTCAGTTTCAGTGGCGTTAATTAATCATGAATAATATTTATAGATATTTTAGTCACTTAATTGAACCAATATTCAATAATAATATTAAAAGATATGTGACATTTAAAAGTGCAGTGGCTTTAGAAACTATTTATCCTAATAGTAGTGTAAAATTAACTAATCCCCTTAAAGTAAGAGATTATATATATTCGTAATTTAGTACTAATTGTATACAATTTCAGGTAACAAATCATAACGGTCAATTCTCTGGTTATATACCCATGGATGAATTAGACATAACATACAGCCGTAGCACTGGTCCAGGTGGTCAAAACGTAAATACTTTAAACACGAAGGTGGATTTAAGATTCAATGTTAAATCGGCATCATGGATCAATGATGAAATCAAATCAAAACTTTTAGAAAAAGTTAGTTACCTTTATGATACAAAACGAAAACTTTTATGATTATTTAAAATTACAGTATAGAACAAAAATAACAAAGGATGGTTTTCTTATTTTTCGATCGGATTTAACAAGATCCCAACAATTAAATCTTGCAGATTGTTTAGAAAAAGTTAGAAGTGCGATTCGTACTACAATTTTCATAGCTCCTGAAATGTCTGAAGAAACTCATGAAAAAATAAGTAGAAGGTGACATTATTACAAAATAACTAACGGTAAATCATAAAATATTGTCAATATATGCAACGTTTTTTTTTTTTAGGCATGAACGAGCAGTTCGTGAAAGATTGAATATTAAACGCCAGAGAACTCAAATTAAAGCTGACAGACGAGATCCTACAATTTAAATGTAATATGAGTAAAGGTTATAATTAATACTATCTTATTTAGTTCTACATGATTCATTGAAACAATATATGAACCTTAAATCTAAATTTATAATTATTTACAACTTCACAATATACCATCAACCACTGTTGAAAAATTCTAGATTTAAAGAAGCATGAAAATGATATCAATACACAAACTTTTATAGAATAACAAATCAAATTGACTTTAGATAATTTTGGCATGACCATATCTAATAAGGTACATAAATGAAACTTATTACATAATTTCATCAATTTAATTTTAATCCCGATCTCTTCTCTTATCGCTGGAGCCCGAATGACGTGAATGTGATCGTCTGCTGCGGCTACGACTTCTGGATCTGTGAGATCTACAAAATATATAAAATAAATAAATATATCAAGCCTTTTACCTATTACTGGGTGCGGTTACCAGCCGTCAAATCACGGCCCCCAAAGATGTTAGTGGTGGGGAAGCCACAGGGGTAATTTTAAATTGGTGAAAATGTTTGCCAGCTGTGTGGGGATCGAATCCGGGTTCTTAGGATTACTGATGAGCTGATGGCAGTTTGTTGTCAAAAGTGGGTAAGAGCGATGAGGTTTATTTGGCCTGTGAGTGTTCTCGTTCTATTATTCAGTACATCTCTCTTGCACGTGACGCCAATTTTATACTGATAGGCATTTACCGGTTAATTATAAAATAAATATATCATGACACCTTCCAGGGATCAGGTTTTAAAAATTAGTGAGGCTGATCTAACTCAAAGTTCACGAAGAGGGAGGGGGCTGTTAGTATTATGTATTTTTCCCTAATATTGAATAAGTATAAGTAAAAGGTTTACAGTTTTAATTTTTAAATCTTTAATAGTAAAAAAAGTACGGTATATGTATTAAATTAGCATACTCTTTCAAAATTTAATTTTCGTAAATTAAGATCTAATTAGTGATTTTGAAATAAAAAAATTAACTAATTATCTGTAATACTTAACCTAACTACCGACAGAAGAATAAAATTACTGAGGATTTTCCACAACCTAATAGATCGAAACCGAAATGAGCACAATTTTTTTCCCTAAATTAATTTAATCGAGGTAGGCTCAAACGAGAAGAAAGGCATAAAACTAAAATTTAATTGTTCTTCATGAACGCCCCAGTGAATTTTATTTACTGGTTCAAACCTTATTCTACATAAACTTCAAGACTCATCTCTTTGTACCTTGATCTATTAGGTTATATTAGTTTTTGTTTTGATCCTTTTTGCTCGTTTGGGCCTTTGTCGATTAGGTTATGTTAATTGGATCATATCTTATCTTCTCGTTTGATGTATTATTTCTCGTTACAAAATTTAAAAAAATAATTTGGATACGTAAAAGAATACTGCTCATTTTTTCTTAGTGATTTTTCTTCATTTTACTAAACCCATTAGTTAGAGAATTAATCTAACTGATTTGTTTTCTTAAAATACCCTGTATATACAGGGAGTCTACTTTTTTGTCGAACATAGGAAATTAAATGTTAACATTTTCATTAGGCGATATCTCTTTTACCAATTAATTTTAGAACCAGAAATGTAATAAAGAAAAATGTTCAGAATAGAAAACTGTATTTAATGACTACTAAGTTTGTTGTTCAATTTTTTCTTATGTAGGAAGTTTAAGCAAAAGAAAATACATGGTTTAAGGTAATTATCAGAGTGCCATAAGAAATAAAATAATAAATTATTTGTTATTTCTGATGGATCTTACATTTTTATTATTATTATTTACCACTTTAAAAACTGATTAAACTATTTCAACTCATATATTCTAATAAAATTTTTAAAGAAATATCAAAACTATCAAGTATGTCAGAAACAATAAACAAATAAATGTTTTTCTCATGGCACTCTGATAATTGCATTGAATTGAATATTTTCTCTTACAACGCGTCCAGAAGAAACAATTAAACAACAAACTTGATAATGATTAGCTATATTTCATTTGCCACTTGGTTCACTTAAATCAGTTCAGATAAATTAGACAATATGACTAAATGAACTGAATGAGGTGAATTACTTTAAATGAAATTAGAATTAGTAATTCTAGTATTGGATATAAAGTCAGCGAAGAAATCCAGCAAAATTAATAAGTAATCTGGTTCAGTAAATGTAAGTAAGCTCTGATCCAAATGGCAAATGGAATACGCCTATTGATTTAAGTAAGAATATCAGACATGTGGATAAATATAAAATAAACAAATATATCACGCCTTGTACCCATTACTGGATGTGGCACTCTGCCAAAGCAGATCTCGGTAAGTAATCACGGCCTCCAAAGATGTTAGTGATGGGGGAACCACAGAGGTAATTTTTAATTTGAGGTTCTCAGGATCCACAGGTCGACTTGATACCACTGAGCCATTACCCCATAAAAAATAAATATAAAAGTTTAAATCTGTTGGTTGTGTGACATGTCTAAGCTTCTGCTCGTTTTATGGGAGATAGTTTTGCTATGATGTACACGAGATTGTATATATCATGACATTTAAGTTATATTTACTTTTAAATTTATTTGACATATGTGTTTTCACACACTGTTATATGTATCAAACAGAAGATGAGTCGTTTTATGGGTCCAAACGTCATAATATACGATTTATTGACAGTCATTTTTTTTTATTATTATTATTTCTGAATCCATGCCTGCATTCTTACTCAAATAAAAGTATACAGGATCGACAATTCATCACTTAGTAGTCATTGGATATAGTTTTGCATTCTGAATATTTTTTTTTTCATTATACTTCTGCTCTACAATTAACAGGTAAAGAGATATCGCCTAATGAAAATGTTAACATTGAATATAAACAGGATATATATTTAATTTGATAACAACGATTACTTGAAGCATACCTAGACGATTCAGCCGTTCTTCGTCTATCTCGGCTTCGTGAGCGATGTCTTCTAGAGCGCCTGTCTAACTCTCGTCCTCCAACATATTGACTGCGTTCCCTTTCTCGGTATCTGTCTTCGTGATCACGATCCCGAAGAGATTTGCGTCTCTCTTCACGACGTTTATCCGCATTTTTCTAAAACATTACATAAATATATCAGAAATTATACATGTTATAAATAATAAATTATTACCTCTAGTTCAGCAAGCTTCTCTCTAATTTTAATAAAACCCAAGTGTAGTTTGCCGCCAAAATGATCAGCTAAACGTCTATCATTGTCGTGGATACCCAAATAAGCAGAACAGACTTCGCACACTCGAAGTTTCTGTTGTTGATAGCTACTCGCTGGCATAGAATTTCGATATTCTTGTTCAGCCTCTAACTTCTTTTTACGCAGTTCGTCAATCTGGAACAATATTATTTTTATTGAATATGGCCTAAGTAAATCTTGAATCTAGTAGTTTACTTCTTCCATGAGCTTCATACTTTCTTCCACCAGACCCTCTTCACCAAGCTGCTCTGCTTTGGCCAGCTTCTTACCGATTTGCTCAGCCAACTCGTGCACAGAGTTAGCCTTGACGGCCACTTCGGCACTCAGCTCTTCCTGTGTTTCCGCCAACCGCAATTTTGCCGCCTCCGTTCTTCGGTCGCAGTCGCTTATAAACGCCTGCAGATGTTCCATGGCCTGCCAACAACACACACACGGATTGTAGTCAGTGGCGAATAATAAATAGTAAAGTACTGCACTTACATCTAAATCATAAAAGTAGTCCTTGTGGGCAGATGCCTTCTCATAGTCAGCTCGGAGGGCCAAATCGTGAATCTTCGGACATTCTCCCAGGTCCATGCGCTACGCAATCAAACACAACGTGACAAAACAGCCAGCGCAGACACACGCAACCTCACGGTCTCAAATTATAACGTTACTGTGCTCAACAATGTCCACAAATAAAATGATATTGAACTTTTTAATCTTACTCTCATTTCAGTCGGCACTCATCAGCAAAATAGATTCAAATAAATATTATGATATTCTATATGATAAGCGACAATTTCTTCGAATTTTTCTTCGGTTGCGACGACTCGATTCTTTCATCTGTATTTACGAACAACCAATCGTTTAATATTTAAAACACCCCAAGTAACATTATACGTTAATCTAGTAAAATTTACTTGTACTTGTTACATACTCACAAAATGGTTCCCGTATCAAGAAAATGTATGACTTTCTTTTTGTTTTCAATACTCACAAGATATGGTGTTCCTATCAGATGGTTTACATACAATATTTGTTGCAATCATGCACTCTCCAGTATTATTTTACGCATTTTATTTATTCATTAAATAAATCAAAATATCTACGTGAGTGAAAAGAAGAAAGAATTTTGTGGTTTTATTAGTAAATAAACAGATTTTATTATAAAGAGATTACGATATTTATGCGTTTTATTGTTTCAACAATATTTTTTATTTCCGTTAATATACGTACCAGAATACACCTGCCAGAGTATACATCTACACAAATATTTTGTTCTGTTTTTAAATTGTACCATACCTTCCCTCGTTGCAGTGATTTCACTTTACCAACAGGATAACAAATTCTTGACCGATTACACATTGATAAAATAGAATTACAAATTTTTAAGACAAATTAAGAAACGGCATCCTGTAGATAAAGGTATTAATCACTGTTTAACGGAAATTCTAACAACACAGGTTTGTGAACTTCGTTATACATGATACATGTCTTGAACATATATCTACTGTTTGCACTTCAATTATGAAAACTATTACTTTGAAATCGATTAAAAATTGAATTTTTAAAATACAATCTGATAACACATACTAACTAAACAGGATATAAAGAAAGTGACTTCCAAGAAGAACAAATAAACTTTTTCAACAAACAGGCGATACTATTTTGTTCAAGACAAATAATAACAACGGGTGTTGTATACAATTGAAAGCCTTAAGAACAACCCTGTATTAACATAACGCTAAGAATTTGTAATGAGGTGACATACGTACGTCTCAGTACTTACATAACAGCCTACATTATAAAACACCTATCCTCATCTTAATATAGCAAAAGTGACGTGATATTCTGAAAAGTACAGTGTGCATTATTAGAAGCTGACATTACCAAAACTTTAGGATTATTTCTTTTACACGAATTTTATCTGGCTTAATTTGGTCTAGTCTGTCTGAAAATACTCTCTTGATATTTCAAGTTATTTAACCATAGAAAAATTCACAATATTATTCACATTATTAAGAAACTTAATACTCAAACATTATACGAATGCAATTTTCACTACTTGTTGATTCTGATAAATATGGGGAAGCTAAAAAAAATAGCATTTTCTAAATAAAAAAAAACGTTTAAAATTGTGCATTAGGTTATTAGTGTAAACATGAAGTACTTTGAGACGGACTATGATAATTAGCTGAAGTGCTATATTCATGAGGATTGTTTCACTTTGGGCTTCAAATGATTCATTGAATGTTTTTAATTGTATAAAACTTACCGTTGACAGAAGAATTTCATGAGGGCAACACGCAAGGAGAAACGATTTGCAGACTTTTGGGTCGGAGAATTTTACTTGAAATTTGTTGTTCTCACCTAATCAGTTTATTCATAACATCGTTACATTAATTTTATCCTTTTATTTCTATGACTTACCATTTCGTCCTGTACCCATCAGCTGATCGAGCATCGCTCGCATTTGATCATGAGCTGACATTTTTGTTGATTTATTTTAGCTACACAAAGCACAAATAAAACGTTGTACTCCACAAACGAAACTGACAAACAATGGCTACTATTTCTGACTTCTGACAGGAAGTGAGTGGTTACCTGGTAACTATCTTTTAGAAAGTTATTATAGATGTCGTTACTGTATTTATATTATATTTCAAAATTTGTTTAATTTGAATTAAAATAATTATTGACTTATTTATAGAAAATATTAAAAATAAATTCGTACATAAATTATTTTTTTCTTTATAGGTTACAATAACAAATATTTATTAGATATCCGTTTCGAAATTATTGCGCGGGTAAAATAAATACCAATCACATTAAAGATGGCATATTCAAGTAATAAAGAAAGTATATTTCTTAAAAGCAGTTGACAATTACAATAGGGTCTTATACATGTAATATACTTTGTGCGTAATAAGATAATTTTTAATACATTTAAATCACATTTTGTAAGTTTTACATCGAATTACGAACCCTCATAGTAATTTCAGTACATAGCAATGCTCAAGGCACCTTTTATTATTGCACTCCTTGATAAACACAGGGAGGTCATAATACTGATTTTTTTAATATATTAAATATAAAGCAGAAAAAATAAATAAAATAAAAACTCATTTATTGAAATGTACAATGCATTTTAAAATACAATAATGGATGATTTACATAGGGGCACCAATACGAAATATAATCTTTATGAAATTTATAATATTGTATAAATGAATAAAGTGAAACTAAATATTAAGTACGCAGAACATCACTAATTAATACTGACCCATAGATTAATAATTAAAAGTAATTTAATTTCGTAATACATTGAAACGTGATTTCATAGCATATTTAATTTCTAATCAAAAGAATTAAAGATAAATATAGTTTGAAAACATCACACACAAAAATGCAAGAACACAAGCGAGTAACTAATAAAAATATCCATCGTTTCTCAATAAACAGTGCGCAATATAGACACAAATTGTCCTAATACTAAAGCGTGCACATTAAATCAGTAATATATTACGAAATATTTACATAAATTGTACAATAATGGACTAAAACAAAATAGCACCCCTTCGTGTAAACGGCAGTATAATTATTTTTGGTCTTATATAAATTTTGAATACTTATTACAAATATTAAAAGAAAAGTTGAAAACAGCCTTCTCAAGTGTATAAATTTCAAAATAGATTACATTTTATCTTTGTTACATTGTAAAATACTTTCAGTATTTTATTTTTTAATATTCTCAAATGCAAACAGCACGATGCGATGTTACCTAAAAATAAACACAAATATTAAATAATACATTTTTATAAAAATATAAATATTACAAAATTAATTTATTTATTTATTACTGTGCATAGGAACTTAATCACAATTACAGTACAGGGGGGCCACATCTTATAGTAGAATCTAAATTTCTCACATACAATTTAAAAAAAATATGTTGAAGTCAGTGAGATTTGAATGCACGACCCCTTGATTGTTAATTAAGACACGCAAGTTTTACCTCGTTTTTATCTGGACTGGGCTACGATTAAATTTATTAGAAAAAAAGAGCGAATTTAACTCGTCCCTTACAAAATACAAATACAATAAAACGTTCTACCGATAAACTAATTTTATATGCGCCAATAACTGATGTCTTTTACTTTTAACTAACTTATAGTAAGACTTTAAAGACGCTAAAATTTAACTACAATTAAAAAAAAGTTACTGATTACTAGGGACGTGCGATACTGAAAAAGTATCGATACTTGCGTAGGGAAAATATCGAATAAAATGTATCGATACTGATATAGTATTGGAAGAAAAATATCGATATCTTCAAATATCGAAAGAAATATATACAAGAAGAAATAAGAAATATAATGGCCTCTGCGCAAGTGCTGTGAATTTAAATTTATACTTTCAAAAGAAGCTTGAATTTAAACTATATTGTTTTATTTACTGTTATTTTTAAATAACAAATTTCGTATAAAAACGGAGTTACATTTTTATTTTTATCGCATGTTTTTAAAATTTCCGATACTAGGTATATCATCCTGATATTAGTAACGTATTTCGATACGTTGGTATCGATACCAAAATGTTGGTATCGAAACGAAAATATCGATACTAATAGGCGTGTTTCTTTGGACTGTGATTCGTAATCAAAGTGATCAAACTTAACATGATCATGAAGAATCATGTTTCTTCGTTCGTTATTCGTTATCCCTACTCTTTCATTTTGTGATCACGAAACGACAATCCCCCTGCCCTTCTGAATCATACTTTTTCTATGATTCATGTTGACTGATTCACATCTAAGGTTTAAAAATGGCGTCTGATGATAAATTTATGTGCTCTATTTGTGGAATTAATGGAAATTGGCTGCTTCTGGAAGAATGTTTAAATGGCTTACATGGACACTCATTTATGAAATTTTAAAATAGGTTAGTTTGTGTATTTGACATTTGCAGTTATTTTAACGTTCATACTATAGGATCGCGTCGAACGGGTTGGATTTGAATCATTATTCCTGTTCGATGTTTTCTTCAGTATCATATTTAATCATGATTCAACGCAATCACGATCAAAGGAATCATGATTTAGAAAATCACAATCACAATCCAAAGAAACACGCCTAATATCATATCAGTAGTATTGGAACATCCTACTGATTACTATTTCGTTTCTCATACTCACGTCGGCGCTGCCCTCTACAAACTCCTCGTAGCTATCAATAGACCATATTACTATCTCAATACGCATGCTCATAATGCACCAATCATATGCTAGGAAGTACAGCTAAAATGAAACCAATGTATTCTTGTGGAAAAAATTGTATTTTTAAAGTAAAATATCATTTTATCTAAACGTAAATGAATGATAATTTTTTTATATAAGTTATATTTCATTTCTTACTATCGGATTCTGCCCTTATAATATATAAATAATCAATACATTAATATTAAAATAAATATTAAAATTTTAAAATTTTAAGCGCCAATTTGCTCTTCTGTCATCTGTCACTGGCCGATAACTTCAAACTAACGTTTTGTTATGATTGTAATTTGAATTCATTAATTAATAAGGGAATATTTTTTCATTTCTTTCCCAAGAATAGTAAACAGAGCAACATTTCAAATTAAAGATTTCATGTCAAGTCATAAAGTAAGAGTGTATAATTGAATACATAAAAACTGTCAACATTTTCAAGCGAATTTTAAAATAAAATTTGTCGAAAATGGGTATTTTTCAAGGATTTCTAAATAATTATAGAAAAAAAAAAAGTGTGCACAACGACGAGAAAGTGTCCTTGCCGCTCTTGCATGGCTGTTACTCTCGGCTATGCCTCGATCAACAATCTTCATGCAGGTGCTGCAATAGACTACTTTCTGCTCTAGATACACAAATAACTATTATGGATGGAAGTTATATATTCATGCGCGTGAAGTGCGGTAATCAACCAACAAATCACGACCCCTAAAGATGTTATTGGAGGGAGAGCCACAAAAGTAATTTTAATGTGATGATAATTGTTTCAGGGCTGTGGGATTCGAACCCGGGTTCTCAAATCCATAGGTCGACTCGATACCAGTGAGCCACCTACCACATTCAGGAATATTTTTAATAATATATGGAAAATATTGTATTAAATATTTCATGAAGCAGCAAAATATAAATGTAATTTTATTTATAAATGGGAAGAAGATATACATTTTCAGACTATAAATAAGATCTATATGTGGCCAGCTAGGTACGGTTATAGTTTATTACATAATAAGTCAGGAAAGTAGAAACACTTTTCTGACGTATTATGTAAATGTTTAATTTTTTTATATGAATTGTAATGACAGCAAACTACATATCCAAGATTACAAAAAAAAGTCAGGTAAAATACAAAAGTCAGGTAAAATTTTACCAGACTGTTATTTTTGTTGTAAGCTTGGATAAGTACTTGACTGTTCTGGTAAAAATCTACTTTCCATACTAAAACTGATCAGGAAAGTAGGCACTTTTTTACCGGTTTCAGAAATAGTATATTACATAATAAGTCAGGAAAGTGATATTTTACTTGACAAAGCGGTTGTTTGAAATACGAGGCCGTAGGCCAAGTATTTTAATCCGCTGAATCAAATAAAAACACTTTTCTGACGTATTATGTATACTATTTTTTTCTGAAACCGTTTAATTTAATCAATATTTAATCATAAATAATTCAACATGTTTCAATTTTTTAATATGAATTTTACTGGCACCAGACTACGTATCCAAGATTACAACAACAATAACAGTCCAGTAAAATCTTTACCAGACTGTTTTGTACTTTACCAGACTATTATTTTTATTGTAGCCTTGTATACGTACTTTACTTGACTGTTTTTATAAAACCCTACTTTCCATACTAATATTGGTCAGGAAAGTAGGCACTTTCTTGCCGGTTTCAGAAAAAATATTTTTTAGATGACCTGTAATGAAAGTAACCATAACAACGCCAGAAATTACTAGGGAAAGTTAAAAATTGCACACACTGATATGTTATTATAACGCACATTTCTAACATATAAGTTGAAGTTCCACTGATTCACAACAGATGGCGTTACGATGAAAGAAAATAAAGTAAATGAAAAGAATTTGAATTGTTATATTAATCGAAGTTTAGGCAAATTTTGCAACACATCTGCATAAATAAATCTGATTTTTTTTTAACTTAATAATTACTTATTTACTAATATTTTAGTATTATGTAATATTTCAACATTACGGTTGATCGTATGAAATGTTGAAGTACGAGATGATAGATTATTTGCTTGAATAATTTATTTGTTAGTTGTTCTTTATTTCAAGGCAAAGATATAAAAAAACTTGGTTAAAAATTGTTAGAAAATTTGTCAATAGCTAGCAATTATTTTTGACCGTAAATTAATTTGTGTATCACGAAAAGCGGATGATAGGCGTTTTAATATAAGAAAACAGTATTTCTGTGCGTATTGCTTCCCAAATTATTTTCGATAAAAATGCTTCAAATAAAAGATTAAAGTTTAATATTCTATACCTAAATCAATAAACTAAATTTACTTTCCGTGTTTTATAACGGCAGAAATTGAATTCGAAAATTTAGAAAATTTCAATGTAATAGTGTTGAAACAAAATAACAAACAGAAGTGCGACTTAATTCTGAGAAGTTAATTTTTTTACCGCTAGTTGGCGTATCAGAGCGCTGGAGTTAATACTTTATACTCGTCTGCACCAACGAAACTTAAATTTTATATCTAACTTATATAATAAAAGCAAATCAAAGTAAAATGTCACATGAAGAAGTTTACATTGCTGTCAAACACTTGATACGATATTTTCAATTTATGTAATACTTAAAATTTAAGTTTCATTGGTGAAAATGGGCAATAGAAATTTTTGTTATAATATTCTCCTATATTTAACAGGCAGATAATTATGACAAAAACATAACAGTTGAATGAAAAACTGACCATAAAGCTGTTAGTGGCGGGGGAGCCTCAGGGGTAATTTATAAATTAGTAAAAATGTTTGTCGGCTATGGAGATCGAACCAGGGTTCTTAGGATCCGTAGGCCGACTTAATACCACTGAGCTAGCTACCCATAAATATAAATATCTTGTGTTAAATTCATTTCTATACTTAAAAATAGACCGTAAAGAAATATAAGATATATTCATTAACCAAAAGTGAAACATCCAAACCTGTATTGACTGAATAACAAATGATCATATCTTCGACCATGATTTTTTACCTCGCCTTTTCTACTAATTTGTTATTTCACTTAAAGTTGAATGGAGGAGGGGTCTGGTGCATGTGACATCAAAATTATAAGTCCCCATTGCTAAATGTAAACGCCAATAAACTCAATTATGCTGTATAAATAAATGAATTCAGTAATCACAATTATAGGAAACTAATAATAATTTTATCTTAATCATAGAATTAGCAGAAACAAGTTCTCGTACAGAACCAGTGAACAAAGTAATAAAACAGCACTTGTATACCTTGTAACATGTGTAATTAATCCTTCCAGTCTTTCTTGATCTCAAAAGTCCACTCCCACTTGAGGTGCTCGTGCTTATCGTCGTCGGTGAAAAGCGAGTGTACGGTATAGGAACCTCTTGCCATCATGCCTGATGGAGCATCTTCTGGTGGTGTTATATACGATTGCATCTCGTTCTTCGGCGCGTACGAACCCACCATATGAGTCATTTTGTCAACTACATGACATATAATTATGGTTTATATATATATATATATATATATATATATATATATATATATATATATATATATATATATATATATACAGGGTGATCACAAGTAAATGTTTCAGTTGGCATTAAAAGAATTACTACTTAAAATGGCTAAAACTAATTAATACATAAATAAATTTATTTATTCTTTACAGCACTCTGTGTCTAAAAGTGTGTCATTTAGAAATCACAATGGCAATCTAAATATCAACTTTATATATCTATTCTAGAAAAATAAAGGTGAACATAAAAAATAATCAAATTTTTGTGGAATAACCTATTCTGTCTCGAAACTACTATTAATTATTTTACTTTTTTAAATGGACTATCTTAGAATCGCTGCACAAAGCAATAAAGTAAGGTGTTTAATACATATTCTAATTTATAGCAACGGAATAAGAAAATATTTTATGTCGGTACTTCGAAATTAATTTCTAAGAATTTAAATAAGATGAAAAACCACTATTTTGGAAATTCAAGTTATTATTTGTAGCTACATTACGGTATAGTGAACTTGTATATCACTAAAATTTTAATTATGTTCGTATCTGCGAATATTTTAACTTATTCGATAGTTTGTAAAGAATTTTTGCGAGATAGATGAAAAACCATTGATTTGATAATTTCGTTTCTTTTATTTGTAAGTTCATCATTATCTTTTAATAATTTTTTATTTATTTCATATTCTTCCATTTAGTTATATTAAAATATTGCAAATTTGAATCAATATATCTAATTACGATTTATTGCTGTTGTTGGCAGCACTAATAAATACCAACGCTACCGATCGTCTACATAAAACTGCTTCCATTTTCTAGATCAGTGGTTCTCAACCTTTTTGAATCTAGGCCTCCGTTTTAGTGACCTGCGAATCTTGCGCCTCTTCCCTATCACCATTGCTAGACACCATAGTATAATCTACATAAAATTAGATAATTAGAAGGAATAAAAACCTCTAAAATAAATAACAAAAATAATAGCGTTTAGTTTAAGACAAATAAATTTAAAAAATACACATTTAGTTTACAAATTAATGTGGTGTTTCGATTTTATATTACTGCAGAGAACCCAAGCTCACATAATTAAGTTGATGAAAATAGCACGAACAATTTTAATGCTTTCCCAGCAACTTTCGGAAAATTTTGTGGTAGCTTATCCCAAACCTTTCAAAGGGCATTGTTCTAAATTGTTCCTTGGCATTTGTGTCACACTGCAGCTCAATACATTTTTTTTATTATTATTTCTCTTACTTCCCCTTGGGATGCGTGCCTATCAGGTTGAGAACCACTGTTCTAGATTATCATAGCGAACGTACTACAATAACAATTTACTATGTAAAATCTTAAATAACAATAGTGCGTATTTCTTAAATTTATATTCAACAAATTATATTGTATATCTGGCAAAATTTAACGATCAATTATTTTTATCGTGCACAACTTATTTAAATATAGAACATTTCAACATTGCATTTACATTATCTTAACAAAACACAAAAAATATATTTTATTTATCTTGTCAAGTTTAATAAAATATCGAGCATATTATTAGTACCCTTTTTTATCATGCGGGAAAAAATTGTGCGATAAAATATCCAACAAGTGAAACAGCCCTTAAACTTTGTTTTAAAAGTGTTCATTTCCGGTTTTGTTAAAAATAAAATCTCAAAGTATTAACTAAATATTTACAGAAATAAATATTTGTTAAGACCATGTAAAGAAAATTAATAATAAGGTCGTTATTATAGTGACAAATGATAGGTATTGTCAAATAATTATTTCAAACTGTCAACGCGTCAAGTAAAATGTGTGAAAAAAATCTATTTAGTTCCATTTCAGAAACATAAATACAACAACAAATTTTAGAAACAACTTCCAAGAACACATTTATCAATCGATATGAATCCAGTTCAAAATCTTTTAAGTTGGTTGAATCTATCTCAACAGCTAAGTCAAAAAATAATCTAATTAAATATAACTCGAGAGTTCGATAAATTAGAAAATAATTCTCCTACGGGCTTTCGTGATTATTGCCTGGCAACAATTTTTCGAAAGATCTATCAAATTATTATCAATTCTCACTATCTTGTTATATTAATCGTATTCCATTTGGATCAGATCTAACTTACATTTACTGAATCAGATCACTTATTTATTTCTCTGGATTACTTCACTGATTTTATTTTCAGTACTACAATTACTGATTCTAATTTGCTTTGAAGTAATTCACCCCAATATATGTATCACTTTGCTTAATTCAGTACATTTAGTCATGTTGTTTAATTTATCTGAACTGATTTAAGTGAACCAAGTGGCAAATGGAATACAGCTTTTATTACTGAAAATGAATCATGCAAATTGTTTACCTGGGTCACTAAGTCCTTGATGGAATGCAGGAAAAATAAACAATTTGAAACGGTTACATAAAATGTTAACATAACAGGTACTTTTGTGATTGGATTACGTGTCAATTAGACAGTGTTATAATTTATAAATTATTATTAGTCAAATGTTTTTTAATTAACAGCAACAAAATGCTAATATATGAATGTATTTAAATTATAATATGTAATAAAAAAACACAGTACCTGGTACACCAAGTCGGTAAGTTTTTTGTACGTATTTTAATCCATGTACGATTTCACGTTGAACAATAAAGTCAATACGGATACGATACGAGACACCTTCTTTTATAATGAACACTTGCTTTTTTAGTTTTTCTAAATCACCCGTTAAATCAAGCTCAACGTCAAGTCTATCAGGAACGCAGAGTACAAGTTTTTTCACCAAAACTTTGCGATCATCAGATGAATCTACAAAAAAAAAATTATCATATTTCGTCCTTATTTATGCATACAAGATTATCAAACAGTAAACTTTAGATAATAAGAAATATGTATTATAAGTAGTATATTATAAACACCAAGGGAGAGCAACATGATGATGTCAATAACATTAAAAATAATGAAAATAATCATAAAATTAATACTAATTCAAACCAATCGGCAAAAAAATATGTGCGCAAACATAGCAAAAAAGCGGATGTGCTACCTTAGTTAGATTAAAATTAAATAATAATTATTAAAATAAACAACTATTTTCCCCGTTGGTATTAGTAATGATAGAAAATAGTATATTATATACCAAGAGACAAAAGTGCATAATTTAATCCCGAAGGTGAATTATATTTAACAAGCCGCAGGCGAGGGAAATAATCACCAGACGGATTAAATGCAAGTCCTGTGGCACATACATTATTTTTCGCATTTCCAGCTATTCATTTTGCAGTAATGAGTAATTATGATATTGACTTGACATACACTGTTATCGATATGAGAGTATGCCAAGCTTAAAAATGTGTAATGATTGCAGGATCTGTATAAAGCGGTACTGCGATTAGAAATATTTTACTATTAGTGTTATACGTAATACATGAATCGCTCTGCCGACCAATACAGTGACGTGATTAAGCGAATTACTCTCCCTTACCCCTTTGGCATTCTCTCTTGGCAACGACAGTAGTTCACAATGACAGCATTATACAAATTTTTAGGTAACTTAAGCTGCATAAACAAATTGAAAAATGTTGAAATTAAAATTAAAGGAAGACTAAAGTATGTCATTTACTCTCGGAAATGCGAAAAAAATATTTTAGTTCCGTCGCTTTTAGCAACGGTACAGCGTGCTAAATGCTATTTCTGTCATGATTTGCATGTCATAGAAATATATATTAACACCCGAGTGGCAATTCTTGAAAAATGAGATGTGAGATTTGACACAACGGCACGTGACTTACATCTCTTTATTTTTTAAATAATTTCTCGTCTCACTACATGACATTTTGTTTCAATAGGTAAAAATTTTCTCACAAACTTTTTGGTGGTGAAAATTAATGTCACTCGTTAAATCAGATAGAAATTTTGTCTCAATAAATTATTAATTTTTAAAATAAAATAAAAACACATAATAATAATTTGAAAATGAATTGGTTAAACCGAAAAAAATAATTTAAAAACGAAAATAAATAAAAAGCAATGTCTGCATGGAAGCTACCAATTTCAAATTATAAAATTCTAGGGGTTTAAAGGATTTTCAGGTACATATTACAAAAAAATTACAGGTAGTTTAATAAAAATAAATAACAAAATTTGTAAAACGTGAAAAAAAAAAATAGACGCGAACTTTCAAACATCAATTTTATTCCAAAATATAAGAAAACTTGAATTAAAAATTTAGTTTGACGGTAAATTTTTTTTTCATGTATTTTATAAAAATTCAAGGATATTTAAGGATTTCAAGGTACGTTTTTAAATTCCAGGGTTTTTCCATGTTTTCCAGGAATTCCAGGTCGGTAGACACCATGGTCCGGTATACATATTTCTCAATATCCGTCATTTTGTTACACTATAATCTCAATATCTAAAATATAAAATTAGTAATCGAATGAAAACGAGAAAATTATATGCTTCATTTATTTCTGACTTTATTGTCCAAATAGTTTGCTGACCAACAAATTATTTTGACAATAAAACCATGAAATTTAAAAACGAATTAGAAGTAGCTACATTATACATTTAGAATAAATATAAATAAATATATCATCATGCCTTTTACCCACCACAGGGTGTGGCACTCTGCCAAAGCAGATCTCGGTAATTATTTATTCGCGTGAAGTGCGGTTACCGGCCGTCAAATCACGGCCCCCAAGGGGTAATTTTACTGTGGTGAAAATGTTAAAGGTAATAAAAAAGAACTATTTTCATTTATGATGATTGTATACTAGGGTGTCCGTTATTTTGGCAAAGTCGTAAATTTGATGCTCTCACTCTCTAAAACTCATAATAAATAAAAAAAATATTTGTGCGGACATCCCAGATCTGTCAAATGACGTTAAAACGGCACGCAAGAGTGCTCAATATTTGCACGTAGTTTAAATGGGGAAATTGCTTTTTCCGATACTTTTATGTATAACCTTTTATCATTTAGACCTAAAAATATTTCAAGATGACAGCCAAAAAGCTTATGAAATAAGCTTTCAGGCAGACTAAAATTCAAATCAACGCCGTGGTATCAATTTGAGTAATACGACAAAACCGTTAATATAAGAATTTCGTTTAATATTTCAGTTCTCACCCGAAAAATTGATGGAACACTAACAGTAATTTGAAAACGACATTCTGATATTCAAGTTGACTATTTTCAAATGGTTGTAATAACCGTAGACATATGCTGAACAGATAAATAGTAAAATTTAGGCAAAGTAATATGATCGAAGGAACAAAAGTCTTTTGAAATTACTTTAAATATTTTATTTTAAACTATATCAATGGGTTCAACCAATGTGCTTTTTCTGGTATCGCTACATTTTTTGTTGTATTCGCTGATAACTTTTAAAATCTGTTGTTTTTGTTCATGGAATTTTGATACTTATTTTACGTCTTTCTAACCAAAAATATTTACAATCTACGGTTCATTGATTCAGCAAAATGTAAACTAGTTTTTGATGTAAAGAAAATCGTAGCTTGCAAAATACGCCGAAATACTTTTCCAATATATGTGCTTATGAGCTCCGAAGCATTCTCCCATGAGCACAGAATGCTATTATATTAAATAATTAGTTTCTTGCAAAGAAAGTCCCGTTGCAGCAGACTTTCGGCATCACCTTAAGGCAACAAATATGATTTTAAATTTTTTGTATATAAATTTGGCGATCTTATTTTTTGACCTTTTCGAATCAATGTTTCGGATGAGAACTGAAATATTAAACGAAATTCTTATATTAACGTTTTTGTCGTTTTTATGCTTCAAACTTCGTATTACTCAAATTGAAGCTACGGCGTTGATTTTTATCCAAATAACCTGAAAGCTTATTTCATAAGCTTTCTGGCAGTTACCTTGAAATATTTTTAGGTCTAAATCATAAAAAGTTATACATAAAAAAAGTATCGGAAAAAGCAATATCCCCATCTAAACTACGTGCAAATATTGAGCACTCTTGAGTCATTTGACAGACCTGGGAGGTCGGCATAAATTCTTTTTCATTTATTATGAGTAGTTTTAGAGGGTGAGAGCATCAAATTTCCGACTTTGCCAAAATAACGGACACCCTATTGTATACTGACTATACAGAATATTTTACTTTATTTTAGGTTTTTACTATATTCGGCGTAGCGGGAGGTTGTCGTAGAGATAAGACGCATAATATAACCCTCGACGATATGCAAGGTAGTGGTTCACAACTTTTTGTAACTATTCCTCAAACAAAAACGTACCAGAAAAGTGTTTACTGTTATTAATGAGAAGAATGGAGTGAATTTTATACAACTGTATAGAAACTACGTTGAACTCCGACCGAAAATTCCAACCCAAAATGCTGTTTGTCACATATCGAAGAGGGAGAACAACCAAAAAATTGCTGAATTTCTAGGACTAAAAAAATCCAGAAAAATATACCGAACATTGCTTTCGATGTATATCTGCTACGTTACTAGCAAATGCTGGAGCAGATTTTTGTTCTAAAAAAAAAAAGAGGAATGGAAGAGTTCTTCAGCGACAGAAAAATATAATGAAGCTTCCATCGACACTAAAAAGAAAATCGCTCGCATGATTCAAGATGGAGAAAATTTCACTGAGGTGCTGCAACGGCAGAGTACAGTGGAAGTTTCTGCTACCACCTCTATAATTACTCATGAAATGCCTCAAATTAAAATAAGCGAAAATTCAAATTGTACAATGTTAATTTTAATATTAAATTAAAATTTATGAAAACTGTGTCTGCAACTATTTTACCGGACTAGTCCGTAAAATATTTACTTTAGTGGACTGTCCGTAAAAGTACATTTTCTAGAAAAAATATACAACCGGTATATCCATAGAAACAATCATCTATATCTCACTTTGTTTAGAGAATCAAAAAAGTGAAAAATTATGAAGTGAGATGAGTGAGATAAAATTTTGTCACAGTGAAAAAATTCTTATATTTCAAGAATCGTTATCCAGGTCGTGGAACATAATAACCCCTGAGATAGATTTACCTTGCATATGGTAACCATGAGATGAAAATATTTCCGTAGCAACGACAAGCATACGATAAGCAGAAATCTTGGTAGTAGTAGAAAAAAAGTTTAATTGCATTTCATTTACCAACAATTATTTTGCCTTCCTTTGCTTCACCGAGTAACGCCTCTTTATATTTGCGTAAGCTTTCATCTTCGTGATCCGCAGCAATAATTTCTTCGATCGTCTTTTCTGGTGGTGGTTTATAACGAGCATCTAATTCATGCTCTTCTTCCTCCGGAGTTGGAATATCACCTTTCTCAGTATCCGTCATTTTGTGACACTATAAGCTCAATAAATCTGAAATATAAAATCAGTAAGCGAATGAAAACGAGAAAATGATATGCTTCATTTATTTATAAATAGCAAAATGAGTAAACAGAGAATTAGGCGTCACAACTTATTCAGACATTTTATGTATCCACAATATATTTTTAACTAATATCAATTAAAACTATTAATAATAAAATGTATAGGTTTTGAAACAATTTTATCTGAAATCGCTGTAAAATCTTCGAGGGTGACTTGTTTTCACCGGTGAAATAATTAACTATTGACAGATGACTCAAAATGAAAAAGAGCAATTTATACAAATATGATATATATGTTTTATAAATTAAAATTATATAAGAAAACAAAATTGTACTTACATATCTAAAACAGTAAAAATTTACAAAGAAATACTAAATGCACTAAAAACGGAATTCACTGATAATCGGTCTTTCTGATTACAATTTTCGATTATGCGCATTTGCAAATGGGTGGGTAACTTCCCGTCTTACTGGCATGCGTAGTATCAAAAGCGCGAAATTTAATTTACCTAAAAATAAATCCCGAACATAATTTAAAGTTCTCATAGTTGGTTTTCAGAATTTGAGCTAAATGAATTTATTTAGTTTTTTTCTAAATATTTGTTCTTTTGTAATACGTCCTGATGATGGTTTAATTGTAAAAAGAGAAACCGGTCGACGTATTAATTAAAACGTTGGTTCAAATAGTTTCATTTACCTTAACATTAACAGCCCGATCTTCGAAATCCAAGTTCGAATTCGACAATTTTCACTACATTAAAATTATCCCTGTGGCATCCCCACCACTAACATCTTTGGGGGCCGTGATTTGATGGCTGATAGTCGCATTTCACGTTCACAAGTGCCACATCCAATAATGGGTAAAAGGCGCGATGATATATGATTATTATTCTAAAAAAGGATTTACCTAATGGAAAATTTTGATAACTAAATATAACTACATCATAAATTTAAAATAAGCTGTTTGGATTAGCTAAGTCTTTTTATGAAAATCAAGCTATTTTGAAAATTGTTTCTAATCAAACAGTAGAAGTAAATTTTATGTTATACTAAAATGATGATAAGTAAAGCCCCTGGCACATATAGCGTCAAAACTCCGAGTCTACCAGACTCGGAGTTTTGACTGCCAAAAATAGAAACGCCTCTATTTTCAGCAGTCACGACTGCCGAAAACCAACTTCATTATGATGCTGGTTTTTTCCATATCTTCCTTTGTTGTTTGACGTATGAATTATTATTGTTTATGTTTTTGTTTGATTTTTGTACATTTTTATAGTTAAATTCATTTACTTTATACATAGTTAGAAACTTTTAAGTTTTCATATTTCATTTATAATTCAAGTCATCTTTTTAAATTTATTTTTTTGTTTTATATATCCTAATTTATAGTTTTTATATTTCTTAATAATCGACAAACATTTTAAATAATATATTTAAGTTTTTATATTTCATTTATAGTTCATGTAATTTTTATTTAATTTAATTTTTTTCTTTTATATTTCGTAGTTTATAGTTTTTATATTTCTTAATAGTCGATAAATATTTTAAATAATACAAATTAACAAATAACACGTTAAAATTAACAAATATTTATTTCTGACTGTCAGAAACACCGACTCTATATGTGACACCCGTTTTGGACGTGACTCTCAGTTTTTCAGCAGTTTGTAGCAGACTCGGAGTCTTGACGCTATATGTGCCAGGGGCTTAAAATAAAATGATCTTTTTATCACTGATATAAATACGGATATATTGAAATATTACATTTTTGTCGGATTTTTTATATTAAATTTATTTTGATAAATTTGTATTTAAGTAAAAAATAAATTAACTTGTTATAATGAGGTATTATTTATTTATATAACGAATGTGAATTTTGATAAAACGAGTGGAAGAGGATTTTTACAAATTATACGGGTGCAACAATATAGCTTTGCGCAAATATTGCATGCAAAATTTTTCTACAACTTTTTTTATATAATACCCAGCACGATTTTATTGATTTGATATATATCCATTTTGCACATATTCAAGGAAAATAGATAATGCATTTATGCATTACTTTACGCACATTGCTATGGGAGAGATAGGTTAAAAATAACTATTTTTTTGACTTCTGCTATGAATGAGCATCATTGTACAACCCACATACTGTGTAAGATTTTTGGAGCGCATACTCGCGCGATCGTATGATTTTAGGCATGGTCAAGTGTAGGAACAAGCTTACATGGTATGTATGGTAAAACAATGTTGTAAATAAGAATTTTTTAGTAAAATGTATTTTTATTTTGATTATTTAAAGGTAAAACAAAAATAAAATCAATTTTATTATTTAATTAATTATGTCACATGGGATAAAATAAACATTTAACCTAAACAGAGAGTACGAAATTAACATATAGAATTTGACAATCAAATTATTTATAAAATAAATAAATATATCATCACGCCTTCTACCCATTACTGGATGTGGCACTCTGCCGAAACAGATCTCGGTAAGTGATATATTTTGCGCGTGAAGTGCGGTTACCAGCCGTCAAATCACGTTCCCCAAAGATGTTAGTGATGGGGGAGCCACAGGGATAGTTTTGAAATTATGAAAAATGTTTGTCGCCTGTGGTAATCGAACCAGGGTTCTCAGGATCCACAGGCCGACTTGATACCACTGAGCTAGGTACCCCATTCAAATTATTTATGAACAAAAAAAGAAAACAAAAAAGTTGTAATAAAATCCTCATCCAATTTATTTTAGCAGAGCTTGACTCAGATACGCACACAAAGCAGCATAATAATACAAGGAATAATTTTAACTAAATTTATAATAAAATACATTATGTGACAATAAACAAGTTTTATCAAAAAATGCATTTAAAAAGTTTGCGATATTTAATATAAGACAGCAAATACATAATCTCAAATTTAAAACAAACAATTTTAATATCAATCTTCAAATAAAAAGCCACAAATATTCGTTGAAGAGTAAGACACCTAATAGAAAAGACTTATATAAACATGAATTATACGTCAACATTTTCTTTATACATTTCTTTAAGACTTGTTATTATAAAATGAAATTGACACTGTCATATTAAAAATATACACTTAAATATCACCGTCAACGTATAATCATATTATTTACAGCAGAATCCTCAATGAACAGTTCTAATATCTTCATTATACACTTGCACATGGCATGTGAAATCTCAGAATTGATAAACAACAATGTTAAAAATAGTGTACACAAAATAAAACTACCTATATTTATGTTTAACAACAGAACTCAAATATAACAGTAATGATCACAAAGTTACATAAGTAAATTTTATTAATTCTATTTTGTCAATATTTTAAGCAAGTGCATTTATAAATTAAAGTTCAATTGTAATAACATATCAAAATCGTTAAGGCAAAAATATTTTTATTTATTCTGTACGATAAATTGAATTGATTAATTTTCAATTATTAAAAAGCTGGAAATATTAAGGGGAAAATGAAACAGCATGACATAAAATTATCAATCATCATATTTCGTAAATTTATGTACAATGTTTTACAAATTTTGAAATATTTACAATCAAAATATTAATATGAAACTGACTTATGAATTTGTTTTTGTCGCGTCAATCATGATAATAAAACCGAAGAATTTAGCTCAATAATTTATTATATTTCCAGCTGATTAATACGAAAGCACCTGTGTATTATGTTACTTCTGCGTTATTATAATTTCATATAGTACAGTTCTATTTATTTATCATATGCAATAGTAAGCATCTTTCTCTAACATTACTGTACAATAAACAATAATGATTCATGTAAGCTGGATTTTCATGCAGTCATTTCCATATACGTAAAAATCATTCGTATATTTAACAATAAAATCAAGTATTTTAAATACATTTTGGTAAATTTCTCCTAAAATACAAAATATTTACTTACACAATTAGATAAATCATTCATTCACAGACCTACTAAACATGAAATTGTTATAATTGAGCATTTTGATGTGTATACAATGAATGATAAAATAGAGAAAAACAATATTGTAATATTACATTTTTCTACTTGAGAAACAATACCTACTATATAGCGTGTTATAAAAACTCGATTAATTTTCTTCAAAAAAATGAAATTGTTTATTTCAAAACGATATTTTACAGCACCAGATAATCGATATAACACAAATTGCCAAATTTTAAGAAGTAAAATATGTTGACAAAAATAAACAACTGATATTAAATGAAAGCAATAATTAAATTTGGGAATTAAAAATTAATCATCATAAATATTATTTTAATAGTAAGTATAATAATATATAATATAGTAATAATAATATATAACCATGACTACAATTTAATCAGCGTACACTCACCATTCATTCACAACTGATTCTCTCACTGCTCACTGTCACTACAGACTCATGATGTGCCAACGTAGAGTTAGCAACAGCGCGGTTGAGAGCTGGCAACGTTGCTTCGGCTCCCATATTGTAATAAAACGTCGTAGTAGTAGAAACATCTTATAGCCTAGTCTATAACCTAGTCTAGCTAACGTAATCTATTCGATAACTTTAAGGACTTTGCCGATGGCAATTGTTTTATCTGCAAATAAACATGATAATCAGCACCATAATATACATGGTCAACAATAGCGAAAACACTTACTTTCATCTCTGAGCGTAAATCTTCCCATTTGTGGGAAAAGTTTAAATTGCTCTAGGCAAATAACACCAGCGCATTCTATCCTCATTATGGCCACTTGATCTTGTTTCACAAATCTTGGTCGAGTTTTTGATTTCTCACCTGTTTTTTTATCTACCAAACAAATTAAGGCCTGTAATATAAAAACACAAACAATTAGACTCTTTAAAAGATTAAATTTAATCTCGTAATATTTCAACACAGTAAATGCTGATTATCAGAATTAGCCCCTTTTAAAAATATAATTTCAAAGAACCGGGCAAATTATTGAATCATCTTTCATTAGAAACAATAATTTACTCGATTATACGAATCTTTTCTGAAAACATATGATACTTTTCTAAAGTATTATTGCAAGTCATGTTTAAATCTCATCTGATATATGATTATCTTTCATTAAATATCTTTATAAAAACGGGCTAAGAGTATGAATTTAAACTTACTTTAACGGTAACCTCTTCGGCAGCACAATGTATGTGCATGACGGCCGAGTATCCGGCACAGATGATTGACTTGTGCTCAAGGATGACGAGCTGCGCGTCAAACACGCGGCCCGTGCGGATAGGATTGGAAGCATCACATAGTACGAAACCCGGACTAACATCCTCCTCTTCAATGCCTTTCACTTTGATCTTTACGTTCTCACCTGGCCCGATAGCCGTTACTTCTTCGTCATCTGACCACAACTGGTCTACAGTTACGGGAGTCTGCACACGAAATACATGTTCAATTAAAAAAAAAAACTGAAATTATGTTACTTTGTTCGGTTAGTTACTATTACATCATGTAAAAATATTAACAGAATGAGAAAAAGATATTGCACATACATTTTTTATGATTTAGAAAATTTACATATTTAGTTAAAATCATAACATATATTTAAATTTATATGTTAATTGTACTCACCCTATTCGGCATGACCATCAAATTTTGTCCCTTTTTACATTCCCCGGCTTCCACTTTCCCCATCACAACCGTTCCCATATCTTTATATTTATCAACAATTGGCATTATAAATGGTCCATCTACTTTTCTATTTAGTGATGGTAGTTGATCAATAAATGGAATAAATGCTGGGCCACTGGAAAAATGTATACAAGAGTATAAATTTTTTTAAAATATTTTTTACATTCATTGATCATTATTTATTAAATTAAAGCATTATTATAATATTGTAGTTATAAAACCTCGTAACTCCACTTTTGACCGAAAATTACATTTTAGCGCCATCAGGAAGATCAAAACGGAATACTTTGATTTAGAGGATCTCGTAACTCCATTAAAATTACAACATGCGCAGTTAGTTGATTTTTAGAATCACGTTACTCCGTCCAATATTCCGGTACTCATGTAAAACTAGTTACTCAAGTTATTTACTTAAAAATAATTTTTAAACAATTTATAGTCTGTTAATAAAAATTCGAAATAAAGACTTTTTGCACCTCCAGCAAAAGTAGAATTTACGAAGTTACAAGGTTTTATAAATAGGGTGACGATTTGATTGCTACTTAATTATTTTTAACATGGAAAAAGTTTTCTTTTTTATTAATATATATATTTCATTTTTTATATTTATAAATGTCTATAGATTATTAATATTTTTTAAATTTAACTTCGAATTACCAGCAATTTTGTAAATATTGTAATTATTTCAGTTTCCATAAATAAAATGAACTGTAATAACTCTGAGCGTACCTATACCACGGACAAATCTTATCATCAATTGTCTCCTTAAGTCCGGCACCCGAAAGTCCTGAACAGGGAAGGAAGGTAAGATCCTTGGCGGGATTAAAGCCGAGTTTCTTGAGGTACGGCAGAATCTTGTCCTTGCATTCATTGTACCGGCCCTCGTCCCAGTTCACCGTGGGGTCATCCATCTTGTTGACCAACACGACGAGATGTTTTACACCAGCAGTCTTTGCTAACATTGCGTGCTCACGTGTCTGGCCGCCTCGATCGAAACCGGTCTCGAATTCGCCCTTCCGAGCTGATATCACCTACATAACAATCAATATTAGTCTGATATTTGAAAATATTTAAATATAATCAAATAAATTCACACGACTATATATGAAATTTGTTCTCCAAATTAAAATGTTAGTAATGTCTAACGTGAAAACTACAATTATTTTTTTTAATAAATTAAAAAATATAATTTCCTGAATGTAGTATCTATTTTACATACTGTACTAAATGAAACTGAGAATAATTCCATGATATGAAACTAGTACAAAGTTCACAAGAGATATAAATATAGCAATAAAAATTAATAATGTTTCATAAAATTATTACAATATCAGAAAATACCATAAATTGTATAGAAGAAAATATCCGCTTCTCAAAAAAATAAAATAAACCGCATATTTCAAGTATCCCTTCAAAACCGATTTAATAATTTTATTACACTTTATAATATCCTATTTCATAAATAAATGAAATTTCTGGGTATATACATTAGAAAATTGGATTTTTTAAAAATATAGAATCATTATTTGCATATACTGCAACGATTATATAATACAAATATTTTCAATAGACAGTAAATTTAATTGAAAAACAAATTCATACTCTTTGACTTAATTTTCTGTTTGTGAGTGTGCATACTTACAAGAACAGCGAGATCAGCTTGTGCCGCGCCGCCAATCATGTTGGGTACGAAGCTCTTATGTCCGGGTGCGTCGAGGATCGTAAAGTGCTTCCGGTCGGTCTCGAAATATGCCCGGCCCACCTCTACCGTCTTGCCCTTATCACGCTCTTCCTGGTTGGTGTCGAGCGCCCATGACAGATACCACGATTCACGGGACTTCTCACGCGCCTCACGTTCGTACTTTTCTAACGTACGCTTATCTACCATTCCGGTCAATGACATTATCTGTCCACCTATAGTTGACTTACCGGCATCTGCAATAAATGTAATTTAGCATCTACTACATACAAATTTTTATATTATGTAGTAAATTAATTATATATTAAATACGCAATAATAGTAATGTTTAGTTTTATAATCACACAAATAAATTTATTCACATGTAATCATTCTCTATATAATCATAATAATATATAAATATGATAACAATTTAATTTTCATGTGTTGCAGACGGACCCATGCCAAATATTATCTCTAACAAATTATTTATAAAAATAGTACAGATTTACATTTTATGAATTTATATTTGAACAAAATGCATGTAAATAAACAATTATTTATTTTAAGCATCATATACCTAATTTAATATTAGTTTTAAAATAAAAACATGATGTTAGAAACTGGAATAAATATATGTTGCCTCTCATATAATTTATATCGGTATACTATTATAAAAGGACTATATATTTTTGTTTTGCGATATACAGATTATGATATATATTTGAATATTTGGTGTCAATATACATACCGACGTGTCCAATGAACACAACATTAACATGTTCCTTTTTGCTCTTTGTTTCTTCAGTTTTGACGGGTTTCTTCTTGGGAATCTTGACCACCTCTTCGTCGCCCTCGGCGATTTCGTCATCTTCATCCTGATCTGGCGTGAGGATAGGGTCTTCAGCTTCGACCTCCCAACTGTCAACTGGTGCCGTGGGGGAGTTGTCCTCGGCGGCGGGGGTCGGCGCTGGCGCCGCAGCCGGCGGTAGAGGGGGCGGCTCTTCCATCCCTGCCACTCGTGCCACTGGTTCTACACTATCGATACCTCCCCCTAGAACATGTCATTACTCAATTAATGGTTAGTCACTACATTATTTAACAAATATGACGGTGCATTGTTTAGAGCATCTCAAAAAACAAGACAGTAAATTGCCTTGTTCATTTCATTGAAAAGCATGTAATAAACAAAACCTAACACCAAAATAACATAAAGATAAATTGTATAGAAATAGTAAATTTTGTTTAAACTGATTATTATACTACTACCACGATTGCATGATTTTTATATTTAAAAGGCAAAAAGATAACTTGAATTAATTTTTCGCTTACAATTACATATTTCAAAGGAAATTCTTACCAATTCAATTAAATAAATTTATTTTAGTTAGCATACTCTAGTTCAATGATAATTTTCCATTTTTACCCCTATTATTAATAGTATATTCAGTCTACATTCAAGTAGATCTTTTGACTGGAGTAAAATATTTATACTCCAGAAACTACGAAAACGTATAAGTACTTATCATCAGAATCTTGAACTTTTCCCAAGTATTTGGTGACAATTAAAAGATATCTATAAATAATTTCTTTGGTTATATGTAAACACGGTAACAGATTTTTGTGAAATATTGAATGAATAGTAAAGTAATTTAAAGTATAGTATATCAAAAAAGGATATTTAATATCACCTTAAAGAATGACATACTTTAGTGGTTTTATTACAAATAAATTCGAATAAGTTGTAAGAAATAGTAAAAGTGCTGATTCAAGACACGTACCATTTACAACTGGGCTTTGATCTGGTGAATTAGTCGAACTCTCAGATTTTTGAGACTTTGTTGGAGAATTTTGTTCATCACCCTGAGTGGTCTTGACACCAAAAGAAGGCACAAATTCCACGGCATTCACGTTCAACGTGGAAAACTTAGCAGTCACATCTGTAGATTCTGATGGCGATGTTTCACCAGCACCACTGTCCGCTTGTTGTTCCCAAGAATCTGGTGCAGTATTATTAGACATTTCGTTAATGTTTCCTAAAGTTTTCACTCGATATTAACACTAAAAAAAATTATTATTAATTCCTAAGTTGCTGCTCTAAATATCCGCGTGCGTTCACTAGCAAATACCGGAAGTAAATGGCAGAATCAGCAGTAACGTGAAATTAGGCATGATAAAGTGACATTTCTGAAAAATGTCTAAAATTTGCAATTTAAATCATAATTTTGCTTAGCAGTATACTTTTAAAAAATAAATATTAGTTTTTATAATGCAATATTTGTAAAAAGATTAGTTCAAACATCGACAGATATTTGACAATTATTATGGCGGTTAATTTAAATTTTCATGTTAAAGTTTGATTTAATTATAACTAAAAAGGATTTTATAATAATTAATAACATTTATTTAGAAAAAAATGTTTCATATAATTATTATTTATAAAATTATTTTAAAGCCGATCTTTCCAATGATGAACTTCTTTCTTGCTTCAGTTGTCTCTTCACAGCTTTATGTTCAAGTTCTTCATAATGCTCAGCAAACATTAATCGTAAGGCAGGATATAATAGCGGCACAAGAGGTAATTCATCTAATCTCACCTATAAAAATATAAACTATTATGAAAGCTAATTAAATTTTTCAATAAAATATTACCTGCATATTGTCAAACGCTATGCCCACATTTTCTGTAAAATTATCATTGAATCGAGGTAACTTCGCATACCTCTGACTGAAATGGGTCAATAAAATATGCTTGGCCCTCATTCTTTGACCTATTTCTATTGCTTGTGAAGTTGTTGAATGCATTTTAGAAACTGCTTCATGTGCTAACTCATCTTCCATGGTTGCTTCATGTATCAAAATATCAGAATTCATTCCTTTAAAAATAAGTTTTTAAATTTACTAAAAAATAGAATAAATAAACAAATTACCCAGCTCAATAAGTCCTTCGCAAGGCATAGTATCACCAGAATAAGTCATTTTCCAACCATTTTCATGAATAAACGAAACCCCAAATGCATTTGGGCAATGTCGAACTAAAACTGTACTAACTCCATTCATTCCTAAATCAGTTTTAAGAAGATGTTTCTGTGATGAATTTAATTTATAATCACCGAAAACCTACAAAATAAGTAATTTTATAAATGAAAGTCTTAAAAATCAAACAATTCTAACCATATCTCCATTAGCAATAAGTTCGAAATCATCTAAAATTTCTTCAAATCTCTTATGATAAAAACTTAACCAAGACAAAATTTGCCTTGGCGCAAGAAGCATCAAAGGTTTAAAGGGTAGTCCTAAATTTTCTATTGCTTTCCGGCGGCCATTCAATACACCAACTAAACCAATGTGATGGTCTGCATGTAAATGAGAAATATACACAGCTTTTAGATTGGCAAGAATGTATTTTGCTTTCTCATATCCGTGGAAACGAATTAGCTGACCATAAGTTCCTTCTCCACAGTCCATTAAAAACGCTGTTTTATCACTGAAATAATAGTTATGTAACAAGTACATAAAGTCCGATTATATTCGAGTTACATGCAAAGCTTTATGTTTTGGAGGCGATTTGATTTCTTAAAATATTTTAATGAGACAAACTTAATTGTATCTTCAAGTGTGCTTTGTTGCTACTTTTGTTTAACAGTGTTATTTATAATTATTAACTGTTGAATTTGTCAAAAAAATGTTCATAGTATTAGAAAAAAAGTAATAGAAATTGCTATAGAAAAAGCTATAATTTATTTTTTAATTTTATTATAAGTTATTGACTATTTTGGGTACAATATTTATTTTTACTTTTATTTTCTCACACTGACAGGCTGAAATTTTTCTATTTTAACATAGAGCTGGACAAACCAAACTAAAACCATTAAAAGGAGTGTATTTGGAAGTCGCTGCTATCGTCGGTACATTCAAGTGTCAAAAGTTGTATTAAAAAGTGGCGGTTTATTTGAATTTATGAAATAATAAGTCGGTATGTAATAGACCATATTACTATCTCAATACGCATGCTCATAATGCACCAATCATATGCTAGGAAGTACAGCTAAAATGAAACCAATGTATTCTTATGGAAAAAATTGTATTTTTAAAGTAAAATATCATTTTATCTAAACGTAAATGAATGATAATTTTTTTATACAAGTTATATTTCATTTCTTACTATCGGATTCTGCCCTTATAATATATAAATAATCAATACATTAATATTAAAATAAATATTAAAATTTGAAAATTTTAAGCGCCAATTTGCTCTTCTGTCATCTGTCACTGGCCGATAACTTCAAACTTACGTTTTGTTGTGATTGTAATTTGAATTCATTAATTAATAAGGGAATATTTTTTCATTTCTTTCCCAAGAATAGTAAACAGAGCAACATTTAAAATTAAAGATTTCATGTCAACTTCAAACTGGCGACAATAAAACTGTCACAATTTATGCGCACCGTTCGAGTCACATGGCGTCACAAACATTAGTATTGCCAATATAATTGGAAAACATAGAAAAAAAGTTTGTCACCCTGGCACACTTTTTTCATTTCATAAATTTTCCGGCAGAGGCGCTATAGAAAGTAATATGGTCCATTGTTTCCATTTATAAAAATAGCATGCTAAAAGAATAATAATTACGATGAATTAATAATAAATAAATATATCATTAACAAATTTACATAAATGCGCATATCGTACATGGTGCGACGGCCAAGTGTTTTAATTATATATATATATATATATATATATATATATATATATATATATATATATATATATATATATATATATATATATATATATATAATTTTGTATAGATTCACCACGGTCAGTTGCTTACTTCTACACCCTATACGGTTTGTCCAAAGAATTTTTTTGTTTAATCGAGTCCAACCATGGCCAACATCATTGAATTGCGCTACGCTTATTACGGCCGTTTCATTTCATAATTTTGCCATATAAAAATTTGTCGTGAGTTTTTTACAGTTTTGGTACGTCAAGTAATGCCATCAAGTGCTTTTTACTTCAATTAAAGGAGAGTGACAACGCTGTCAAGTTCCAAAAACAACCTTAAAATATTTTTAAACTGAAGTTTATGGGATCAAACAAAATACATTTAATAGTACTGGGTGTTTTATTTATACAATTGATATTATTAAATATTATGACTAGTATTCTGAGCTTTTGACTAATGTCTCGTTTCCATGCATCCGTCGCGTCCGTTGCAGTGCGTCCGTCGCGAAATTTGATTGGTTGAATTTGAATAATAGAAAAGGGCGCGAAGCGGACAGAGTTCGTCTACTCCACGAACTATTAGTAGCGTTCGATTTGCAAACAATCTCACCTCAGTTCATTTCAACTGAGTTGAGATTCTCTGAAATGAGATGATATTTTTTCGATCACAAATCGAACGGGTTTTGACAGGTCCTGAACTGAGTCGGTTACGTGACGAACGTTGTAGTATCATTTCGCGGACAACACATGATTTGCTTGATGTTTTTGTTGGAAGTGAGCTGTGAGACATGATTTATAATAACATATACAATTTAAAAAAAATATTAAATAACTTCCAAATATTCAAACTACAAACAAAACATAACGAATTCTACCCCCACTCTTAACTGAGTAGAAAATCTCAGTACGCACCAGTGAAATAGGTAGTGCGGCATCGGCAAGGGGGGAGGTGAGTGTCTCACTTGATCTCAGTTATGTCAGTGCAAATAGAACAGCACAAAAAAACTGTCAAACTGAGGTGAGGTGAGATTAACTGAGATTTGGTGCAAATCGAACGCTACTATACGAGTCAAATGAGACACAATCGTTTCATCGAGGAACTCCTCGATGGAAATAGAGGCGCCACTATTTTTCATCGATGACGGGTGCGTTCTGTTGTTTCATCGATGAGTTCCTCGACCAGTGTGCCATTGGCATTAGAACTAATTACTTTAAAAAATGTTATTTGCAATTATTGAAAATTAAAGACACATTTTTCTATAATTATATCAGGTTTAGCTTGACAAATATAAATATGTAAAACCATATATAAACACATTTTTCTTGTAGTACATTTGTGCTATTTAATTACACCATGACAAGTTACACAAATGTAAAATTGGCATAAATATTTTAATTTTAAAATACAAAATGGTAAAATTTATATAATGTAAATAGGACATTTTATTTAAAAAATAATAAAGAAATAGATAGAACCGAATATTAAATTTTTTTCTTAATTAATATTTTTGTACTTTATACAATACATTTTATAATTTTATAATAATAAAAATAGATCGAACTGAATATTTAAATTCCTTCTTAATTTAGATTTTTCGATCTTCCTTACACTGAGATTTGACATTATTTTGATTCTGTTTAAAATATTGCTTCAAGCGCATTAAAATAAATTCATGGACAAAAACAGATATTATTTCTTTCTTGTGATCTCTACAAGAGAAAGAGAATGCATAAATTTCAATTACAGAATACACTGTTTCTTCATATACACGAGGTTTATCTACATATAATATTAATTTATCTTTAATATATTTGGATAATCTAAATATGTTTATATTTGAGTGGATTAAAAAACCACGACTTTTAACATTTGTTAATTCCGCTTCTTTTATGTGACATATATTTTCTTTGTTTACAAGCAATATAATATATATATATATATATATTATATTGCTTGTAAACAAAGAAAATATATGTCACATAAAAGAAGCGGAATTAACAAATGTTAAAAGTCGTGGTTTTTTAATCCACTCAAATATAAACATATCAAGACAGGCGTTAGTTGTCGACGCCAAGATCAAGCAGCCTACGGCGACACACTGACTGTCTATATTACAGTAACGAAGACTTTGAGCCAATATTCGAAAATTGCAATTCCATTTATCTTTTTATTAACCGATATACAGGGTGTCCCATTTTAATCTGCCAGTAGCGATAATTCTGAAACATTGCATTGAATCAAAAAGTGTTCCAAATGAAAAGTTAATGGTTCTGAGGGGGACATCTGATGCCGTAGACTTTGCCCCCCCAGCCCCTCAAGGGGGGCGGGAACAGGGGGCAACTTTAAAATCTTAAATGGAAACCCCTATTTTTTATTGCAGATTCTGATAGAGGGTTAAAAAGTATGTAAGTTTTATTCGAAACATTTTTTTTATTGGTCGAGAGATGGCGCTGCAAATGTAAAAGTTAGGTTTTTTGTCAATTAAATTGCGAAAATCGTCACGTAATTAACTGTTATTATTACTTAAGACTTACTCACAACCTTACAAGGTGGTTTTTTTCTCAGCCTGCCCAAATACTACCCCCCCCCCCTTCAAAGACGTAAAGTACTCAAAAATAGCGATTGAGTACTTCTTTTTCAAATTAAATAATGGTAAAATAATTCAAAAAAGAATGTCATTTTTTTTCAAACAGTGTTTGACCGGCCCCCTTACATAGCCCCACCCCCCACTGGGGCTGGTGGCAACTTTAGAATCTTAAATGGAAACCCCTATTTTGTACCTAAGACTCGGATAGAGTTTTAAAATGTAGGTCAATTTTAGTCGGGGTATTTTTTAAAGTTGGGTGGGGCTATGTGGGGGCCCGGTCAAACACTGTTTGAAAAAAAATGACATTCTTTTTTGAATTATTTTATCAATATTTAATTTGAAAAAGAAGTACTCAATCGCTATTTTTGAGTACTTTACGTCTTTGAAGGGGGGGGGGCGGGGGTAGTATTTGGGCAGGCTGAGAAAAAAACCACCTTGTAAGGTTGTGAGTAAGTCTTAAGTAATAATAACAGTTAATTACGTGACGATTTTCGCAATTTAATTGACAAAAAACCTAACTTTTACATTTGCAGCGCCATCTCTCGACCAATAAAAAAAATGTTTCGGATAAAACTTACATACTTTTTAACCCTCTATCAGAATCTGCAATAAAAAATAGGGGTTTCCATTTAAGATTTTAAAGTTGCCCCCTGTTCCCGCTCCCCTTGAGGGGCTGGGGGGGCAAAGTCTACGGCATCAGATGTCCCCCTCAGAACCATTAACTTTTCATTTGGAACACTTTTTGATTCAATGCAATGTTTCAGAATTATCGCTACTGGCAGATTAAAATGGGACACCCTGTATTAGTCATGTTAAACATATGATAATTTACTACATAACACCCTTGTTTGTATTAGATACAATTTTTGCATTAATTATTATTTTACAAGCTATATTTCAATATATTAGATTTCTTTCAATCAATTTTTCGTTCCTCCAGACTTTGGTTTTTCGCGACTTGTCCGACTGGCGGCAGCACCTTACGCTCAGTTCGACAACTTCGGCTCTCGAGCTCGCTTCGTTGTCGATCGGAAACTGATGCAAAACCAGAAGTACAAAACTAAAATTGATTGACTTTTGACACTGAGAGTTATCAAATTTGTGTAAAATATATGTTTAAAGTTCATATGCAAAATTGTAATTTTTTCGATCGGCAATTGTTTTAGCGAAAGTATCCAAAACCTATCGTGTTTGGTATCAAATGAAAGGTCTTTTTAAGGGCTTGCATGCAGAATTGGATTTCTTTCGATCGGCAATAGTTTTAGCGAAAGTATTCCAAAACCTATCGTGTTTGGTATCAAATGAAAGATCTTTTTAAGGGCTTACATGCAGAATTGGTTTTTTTCGATCGGCAATTGTTTTAGCAAAAGAGTTCCAAAACCTATCGTGTTTTGCATCAAATGAAAGGTCTTTTTAAGGGCCATGCAGAAATGGATTTTTTTCGAACGGCAATTGTTTTAGCGAAAGTGTTCCAAAACCTATCGTGTTTGGTATCAAATGAAAGGTCTTTTGAAGGGCTCGCATGCAAAATTTAATACTTTTCGATCGTCAATTGTTTTAATGAATGTGCATCAAAATCAATCGTGTTTGGTATCAATTGAAAGGTCTTTTGAAGGGCTTTCTTGCAGAATTGGATTTTTATTGATCGGCAATTGTTTTAGTGATAGTGATTCAAAACCTATCATATTTAGTATATAGGTATTAAAAGATTTTTAGATGGACAGACGTGTAGAATTTAAAAGTCTTAGATTCGTAATAATTCAATTTATATTGTGTCTATTGTCTTACTGAAGTTAATTCTATTTCAGTGTCCGCGGAGATTAGCGTGAGGCCTGGCGAAGCCAGGCCGACCGATAGTATTTATTATTATTCCAATACGTGATTGTACTAATAAGAGCATTACTATGCAAGAGTTTATTAATAAACAATTGGTTGTGAAAGAAAATGTAGAAGCTCAATGTTCAGAATGCTTACACTCACATAAATTACATAAAACCGAATTAGTTTCTATTGGCACAGTATTAATTTGCCAAATTCTGTTATTTGAAAATGAAAATGGATATATTCGCAAACTAACTGATACACGTAATATTTAAAACGTTTCAATGGGAACTTATTTGATTCAAGGATATAAATACAAAGTGATCAGTGCTATATTTCACCATGGTACTTCAATGGCTGAGGGACACTAGACAATATGATTAAAAAAGGAAAATTATGGATGCTTGCAAATGATTCTCACGTTGAAAAACAAACTTGGCCAAGAAACTCTAAACATGCTTATATATTTATTTTAGAACGAATTTATATTTTTATAGAAAGATGTAATAACAATATACCAATACCAAATATCATTTATAATATAGGGTCAAACTATTGTTTAAAAAAAAAGTGATATCACCCAAAAAAACAATTACATTGTTAAAGGTACGCTAAGATTGCGCAGATTCCTTCCCCAAAAATTGTAATATCTATATGCTACAGGTTTAAAAAAAAGTGATATCTAATTAAGCCAAGAAAAATATTCGAATTTAAAAAACCTTATCGACCAGTTTTAAAAATATCGGGTCAAATAAAAAAAATTAATTAAAAAAAACCTTGGCGACCCCAGTGTTTAAAATGTTACCAGTTTAAGTAACATTTTAAACACTGGGGTCGCCAAGGTTTTTTTTAATTAATTTTTTTTATTTGACCCGATATTTTTAAAACTGGTCGATAAGGTTTTTTAAATTCGAATTAATATTATATATATATATATATATATATATATATATATATATATATATATATATATATATATATATATATATATATCCTCGATGAAACTATTGTGTCTCATTTCATGTTAGCGTGGGCTGTCATTTTGCTTTTGCTTTGTGCTATTTTTTCGTGGTTGTTTATTTTATCAGTCAGGGGGCGTTCTGTTGTTTCATCGATGAGTTCCTCGACGCTCATTCATGCTCCTCAACCAGTGTGCCATTGGCATTATATACGAAGTTGCATAGAGCTGAGTCTACTCTCAACTCAATAGGATGCGGGCACCCACGTGATAATGAACAGCTGTTTCGGGAAAATTCACTGCGGCCACCTACAAAATGAACTATTTTTTGGGACGAGATTTGAAAAGAACCAGTGAATTTTCCCGAAACAGCTGTTCATTATCACGTGGGTGCCCGCATCCTATGCCGTGTGACCTTGATGACGGAAGCATCTCTCTCATAGACACTAGTGACAAATATCAAATACCGCGTATTTACGGCTTGGTTAATAATTGTATATTATCTACATATGTCTTTTGTAAATATATTTTAATTTCAAAGAAATACTTTGCATTTTGTTAATGATTATTATAAATTTATAGGTAAAATTTTGTTAACGATGCGGGAACATTTCATGTCCTGCTTTTTAACAATTTGAAATATAAATATGAAATAATAAATATATTATTAGCCGACATTTTTGAGGTTATAACTAAACACAGAGACGGATGCACGTGAACGCATGAATTTTCGTCCGTCGTGCAGCGCGCAGCGCTTTATCCACTGCAACGGACGCGACGGATGCATGGAAACGAGCCATAAACAGGCAGATTCATTAAACGGATTAGCGCTAACACCGTTTTTAATATTATCTATAACTCTGTATTAAATTAAAACAGATTAATGAAATAAATTAAATTTGACGCTAATTAACTGTCTTTTTTAACCTAAGTTAAAATAAACTTGTTTCATGCATTGAAAACAGAATTAAAAACGAAATAAAAAATGGTATTAGCGCTAACCCGCTTTATGAATCTGCCTGAAAGTGACTAGCTAGTCTAGACTAAGTGAATTTCATTTGGCAACGTAGCATTATCTGTCACTGCAGGTAAATAATGCGCCATATTGTCTACCCATTTAAAATTTTTGAAGTGTTTATAGGTCAAAAGAAGGAAGTATTATTGAATTATTGGTGCCAACGGTTAGTATTTTACTGTAAAGATCGTATGATAATAAATATACAAAGACTAGGCTTGTTTTTAGGATTTTTTCAATCAATGCATGCTACAGTATTTAATTACGACACATCTCGTTAGAGGCACTGGTTGACGTACCCGCTCTGTAAATTTGAAACCAGGAATTTTAATGACATATGAAACGGCCATAATAAGCGTAGCGCAATTCAATGAAGTTGGTCATGGTCCAACTAGGGCGACGTATTTTTTATAAATTCATAATTTTATTACATATTATGTGCGAGAAATCTTGAAGAAACACGCATGTTTTGAGCACAATCAACTAATGCCGGTGACACATATACAGTTTAGACTCAGAGTTTCGCAAAAACTGTTAAAAACCGACAGTCAGAAATAAATATTCGTTAATTTTAACCTTTTTTTTTGTTAATTTTTATTTAAAATATTTATCGACTATTAAAAAATATGAAAACTTTAAACTAGAAAATATAAAACAAAAGAAAAGACAAAATGTCTATTGCGATGTGGAATTGAGTCTTAATAAATAAGAAAAATAGGAAAAAAATTTCCATCACTTGTCTCGTAATTCCACAGAGGTTTTTACAGCACGTTTGCATCAACTTCTCAGGTCATCAACAAACGGCTGGTCAGTTCAGCTTTAACCATAGACGTACGTATATGATCGCACCATACTGATGAGTCCGGAAGGACGAAACGTACGTGATGGAAATTTTTTTCCTATTTTTCTTATTTAATAAAACAAAAGATTAAATAATAATAAAAAAAAAATATACAAGAACTATACATGAAATATAAAAACCTAAAAGTATCTAAGTATGTATAAAGTAAATTAATTTAACTATAAAAATGTAAAATTTATGGGGTAGCTAGCTCAGTGGTATGAAGTCCTGAGAACCCTGGTTCGATTCCCACAGGCGACACACAATTTTCATAATTTCAAAAACTACCCCTGTGGCTCCAACACTAACATCTTTGGGGGGCCGTGATTTGACGACTGGTAACCGCACTTCACGCGCAAAATATATCACTTACAGAGATCTGCTTCGGCAGAGTGCCACATCCAGTAATGGGTAGTGATATATTTATTTATTTATATTTATTTATAAAAATGTATAAAAAATCAAACAGTCATAAATGATAATCTTTCAAACGTCGAACAAAAAAGTGAAGATAGCGAACAAGTCATCATCACAATGAAGTTGGTTTTTGGCAGTCAGACTGCTGAAAATGGTGGTGTTTCTATTTTTCGCAGTCAAATGAAGACTCGGAGTCTGCTATAAACTGTTAGAGTCAGGTCCAAAACAGATGATACATATAGAGTCGGTATTTCTGATAGTCAGAAATAAATATTAGTTAATTTTAATCTGTTTTTTGTTCATTGGTATTATTTAAAATAATTATGGACTATTAATAAATATAAAAACTATACACTAGGAAATATAAAACATTAAAAAATGAAATAAAAAAAAAACTTGTATAAAGTAAATGAATTTAACTATAACAATGTACAAAATATCAAACAAAGTCAAACAATTATCATTCATACGTCAAACAACAAAGTGAAGATAGCGAACAAGCCAGCATCACAATGAAGTTGGTTTTCGGTAGTCTGACTACTGAAAATAGAGGCGGTTCTATTTGTGGCAGTCTAAACTCTATATGTGTCACCAGCATAATAAGAGTTGGATTTTTTAAGAAGAACGTCTACGATCGATTTGACATTTGTCAGTGGACTTGTCGCATTTTTAATTATAAATTATTTAAATATCAAATTTTTGTGGGTAATTTTGAAATATTTTACGCATATTGGAGGCATGAGGGAACGTTTTTATTATAATTACACAATTCAAATAGAAACTCATTAGTTCCACCCATTCAGGTATATAACGAATGGCGTGACACCATTTTGGCGAAAAAGTAATATACAGAATGTTCAATTTAGTTGTGCCACTATTGCTATTTCGAAAACTATAAGAGCTACAAGATTGGTTAAATTAGCAAATAAATACCATTTTGTAAGTCTATTACAAAACTATTAACATAATTTTTTTTTGACCAGTGGTTCTCATTATTCGGAGTACAACTTTCTTATTTTAAATGGGAACCTATTTTGTTTTAGCTTTTATTGTATATAATATTTCTTAAAGTACCTGGTTTCAACTAAAATACCACTCGTATTTCTGGTTTTATTAGGAATACAACTTCCTGTTCCTAAAAACAAAATACGGGGATATTCATTAACAATCAACTGTTTATGAGTTGAGAGTTGATGTTTCAAATGTTGAAGAGCTTTTGGAAACCCTTCAACCGACATTGTTTCCTCAATGTACTGAGAAGGCACTAACTGCAGTTCTTCCGTCCTATAACAGTTGAAATAACATGACATCAGGAAATATTGTTAAAATAAAAATAAATATTATTTTTCACCTGTCAAAGCCTTTTTTAGGCCTTAGAAAAATATTACAAAACGTGTTTGGCTGAATAAATATATGATCAGGAGATGATGGTCTAGAGTTCATAGATAAATTTCCTATCATTTTCGTTGTTTCACAATTTTGAACAGATCCGTTATCAGTCTTTAACTTTTTCGGAACTGGTGGTGAGTTAACATGGTCCTAAATAAATAAATAAATAAATAAATAAATAAATAAATATATATATATATATATATATATATATATATATATATATATATATATATATATATATATATATATTATAATATGTTACATTGTTATTAACATACATTTTCTTCAACAATATCTGTACCAGTGTCTCCCAGCAAGGGAAACATATTAGTATGTAACATATTTAACTTATATTGGATTCGATGAACAGCTATGCTTCCCATACATTTATTTGCTTCATTTAGTATTAAATGCTGAGTGCTTAATGAAAATTTGTCAATCCACATTTTGTACCTGTTAAATAATAATAATAATAATAATAATAATAATAATAATAATAATAATTATTATTATTATATATATATATATATATGTATATAAATTTATTTTGTAGTTATATCGACTACATAACATATTTTGGAAAACATATTCGGCAAAAGAAAATTCAGACATTAAAAAATCTTTACATACAATATTTACGAGTACAGAGGATATTTTTTATATGGCTGAATTTTCTCTTGCCGAATATGTTTCTCAAAATATGTTATGTGGCCGATAACACCAAAATTTCTTGTTTCTGCCAGGGTTTTCATTATATTTTTCATAACTAATGTAAAGCAGTTTGTGCTTATTTCTCCACCGGACTAGAATTACATGTGGACGCCAAAATAACAATATTCGGAAACAAAATATACTTCTACACAAATTCTAAATTTTTCATGTATTTCTAAACCAGAATGTGCTGATTTTGCAGATGAATATGTTACAAGAGACAACGATATACAAAATGTATTAATTGCATGTTCTGAAGGTTCCGAATTACAATTATTTTCTACAGGCCGGTATACAAAACTATAATAACCTGATTTAACTGACGAATTAAAATCTAAATTTAAATTATATCTTGTTCACTGCCACGATAATTTATTAACATTTGAAATTAGTTGTTTAATGTTAAAAGATTGCTAGCGTAGCATGTATTCAAAATTATTAACTGAGGACTTCTTTTATCATATGTTGCAATAGTTTAGACCGATTTGCATCCGCACACGCACCAGTTCGTATTAGATTTTCTTCTTTTAAGTTTTTCATAGAAAAATAAAAAACCACATTATAAAAACATGTACTTTTACCATACAAGCATACAAAATAGATGAAACAGTCCTACCAACAGAAGGTTTTGTCGCTTGAGGTATATCAGAGCGCTAGAGTTGTCAATATACATAGAAGTGTGAACATTTCTCGTGTCAAAAAAATTTGACGATTAATTATTTTTATGTTCAAAGTATTATTCTTCTGAATTTACAGTTGAAAAAATCTAAATTAATCGGGCAACGTTATCACATGTCACATAAATCCTTAGATTATAGTTCGAAATTTTTGCAATTAAAATTGCAAATTTTCGATGAAATAAAGGAAAATCGTATAATAATATACTATTTCGATTTTTATTTTAAAACAGAAATATTTTAAAGTTTGTTTAAATAAATCGCCATTATTTATCAAAACAAAACCCAAGTCTGTGATAAATAGCGTTAAATATTTTTCAATTGCTGGTTTTTAATTATGCTGCATTCATCCACAATTTTTCGTTTGAAAGAGTCTACATTTGTATGGCTAGTTTTGAAGAAATTATTTTTTAAATATCTCCATAAAAAAGTTATTTGAAAATATCCGAAGTTCGAACTGTTTATTGAATCACCGCATCCTATCCAACATGTTGGGCAACAATGGTTTTAAAATGTTATAATTTCATTTATAAAACAAGCAGGACAGCTATCCCGCTGAAACTAAATCATATTTTCCGCTGCAACATAATCAATAACAGACCCAAGTTTGGTCTGGAGTACTCCAAATATTGCAAGGAATTCAGTGTACCATCAATAAAAAAGGCCCTATAATATTGGAACTTAATATTCCAATCCAAACGTTATCTCTTTCACGATGTTGGGAGTAGTAAAATAAAATGAAATGTTGATTTTTCTTTGTGAGAATACTGAGAATTATGAAAATTTTCAACATTTGATTCACCATTAATACTAAATATTAATTCAAAATATGGATTAATCAGAAACGCAAATATTGACGATGCGATATGACATCTAATAACAGAAATTTTAACTACTGTATGAAGGCACCTAAAGTGGCGGTTACATGTTATTAATATGTGCTTCATAGGTGAATCATGCGATCTGAAGTTAAAATCAGAACGATGATCTGACTCGATCTCTTTGAAACAAAATATTATTCTTATTATGAATGAAACTTATTATGTATTGTACATAATTTTAAAACCAAAACTTCATAGTATGGTAATAAACTAAATACCATTAATGTAGAAATGTTGAAAGAAATTACAGTCAAGATTTAAATTTATTTCTCAAAAATGTGACGATCAATTTTAATTTGAAAATTCTTTATATTTAAGAATCTGGTTTTCTATAATATAGTAAACTTTTATCCAATTTGATCGTGGAACTTTAGAGAAAAAAAATAAAATATGCGAAAGAAAAGCTCAAAACAGGACTTTTTCGTGTATTTTTTGTTTTTCCTCAAACGTCACACGATCAAATTGGATAAAAATTTACTATATTATTCAAGAATTTTAAAATTGATCGTCACATTTTTGAGAAAATCTGATTTAAAATTTTGATATCATGATCTCCTTCACTTCAATTCCAATTTATTTATATTACCAAGATTGAACTTTATTTTTAATTTTCGAAGATTATGTAGTACTACTTGTTTCTTAATTTGAATGAGATTAAATATATGAAATTTTTTTTTGAAATTTGAATTTATTATTGATATTTCGTGAAATTCTCATTTTTTACAAGTGTTCTCCACTCAGAGCTGGGACCAGTACTCAAAAAAAGTATTTAAATACTAAATACTAAATACTTCTAAAAAGTATTTTAAATACTAAATACCAGTATTACTTGAAATACACGGGTTAATGTTAATATTTTCCAACGAGACTTTACAGAAATTTTTTTATTATTATAACCTTTCGTTTTATCCACCTGGAGCGAAGAAAAAAAAATAAAAAAAAAATAAGGACCACCCTAATATATATGTATATAAATTTATTTTGTAGTTATATCGACTACATAACATATTTTGGAAAACATATTCGGCAAAAGAAAATTCAGACATTAAAAAATCTTTACATACAATATTTACGAGTACAGAGGATATTTTTTATATGGCTGAATTTTCTCTTGCCGAATATGTTTCTCAAAATATGTTATGTGGCCGATAACACCAAAATTTCTTGTTTCTGCCAGGGTTTTCATTATATTTTTCATAACTAATGTAAAGCAGTTTGTGCTTATTTCTCCACCGGACTAGAATTACATGTGGACGCCAAAATAACAATATTCGGAAACAAAATATACTTCTACACAAATTCTAAATTTTTCATGTATTTCTAAACCAGAATGTGCTGATTTTGCAGATGAATATGTTACAAGAGACAACGATATACAAAATGTATTAATTGCATGTTCTGAAGGTTCCGAATTACAATTATTTTCTACAGGCCGGTATACAAAACTATAATAACCTGATTTAACTGACGAATTAAAATCTAAATTTAAATTATATCTTGTTCACTGCCACGATAATTTATTAACATTTGAAATTAGTTGTTTAATGTTAAAAGATTGCTAGCGTAGCATGTATTCAAAATTATTAACTGAGGACTTCTTTTATCATATGTTGCAATAGTTTAGACCGATTTGCATCCGCACACGCACCAGTTCGTATTAGATTTTCTTCTTTTAAGTTTTTCATAGAAAAATAAAAAACCACATTATAAAAACATGTACTTTTACCATACAAGCATACAAAATAGATGAAACAGTCCTACCAACAGAAGGTTTTGTCGCTTGAGGTATATCAGAGCGCTAGAGTTGTCAATATACATAGAAGTGTGAACATTTCTCGTGTCAAAAAAATTTGACGATTAATTATTTTTATGTTCAAAGTATTATTCTTCTGAATTTACAGTTGAAAAAATCTAAATTAATCGGGCAACGTTATCACATGTCACATAAATCCTTAGATTATAGTTCGAAATTTTTGCAATTAAAATTGCAAATTTTCGATGAAATAAAGGAAAATCGTATAATAATATACTATTTCGATTTTTATTTTAAAACAGAAATATTTTAAAGTTTGTTTAAATAAATCGCCATTATTTATCAAAACAAAACCCAAGTCTGTGATAAATAGCGTTAAATATTTTTCAATTGCTGGTTTGTAATTATGCTGCATTCATCCACAATTTTTCGTTTGAAAGAGTCTACATTTGTATGGCTAGTTTTGAAGAAATTATTTTTTAAATATCTCCATAAAAAAGTTATTTGAAAATATCCGAAGTTCGAACTGTTTATTGAATCACCGCATCCTATCCAACATGTTGGGCAACAATGGTTTTAAAATGTTATAATTTCATTTATAAAACAAGCAGGACAGCTATCCCGCTGAAACTAAATCATATTTTCCGCTGCAACATAATCAATAACAGACCCAAGTTTGGTCTGGAGTACTCCAAATATTGCAAGGAATTCAGTGTACCATCAATAAAAAAGGCCCTATAATATTGGAACTTAATATTCCAATCCAAACGTTATCTCTTTCACGATGTTGGGAGTAGTAAAATAAAATGAAATGTTGATTTTTCTTTGTGAGAATACTGAGAATTATGAAAATTTTCAACATTTGATTCACCATTAATACTAAATATTAATTCAAAATATGGATTAATCAGAAACGCAAATATTGACGATGCGATATGACATCTAATAACAGAAATTTTAACTACTGTATGAAGGCACCTAAAGTGGCGGTTACATGTTATTAATATGTGCTTCATAGGTGAATCATGCGATCTGAAGTTAAAATCAGAACGATGATCTGACTCGATCTCTTTGAAACAAAATATTATTCTTATTATGAATGAAACTTATTATGTATTGTACATAATTTTAAAACCAAAACTTCATAGTATGGTAATAAACTAAATACCATTAATGTAGAAATGTTGAAAGAAATTACAGTCAAGATTTAAATTTATTTCTCAAAAATGTGACGATCAATTTTAATTTGAAAATTCTTTATATTTAAGAATCTGGTTTTCTATAATATAGTAAACTTTTATCCAATTTGATCGTGGAACTTTAGAGAAAAAAAATAAAATATGCGAAAGAAAAGCTCAAAACAGGACTTTTTCGTGTATTTTTTGTTTTTCCTCAAACGTCACACGATCAAATTGGATAAAAATTTACTATATTATTCAAGAATTTTAAAATTGATCGTCACATTTTTGAGAAAATCTGATTTAAAATTTTGATATCATGATCTCCTTCACTTCAATTCCAATTTATTTATATTACCAAGATTGAACTTTATTTTTAATTTTCGAAGATTATGTAGTACTACTTGTTTCTTAATTTGAATGAGATTAAATATATGAAATTTTTTTTTGAAATTTGAATTTATTATTGATATTTCGTGAAATTCTCATTTTTTACAAGTGTTCTCCACTCAGAGCTGGGACCAGTACTCAAAAAAAGTATTTAAATACTAAATACTAAATACTTCTAAAAAGTATTTTAAATACTAAATACCAGTATTACTTGAAATACTTTTTATCGTTAAAATGTACTTACAGTACTAAATACTAAGTCAAATTAACAACTAGGTTATTTTAATACAGAATTTAATTTGAAAACAAAATTAATAATATTATGAAAGATACTTTAACACTTTATAATTAAAAATTAAATATAAGTAAGGAATTCAGCAACTATAACAAACAACTCTTCCATAAATTGACACCATTTCTGCAATAAATTTCGATTCAGCAGTTTTACCGTTTTTATTTTCTAATATCTTGTGTCTGTGTATACTTAATAAACTTAGATTACTCAATCGTTACGATAGGGAACATGTCGCTAGCTGGCCATAAGAATACTGCTGAAAATTTAGTTTCAGCTTAAATTTATTATCTTTAAACTTATAATTTAATTTTAATTTTATTATATATCATCACGCCTTCTACCCATTACTGGGTGTGGCACTCTGCTACAGCAGATCTCGGTAAGTGATATATTTTGCGCGTGAAGTGCGGTTACCAGTCGTCAAATCACGGCCCCCAAACATGTTAGTGGTGGAGGAGCCACAGGGATAGCTTTTTCAAATTATTAAAATTTGTTGCCTGTGGGAATCGAACCAGGGACCTCAGGATCCACAGGCCGACTTCATACCACTGAGCTAGCCATCCCATTAATAATTTTATTTATATATACATATACAGGGTGTTGACCGCGCCTCTCGAACATAGGACTTTAACATGTAAAATCATATTGTTTTAATTTCCTGCTTCCCTAATTATTTAAAAGAAAAAAGCTTCAAATAAAAGTTTTAGGGCATAAAATTCTAAATTAATTTTACATGCTTTGTAAAGGCACAAATTAAATCTGAAAATGACTAAAATTGTTTCAAAACTATCGATAGCTATAAAATTGAAACAAAATTGAACAAATGTTTGACGTTCAATCTGTCAAAAATGTCAAAATAAATGAAATAATAAATAAAGGATTTATTTTGACAGACAAAACGTCAAACATTTGTTTAAATTTGGCTATCGATAGTTTTGAGGCAATGTTCGGCATTTTCAAATATAATTTGTGTCGTTACAAAGCATGCAAAATTAATTTTGTTTATTGGTAATTTCATGCCCTAACACATCAAGTTTTTTTGCTTAAAATATTTAGGGAAGTAGGAAATTATAAAATTATAATTTTACTTGTTAAAGTCGTATGTTCGAGAGTCGTGGTCACCACCCTAGTTAATAACCAGGGGAGGGCGTGCGCCCCTTCTTGCCCCCCCCTGCGGACGCCCATGGTAACTGACAATAATCGCAAAGTACCAAAAATATAAAATCACGACAGCGTTAGGGCGTATTTGTATAGACCTGCACATGCTAAGTTCCCTTTATGATTCAAACTACGCACTAGTTATGCGCATGCGAAAAGTATTTAGTATTTAAAGTATTTAAATTACTTTAAATACTTTTTTTTACTTTAAGTACTTTTTTTGTACTTTAAGTACATGAAAGTATTTAAAGTACTTTTGCATGAAAAAAAGTACTTTAAGTACAGTATTGAATACTAATTTTCAAAAGTATTTTAAGTAAAGTATTTTAGGTATATGATATACTTAAAGTACTACTTCCAGTACTTTTACTTTAAGTAGTTCCCAGCTCTGTGTACACTCAGCGTTAAAATGATCGGAAAGAATGACAGCAGTCATAATCATGTGTATCAAGATGTACTACATAAAAATATATAAATATTTCATAATTTGTGGTTTGAAATATATCTAGTTTTGTTTTTGTGTTATTTTATACAGGGTGTTAAAAAAGTTCCGGAATGGTGAAATATCTCAAGAAAAACACATCGAATCAAGAAACCAAAAAACACGTGTTTCCACGTCACGCGCATAAAAATATCACTTACTGTGATCTGCTTTGGTAGAATGCCACACCCAGTAATGAGTAAAAGTCGTGATGATATATTTATATTAACTAAAAGACCGGAAACAAAAATTTATTTATTTATTATGATTAGGCAGGAGACCTATTATTAATTTTTTTTAAAGAATTTTTATTTTGTTTTGTTTTCTTTTTGTTGTATATTTTCTTATTCGTTATGGTTTTGATAAAATTTTATTAGAAAAATATGGTTTACGATCCACTTTTTCTCATAATGGACTTTATATAGCCTTTATAATTTAAAACAGTTTGATGTTGGAAAAATGATTTTTTCTTTGACAAGAATGGCGGTTTTTAAAAGTTAGCTCCGGGCGGAAAAATGTCATAAGGAGACACTAGTTATTTATTATACTAAAACATTTTACAAATCTTAAATAAATAAATAAATATATCATCACGCCTTCTACCCATTACTGGGTGTGGCACTCTGCCGAAGCAGATCTCGGTAAGTGATATATTTTGCGCGTGAAGTGCGGTTACCAGTCGTCAAATCACGGCCCCCAAATATGTTAGTGGTGGAGGAGCCACAGGGGTAGCTTTTGAAATTATGAAAATTGTTTGTCGCGTGTGGGAACCGAACCAGGGTTCTCAGGATCCACAAGCCGACTTCATACCACTGAGCTAGCCACCCCATTACAAATCTTACGTTTACTTTATAAATTATCGCGGTTTATTCATTCAGAAATCAGTAGTTTCCTATCCTTGACCGATCATAAATCATAAACTAAAAAAAAGATAGTTTTTAAATTTTGACCATGCTTTCACTTAATTAATATCTACGTCCTGTTCATATTGTAGAACAATCTGACGTTAATGCCTACCTCAGTAGAAATGCCTTAAAGATTAACTTCTGAAATAACGAATTTATTAGTGACTAATTGCACCAACAAAACTTACATTTTAAATAAAAGCATATCGAATGTTTTACAGCAATATCAATTATTCTACATGACACATAACTTCGATTTGCGTTTGTTAATTTAAACTAAGTTTAAAATTTAAGTTTTATTGGTGCAACTCAATCACAAGTACCTTGGATCTTGCATGACTTTCGATGGAGTGAAATGAACAACAATGAAAGCTAAGTCGTTATCATGAGTAGCAGACGATTGGTGTTTAATAAATGCTGTGTTCTGTACTAAGGAATCCAAATAGTCCGTACTGGGGCAGTCCACAACTACGAACAAAAATAATTTGCAATGTAAATACTTTTTAGTAGCGTGACTATTTTCCAAAATAGTTTAGCTAAATATATGTATAAAACAACCATAGTAATATTGTCAAACTGTACTTTGTGACCTAAAGTAAATCCTCGGGCGCTTTGACTCAATGGAGATTTGATTATGTTTCTGCATTATTTACAAAATGAACAAGTATCAGAAAAGATAAAAACCAATATAACATATAATTTAGCACTTACTTTTCTGTTTAGAACTGATTTAAAAGCAATAAAGACATATTCATTATTCAAATGACAGTTCATATAAACAAAATCGGCCAATATTTTACTGTTCCCTGTGTTACCTAGATTACTTATTGTTATCGATCAAATTTGATATATTTTGTATAGAAGCGACATATATAGGCTCTTAAAATTGACACTTTTTTTTGTCTTTATCGAGTGGACTTGGTACCAGCTGTTGACACATTGTTTTTTGTTTGTTCACATGCTGTATACAAAATTATATAAAATACATTTTTAATATATAGAATATTGGTAAACGGTAGTAATTGACGATCCTAGAGATACGATATGACATCTGGTGATAGAAATTACGGGGTAATTATAAATATGATCACCTATAATATAACGAGTGCTTTTCTGTTCTTCAAAATAACTTTTAATTTATACCAAACACGAGAGGTTTCGAAGATATTTCACTAAACAATTGATGATCGAAAAAAAGTTACAATTTTGAACACCTTTCATTTGATATTAAACAGGATAGGTTTTAAAGTACTTTCAATTGCTGATTGAAAAAAAGTTAATTCTGCACGTGAGCTTTTCAAAAAATCTTCCATTTGAAACCAAACAATATGAGTTTTGAAGCACTTTCACGAAAACTATTGCCGATTGAAAAAATTCGAATTCTGCACACGAGCTCTTCAAAATATCTTTCATTTGATACCAAATACGATGGGTTTTGAAGCCCTCAAAAGATCTATTATTTACATGGAAAGTTTTAAAGCACTTTCATTAAACGCGAGCTCTTCAAAAATATTTCATTTGATACCAAACACGATAGGTTTTGAAGTACTCTCACTAAAACAATTACCAACCGAATAATTTTCAATATTGAATGCCCAGCCCTTGAAAAGATCTTTCATTAAAACTATTGCCGATCGAAAGATTCTAATTCTGTATGTGAACCTTTCAAAAGACCTTTTATTAGATACCAAACACGATAGATTTTGATACACTTTCACTAAAACTATTGCCGGCCAAAAAAAGTTCCGATTCTGCATGCGAGCCCTTCAAAAGACCTTTTATTTGATACTAAACACGATGTGTTTTGAAGCACTTTAACTAAAACAGTTGACAATTGGAAAAATTCCAATTATGCATGGATTTTGAAGGAATTTAACTAAAACAATTGACAATCGAAAAAATTCCAATTCTTTCGTTTTATATCAAACACGATAGATTTTGATGCACACAATTATCGATCGGATAATATTTTATTTTGTACGCGAGCCTTTCAAAAAACCTTCCATTGGATACCAAACACGATGGATTTTGAAGCAGTTTTATTAAAACTATTGCCGATCGTAAAAATTCCAATTTTGCACGCAAGCCCTTTCATTTGATACTAAACACGATAGGTTTTGAAGTACTTTCACTAAAACTATTCCGATTGAAAAAAATCCAATTTTGCATGCGAGCCCTTCAAAAGACCTTTTATTTGATACGAAACACAATGGATTTTGAAGCACTTTCACTAAAACAATTGTCGATAGAATACAATTTTGCACGCAAGCCCTTCAGAAAACCTTTCATTTGATATTAAACATGCTTTGAAGCACTTTCACTAAAACAATTGACTCTTGGAATTGAATGTTCACTTCCAATTATGTTTCTATTTATGAACGACAATCGAAGTTTAGAGATTTACATTTTAAAAAAAGATTGAAGATGGCCCAATCTAGGGCCGAAACGTCGTCTCTCAAATAAATTTATTAGAAATCATTTTTCAACCTTTTATCCATTTTAACTTCCAATATTATCATTTCGGCTTATCCTGAACCAAATTGTGTATAAAACAATTGCCGATCGAAAAAATTCCAATTTGCACGCGAGCCCTTCAAAAGACCTTTCATTTGATACCAAACACGATAGGTCTTGTAGCACTTTCACTAAAACAACTGCCGATCGAAAATATTTTAATTTTGCACGAGAGCCCTTTCAAAGACATTTCATTTGATATCAAACACGATAGGTCTTGAAGCACTTTCACTAAAACAATTACCGAACGAAAAAATTCCAATTCTGCACGTAAGCCCTTCAAAAGACCTTTCATTTGTTACTAAACACGATATGTTTTGATGCACTCTTACTAAAGCAATTGCCGATTGAAAAAAAATCAATTTTGGTCTCGAGCCCTTCAAATAACCTTTCATTTGATACCATACACGATAGGCCTTTAAGCTCTTTCACTAAAGCAATTGCCGATCAAAAATATTTTAATTTTGCACGCTTGCCCTTTAAAAGAACTTTCACATTATACCAAATACAATAGGATTTGAAGCACTTTCAATTAAATAATTATCGATAGAAAATTTAGGAGTGCCCAAATGACTCCAATTTGCGTTACTCGTATTTAAATTAAATAAATAAATCACGCCTTTTGCCCATTACTGGGTGTGGCACTCTGTCTAAGCAGATCTCGGTAAGTGATATATTTATGCGGTTACCAGCCGTTAAATCACGGCCCTCAAAGATGTTAGTGGTGGAGCCACAGGGGTAATTTTTAAATTTGTGAAAATGTTTGTCGGCTGTGCGGATCGAACCAGAGTTCTTTGGATCCACAGATCGACTTGAAACCACTAAGCCATTACCCCATATGCGTTATCTGACTTTTTATATTGTACTTTGCCGCTTGGTTTTACTGTATATTATCGAGTACAAATTTGGTTGAGTTTACCTGTATACTTTATAAAATTTGTGAATTTGACGTTTTGTTTTAAAATTAACTGGACTGTCAAAAATTTACTTTTTAAATACATATATTTGAAATTTTATAATAAAAACATCTCCTCATTCCTCCAATATCCATAAAATATTTCAAAACGTCTCACAAAAATTTAATATGTAAGTAATTATATTATAATTAAAAATGTCTCCACACTCCTAGTTGATTTTGCCCCAAAAATGCATGTTTTTTTCAAATTTTTCGCACATCATGTACACGACAAATCTGAGACTATTAATAGCCACTTCCCATGATTAACCTCTATCAGATAAAAAGAGTTTCAAATAAATCGGTTAAACCGTCTAGGCTGCAGTGATTTACAAATGGGCTTGATGAATCCATATATATATAAATATACCTCACTTATCAAAATAGTATATAGGACTAGCGGTCGGCCTGGCTTAGCCAGGCCTCACGCCAGGCTCCGCGAACACTGAAGTAGAATTCACTTCAGTAAGACAATTGACACAAGAAAAATTGAATGATTACGAATCTAAAACAATTCTGCACACCTGTCCATCTAAAGACCTTTTATTGAACTAAACACAATAAGTTTCGAAGATATCTCACTAAAACAACTGACGATCGAAAAAAAAATCCAATTCTGCACGCAAGCTCTTCAAAAGACCTTTCATTTGATACTAAACACGATAGATTTTGAAGAGTTTTCACTAAAACAATTGAGTATCGAAAAAAATTAAATTTTGTACACGAACCCTTCATAATACCATCATGATAGGTTTTAAATGACTTTCATTAAAACAATTGTACATTTTGCTAAAGTATTAAAAATCTTTTGGACGTCATTTCTAACAACATTCTACATTTATATTTTATATGTATATGAAGTCAATTGAAATTTTTCTCTAAACTTTTTTTAAAAACTGTTGGAAATCGCTTCAATATATTTTTTTGCATTGTTTAATGCTGCTTTAAATTTATTTTTTTTTTACTGTATATTATTTCCGTGACAAATTTTGCTTTGTTTTATCATATACTTTTAAAACCTATTTGTCAAATTGATGTCTTGACTCACAAATTTTATATGAATATGAAATCATTTGAAAACAGTTCAAAACATGTATTCTCAATCTTCTAATAGGTACCTAAATCTATTTTCAAACTGTAACTTGTCTAAAAATTGAAATAATTCTATCAGAAAATTCCATGCGTACCAAATTAGTTTTGATGTATTTTCACAAAAACAATTACCGATCAAAAAAAATCTATTCTGCATGCGTGCTCATCAAAAGACTTTTTATTAGATACCACACACGATAGGTTTTGAAGCAAAAGCCCTGCAAAAGATCTTTCATTTGTTATCAAACAGGACAGGTATTGAAGTGCTTTCACTAAAAGTCGATCGAAAATATTTCAATTAAGCACGCGAGCCCTTCAAAAAGACCTTTCATTTGATACCAAACACGATAGATTTTGAAGCACTTTCACTAAAACAATTGTCGATCGAAAAGTATTTAATTTTGTACGCGAGTTCTTCAAAAGATCTTTCATTTGATATCAAACATGATAAGTTTTCAAGCACTTTCACAAAACCGATTTTCGGTCGAAAAATACACCAATTTTATATTCGAGCCCTTCAAAAGGCTTGTCATTTATTGCCAAATACAATAGGTTTTGAAACACAAATACTAAAACAATGGACGATCGAAAAAAAAAAAATTTAATACGCGTGCCCATTAAAAGACCTTTTATTTGATATCATACACAATGGATTTTGAAACACTATCACTAAAACAAATGACGATCGAAATGTATTAAATTTTGTATCGAAGTTCTTCAAAACACCTTTCATTTGATAGCAAACACGATAGGTTTTGATGCACTTTCAATGAAACCATTGACGAACGAAAGTACATATTTCAATTTTTCACGCAAGCCCTTCAAAAGACGGAATTCTAATCCGGAGATCCTATGTTCGAATCCCGTACTGTAATTGGAATTCATGTCCTGTTGTACAGAGTAACATAAATAAATAAATAAAAGACCTTTCATTTCATACCAAACACGATATGTTTTGAAGCACTTTAACTGAAACAATTTTTTATCGAAAAAAAACTTTTTATGCGAGCCTTTCAAACTACCTTTCATTTCATGTAAAACACGATAGGTTTTGAAGCACATTTGCGGAACAAAAAAATAAATTTTGCATGCGAGCCCTTCAAAACACCTTTCATTTGATACCAAACACGATATGGTTTGAAGTACTTTCACTAAAACAATTGCCAAACGAAAAATATTTAATTATATACGCGGGTTCTTCAAAAGACTTTTCATTTGATACCAAACACGATAGATTTTGAAGCACATTCATTAAAACAATTGCCGATCAAAAACTAATTAATTGTACGCGAGTTCTTCAAAAGACTTTTCATTTGAGAACAAACATGATAGGTTTTGAAATACTTTCACTAAAACAACTGACGATCATACCAAAATAAATTTTGCATGCGAGCCCTTCAAAAAACCGTTTTATTTGGTACCAAACGCGGCATGATTCGGAATACTTTAATTTTAAACAATTGACACTCGTAAAATTTCATTTTTTTTTTTATTTCATATAAAAGTTCATTCAAAACTCTTTTATATGATATTAAACACGTAATTATACAGAATACTTAAAATTTAAAACAATTGACGGTCGAAAAGTTTAATTTTTTTATTTCGTCTGAAAGTTGTTCTAAAGCCCTTTCATATGATATCAAACACGATATGATTCGAAATACTTTATGCTTAAAACAATTGACGGTCTTAAAATTTCAATCAATTATGTGCTTTATTTCCGAAAACATTTTGCTTAACTACCTTTTTTTTATTTCATCTGAAAGTTCTTCTAAAGCTCTTTCATATGATACCAAACACGGCATGAGTCAGAATACTTTAAGTTTAAAACAATTGACAGTCGTAAAATCTCAATTAAATATGTGTTTTTTTCCGAATACATTTTGCTAAACTATTAAAAAAATCTTCGAACGTCATTTCTGATGACGTTACACATTTATATTTTATATGTACATGAAATCAATCGAAATTTTTCTCTAATATTTTTGAAAAACTATTGGAAATCGCTGGCATATTATTTCTCACATTGTTGGTTCGAGTTATCTTGTTTTTTACATTGTAGCGTTCATTTTTTTTTTATTATTTTATATTATTACCGCGGGCAAATTTTGCTTTGTTTCACTATATATTTTTAACAACTATTTGTTAAACTTGACGTTTTGTCTTAAAAATTTTATATGAACATGAAATCAGTTGAAAACTGTTCAACACATGTATTCTCAATCGAAAAATATTTAATTTCGTACACGAGTTCTTCAAAAGACTTTTCATTTGATACTAAACACGACAGGTTTTGAAATACTTTCACTAAAACAATTGACGATCGGAAAGTATTATATTTTGTACGCGAGCCCTTCAGAACACCATTCATTTGATACCAAACACGATAGGTTTTGAAGCACATTCACTAAAACAATTGCCGATCGAAAACTATTTAATTTTACGCGAGCTCTTCAAAAGACCTTTCATTTGATACCAAACACAATAGGTTTTGAAGTACTTTCGTTAAAACAATTGTCGATCTAAAAAATTTCATGCTGTACTTACACTAAAACAATTACCGATTGAAAAAAATCTAATTCTTTACGCCAGTCCTTCAAAAGACCTTTTATTTGATTCTAAACACGATATGTATTGATGCACTTTCTTTTAAACAATTTGATACCAAACATGATAAGTTTTGACGTACTTTAACTAAAATTGTCGCCCATCAAAAAAGATCAATTTTTACATGCGAGCCCTTCAAAAGACCTGTTATTTGATAATAAACACGATAGGTTTTGTAGCACTTTCAATAAGGCAATCGCCGATCGAAAATATTTCAATTTTGCACGCGAGCCCCTCCAATGACCTTTCATTTGATACCAAACACGATAGGTTTTGAAGTACTTTTACTAAAACAATTGACGATTGAAATGTATTAAGTTTTGTACGCAAGCCTTTCAAAAGACCTTTCATTTGATAGCAAACACGATATGTTTTGAAGCACTTTCATTAAAACAATTGTCGATCGAATACAATTTAATGCTGCACGCGAGTTCTTCAAAAGACCTTCTATTTGATATCAAACACGAAAAGTTTTGATGCACTTTCACTAAAACAATTGACGAATGAAAATAATTCAATTTTTCACGCAAGCCCGTTAAGAGACCTTTCATTTCATACCAAACACAATATGTTTTGAAGTAGTTTCAGTAAAACAATTGCGGATCGAAAAAGTCAATTTTGCATGCGAGCCTTTTAAAAGACCTTCTATTTGATACCAAAACGCGGTGATTCGCGAAACTTTAAATTTGAAACAATTGACATCGTAAGTTCTTTCAAAACTATTTCATATGACATTAAACACGGCATTATTGCGAATACTTGAAATTTGAAACAATTGACGGTCGCAATGTTTAAAATTTTTTATTCCGTCTGAAAGTTCTTTTAAAGCCCTTTCATATGATATCCAACACGATATGATTCGGTTACTTTAAGTTTAAAACAATTGACTGTCGTAAAATTTCAATAAAATCTGTGTTTTATTTCCGAAAACATTTTGCTAAACTAACTTTTTTTATTTCATCTGAAAGTTCTTCTAAAGCCCTTTCATATGACAGCAAAGAAGGCATGATTCGGAATAATTTATGTTTGAAACAATTGAGGATCGTAAAATTTAACTTTTTTGTTTCATCGGAAAGTTCTTCTAAAGCCCTTTCATATGACACCCTACACAGTATGATTCAGAATACTTTGTTAGAAACAATTAACTATTATAAAATTTCAACTCTTTTTATTTCATCTAAAAGTTCTTCTAAAGCCATTTTCGGAATACTTTAAGTTTGAAACAAATGCCTATCGTAAAATTTTAACTTTTTTTATTCCATCTGAAAGTTCTTTTAACGCCCTTCAATATGACACCAAAGACGGTATGATTCGGAATAATTTATGTTTGAAACAATTTTGGATCGTAAAATTTCAACTTTTTTTATTTTATCTGAAAGTTCTTCTAAACCCCATTCATATAGGACTAAACACTGTCAGGCAGATTCACAAAACGGAATAGCGCTAACACCGTTTTTAATATTATCTTCGGAAGCGCTTGTTGGCTACAAGTATTTTTGCGCCGTAAATAAGAGATATATGCGGAGAAAAATGTAACTAGCTATGACATCCCAGCACTGGGTTTTCAAACTGTTCGTCGTTTGTTGGTATATACATGTTCAACACGTATATTTATAATAATTTTATTTCTTGTATTTTCTCAAATTTTCAAAACCTAGATTTTGGATATAAGATGTAATATTGTTTCTTAACCATAGATTTATCAATTTCACGTTTTGTCTTAAAAAAACATTTATATACACATGAAATCAATTGAAAATAGTTCAAAACATATATTCTCAATCAATCAATTTCCAAATTTTTCTCCAACTTGTGTAGAAATTGAAATAATTCTATTAAAATTTTCTTGCGTCGTACAAAGTGATTGACAGTTTTGAAAATTTTCTGCTTACGGTCAAATTTCAAATGCATAGCAAAGCGTGCATTCTTCGACCATTGAAAATTTACAAAGTTCTTCATTAATATCAGTACTATGTGTTTAAAACAATTAAACAATTAAATTTAACTTTAATATTATCATTGTCACAGTACTTACTACTTAGTCATTCACATGACAAAAATTTAAATTTACTGTATAATAGTTATTTTTGTATTAAGTGTTCGTAATTTTTTTTGCGCGTGAGAATGTCACTTTTTTATCCAAACAAAAAAGTCATTCTAACGCGCCAAAAAAAAAACGAATTTCGCCAACTAAATACAATAGTTATTTTTATAACAAGTGCCGAAAAAGGCTCGTTACGTGCAAGTGCAGAATTTAACGCACGAGGCTTGCCGAGTGCGGAAATCTGCATGAGCACGTAACCTTTTTCGGCACGTGTTATAAACAACATTTTTCCTACAACTGTGCTACTAAATAGAACACTAAAATATCAGGATTTATAAAATTCTAATGCTATTATATTAGAGCGATGTTTGACAGCGTTGCCAGGGCGTTGCCATGGTTTGTTTATTTGTGGATTGTGTCATTGTTCTATGAAAATATTTCACTAATTTTACGATAATTTTTTCTTGATTTTAATATTACAATGAGTGACTCTACTTCATCATGCACACCTCCAGATTTAATTGAAGTCGCTGGTCAAGCTACGTTAGATTTATTACCGGAGAAATCTAAAGAGCGGTATTTGCAAGTTTATAATAATTTCAAACTTTGGTGCAGTATGAAAAATACAAGAAAAATATCTGAAAATGTACTGCTGGCATATTTCATGGAGAAAAGTAAAGTTTATAAATCTTCAAGCTTGTGGAGTCAGTATTCAATGTTGAAGTCTACGTTGAATGTACATGAAAATGTCAATATTGATCAATATTCTAAACTAAGTGCATTTATAAAACGTAAAAATGTTGGATACAGGAGTAAGAAATCTAATATATTAACAAGAGATGAATTTTACAATTTTTTAACTAATGCCGATGATAAAACTTACTTAATGATGAAGGTAATGTCGCTACAATAGATTATATAATATTTAATAGAAAGATTCATCAAACAGATTAGTCGCTAATATGATTTTTTTATTGCAGGTTGCTTTAATTCTTGGTATTTCGGGTGCTTGTCGTCGAATAGAGTTAACAAACATTGTTCTTGATCATATCGAAGACAAAGGTACATTTATAATTGTGAATATTCCTGATACTAAGACTAAAAGGTATAGACAATTCACAGTGACTTCTGTTTCTTTAAATGGCATAAATTTTTTGGAAATATATCGCAAATATGTTGTTCTTCGACCTGGAAACGTGGCACATCGTCGGTTTTTTTTTAAATACAAATGCGGAAAATGTACAGTTCAACCTGTAGGAATAAATACCATGGGTAAAATTGCTGAGAAAATTGCAGAGTTTTTAAAATTACCCAATCCAAAAAGTTACACAGGCCACTGCTTTAGGCGATCTTCAGCCACATTATTAGCCGATAGTGGAGCAGATATAATAAATCTTAAAAGACATGATGGTTGGAAGTCTAGTACAGTGGCTGAGGGATATATTGAAAACTCGCTGCAAAATAAGATAAAAATTGCTAATCAAATTCTTGGCAATGCAAATCAACCTGCTATTAATACTTCTAATACCTCTGAAATTGTCAGTAATAGTACTGTTGACACAGATGAAATCAATGTGTCTTTAGATAATACAAAAGTTTCCAGTACACATATTATTAATATAAACAACAGTAATAATTGTGTTATTAATATTCACAAAAAATAATATGTATTTTATTTACTATTTAAATAAAATTATTAAACGTCAAAATATATCACTGCATATTTCTTCTTCTTCCATAAGCGTCTGTGGCCAAAATATGAACTTCGCGCTCGGCGCGAAATTTAAATCGCTCTGACAGTTACGTAATGAAGCACTTTCGGCACTAGTGTTTCTTTGCTTTCGGAAGCGCACTTGGTCTGCATTCATCTACTTTCCATACGTAACCAAGGCAATTATAGTTATGTAATAACAAAGAAATCGCACAGTTGTAGGAAAATAACATTTTTTCTGCAACTCTTAAACTTAAAGTAGGCGTTTTTTCATAGTGTTAAATAAAGAACATTATTTTATAGTTTGAAGAACTTTTTTTATACTTCTATAATTGCCGAAAAGTTTGGTTTCATTTGCTTTAGAAAAAAGAAAATATAAAAAGACAGGTACAATTAATTTATTAATTCAATGAATTTTACTTATTACATACTAATTAAACATAAAAATTAGATTATTGTTATTCTTAATTCTTAAAGTTGCTTTTACCGTGGAGTATCGTGACCAGAGACTCGATGATTTAAACACTTTCTGTTAAATAAATTCTTCACATTTTTCTGACTGCACCAGTCTATAAAGAATTTATATTCTTTCTTATACAGCGATATCTATATCTTCACGAATTTTTAGTGGAGTACTTGGCAGTCCTTCATTATCACCTTCAAAACTGTGTTCACTCATTTGAAGTAATTTATTGCAAAATAACGCTTTTGCGTTATTTTGCAATAAATTTCACGATGCCGACACAGATTCTACGTTTTATTTACTTTTGGGTGGTTACCTAGTTATACAATGAAAATTGAAAACTAGAATGCTATTTTTTTATGGCTTCTTGACGGACCAACTATCAAGGTTATATGCCGCCATTACGCCCAGGGAGGTCTATTCTAATTGACATAGCCACTGTGGCAACGGTAGCCACATCGCTAAACAACAAGGATCCACCTGGCGGTATAAATAAAAAAGTTTGTATGACGTCATTACTTAGCCACATCGCAAATTTATAGCAGGAGCTGAACAGGTCGTAGCCACACTGTCATTCGATGTTTCATTTTGTTCTGATTTGTTTATATATAATAATTTTCTTTAATATATCCCAACAAATGGGGTAACACGAACCCTAAAATCAGTCATAAAACATTCACTCATCACACTCATCAAACAATCAGCCCTCGTCAAACATTTTCATCCAAACAAACCACCCTCACTTCAACCACATTCGTAGATCATTCCACATAAACTCATTAATCGAAATAATTTATCACGCAACAAACCTTCAATCACATAATTTCTATTCACTTATCATTCATTTTCTTTCTTCAAGAGTTGTAAGAAGCATATTATGCACAAGTGAAAAAGTTACGCAAAAACTACGTAGTGCGTAATTGCTTTACAACTTGAATTCTGTACTATTTCTATATTTTTTCTAGAATCACACTCATGTTCGGCAGTACGGTGAGGTGGGTAGCGTTACGGAATTCGAGTCCGGAGATTCCGAGTTCGATTCCCACTCAAGCTAGAAATTATAATTACAACCACTCTGCGGCTCGGTGAGTCCAGACCCTTTACAATTGAGATTCAATTCCTGTTGTATAAAATAACATAAATAATAATAATTCCCATCAAATAAAATAGAAATGTTTTCGTATTTATAACACTGTATTATTTACTATACATCCTGTATTTCTCTTTATGCATGGTCTTATATATGCTTATTTACAGTTAAGGTCGTTGAAAAAATAAATTAAATTATTGTTAGTAAACTAGATATTGAGACGGTACACCAAATATGGTATTATTATTTTTCATGTTTAACAATAGCGTAATCTTAGTTAATTTTTTTGAAATAACTAACTCAAAGCTTGTAGTAATCACTAATTTTTTTGGAAACAATTATTGACACCAAAACTAATCATCTGGTTTGAAATATAAACAAAACACGGGGCTTACGTGTCATAAATTAATATAAAATACCAAGGTAGTGAAAAAACATTAACCTGCAACAGAGAACCTTAAGCCCCTGGCACATATAGCGTCAAAACTCCGAGTCTACCAGACTCGGAGTTTTGACTGCCGAAAACCAACTTCATTATGATGCTGGTTTTTTCCATATCTTCCTTTGTTGTTTGACGTATGAATTATTATTGTTTATGTTTTTGTTTGATTTTTGTACATTTTTATAGTTAAATTCATTTACTTTATACATAGTTAGAAACTTTTAAGTTTTCATATTTCATTTATAATTCAAGTCATTTTTTTAAATTTATTTTTTTGTTTTATATATCCTAATTTATAGTTTTTATATTTCTTAATAATCGACAAACATTTTAAATAATATATTTAAGTTTTTATATTTCATTTATAGTTCATGTAATTTTATTTAATTTAATTTTTTTCTTTTATATTTCGTAGTTTATAGTTTTTATATTTCTTAATAGTCGATAAATATTTTAAATAATACAAATTAACAAATAACACGTTAAAATTAACAAATATTTATTTCTGACTGTCAGAAACACCGACTCTATATGTGACACCCGTTTTGGACGTGACTCTCAGTTTTTCAGCAGTTTGTAGCAGACTCGGAGTCTTGACGCTATATGTGCCAGGGGCTTTAAAGTAAACGAGAAGAGAAACTTAATGCTAACAAATAGAAATGCGATTGTGCTGCCTCCCGTGTCCTCTTGGCAAATTAAAATTACACACGCGCGCGTACACGCATGCACACATTTTATTAATTGGTTTTTCTTAATGACAGGATTGTTAAGAAAAATGATACAAATATATAACTTCATTTTATTTATAATAATCCGCTGCCTTATGCTAATGTTTGCATATCTAAGTTATTTTCTATTTCGTTTTCTTCGGACTGGGCTCGTATTCTTCAACTCATGCGAATTATGATTGAAACCGTAGCAATTATGTTACATTTGGACATAAATGCAAATATTTTAACACTGTTACTATGGTTTTAATCATAATTCATATACGAATTTGTTCGCATGACTTCAAGAATAGGACTCTTGGATTGAATTAGTTTCTAAAATAATATTATCATCACTTAAATCAATATTCAATTTTTCGTAAAAGGTACTTGTTTATGTGTGAGAGGCATCAACAATTCTTTAAAATTGTCAAACAATACAGCATCGTCTTGTTCACAATTTGATTTATTTCCAAGAAGTGCAATAAACCACTTAAAATTAATGTTTTGAGTGCACTGATGAACACAGTGGGTTCGTATTAAACTGATATACAAGAATTATTTAAAAAATCACTATTTCACTGTTCACGTACACACTTCTATCGTTACTATTTGCTTCTGTCAACTGTTTGTTTACGTTGTGAGAAACGGTTAAAATTTGAAATTCGCCAACAGAGCCATCTATCGTCCGCCTGGCATTCTAAAATATGTTTCCGATTTCTCTATACTACTTTCATACTGGTGACCAGCACCCGAGAATATCGAAGGCCAAGCATCAAGTGTCTAGCTAGCCGAGGGTAGTTAACGCGGGCGTATCGATAAATTTGTGTTCCTCGAAGTAAATTACTAGAAACCATGGAAATTATACTAATACTCGCACCACATCACCAAGAATTCATTAAACTCATAGAATCAATTTAGTAGTAGAATATCGTTACTTTAGTAACATAGACTCACCTTTTATTCGTTGCCGATTACAAATAACGGGAAACCAACCCTGTTTAAAATTGTGTTGTAAAGACGATATCTGACAATACGGAAATATTTGTATCATCTTTCTTTAAGTAGATCTCGCGGTGATTTAGTTTATCCATATTATTATTAGTACATTTTGAAGAAATTACATACTCGATGTAACATTTAGTAAAACTACAAGACGTGGTAAAATTAAGAGGGAGTAAAAAGTAAAGAGATCTTGTTTCGTCTTTATCTCACCCACTAGAGGGCAGACTATAGCTTTCTCTGTCGAATTAGAACACAAACCAAAGCATCGGATGCACCACCACCATGGGTAAGAATTCCTATCAGAATTCAACTAACAAATCAAAATGCATGAATTTCACCCCGCCAAGTCACTCCGAATATTTGGAAATTGCACGCGGCAAATAAGAGAGAGGTAAACGAGCCTGGAGGAACAGTTCGCTCACTCTGATACAAGCCAAATCATATTTTGTGTCCTTTAGCATGCCAAGACGGGGCTAGCGAATAAGAGTAACGTAAACAACGGCGTTTTCTTCGAAATATGTTGTGTTTTCTGTTTATCTTAGGGAAATGCCATCTTTGATCGCCGTTCAATCGAGGATCGAGGGGAAGTGCTTATCTGTATAAAACAGGCCGTTTTTCACCAGAAACGGCACCTTGGTTCCGGCCAGGGTCAGCTTCAGTTCAGTTGCAATTTGACTATTTGTGGTTGTTGCACGTTCTGTTGGTCATATCCTCAAAGTTCAGTTGCGATTTGACTATATTGGTTGTCGCACGTTCTGCGAGATTGCTGTTATCAGCATCTGCTTTTGCAGTCAATTTGCGATTTGACTAGATTTGGTTGTCGCACACCCTGTCGAAGCTGCCCAGTTTTCTGCGATTTGACTATTCGTAGTTGTCGCACGTTTTGGGAACTCATCATTTGTATCATCAATGTATTATTATTACAAGGACGAAGATTCACGACCTTTTAACTTGTAGAAATTATATCACAATTGACAGGTTTAGTAAAGTGCAATAAAGTCATATTGTGTATTTGGGGACTATTTACCCAGAAATTATCGAGTGAGTAATATTGGTATATTTTTGAGTGAGTAATATTTCCTCACTGACATTTTTTGTATCATAATCGAGTGAGTAATATTGCCTCACCAGCATACTTTTTCCTCCGACTGTCACTCCGGTGGCTCTCGGTGGTCTTCACGACGTCTCAGGCGAGCCTCTGGCCCGCACGATCAACACCTCAGCGCCGTTGTCTACCAGCCAGATGATCAGCGTCTCCGCATTCGAGGGACTTGCTGCCATCACCATTCCCGGACTGTCCACCGACCGACACCGGCCACGGGTAGCCGACCGCTACCCGCGCCATTATTGTTCGTACGAGGGGCTGGCTATATCAGCTGTCACCTAAGGGTAATCTCATGCCATCATACACTACATAACTCAGGGCGGAATTGTTTCCTCTTTGGCATCACTCGCCGATTGTCATCACGGTGACAATCGGTGCTCTTTGTTTTGAGTTTCAGAAGTCCAGCGCCGATCGGCCTCTTCACACAGGTACGGCTACTGTTGCCGATGACCGACCGTCCGCCAGAACCCAGCTGCTCGAGAGTTCAGAGGCATCCTCCGTGCGTATTCGTAAATGCTGAGAGTCACCCTCCTAAGACTGAAGCCGGGGTGGCAATGGTCGTATCCACCCGCTTCGTTTGCTTGACTGATGCTTTATATATTTTTGTGTCATGTTGTCATGTTATGTCCGACTTATCATATCTTATTTAGAATTCCTCTGCCTGTGTGTTTCCTCAGGTGTTAGGTAAATTATGTATCTCCACAGAAGAAATAAATAACATTTAATTAATTATTCAATGATTTGGTTCAATGGGGGCAGTAAGAGATGGCAATTAAAATCGAGTAACACAGTAACCAATACAAATGTACAGAAAAAAAAATTATTTAAAAAATTGACACGAAACAGATATTCAAATCGAACGTTTTGATACAGACTTTCCCTCTATTCTGTAATTTGATCATTATCTGTTAACGATCGATAAGTTAATGACAACCTTGATTTTTTAACAGATTCTCACCATTTTGGCATTTTGTGACCAAAATCATTTATTCTGTTACTTCTATTTTACTTTTATGCATCTATAAAGCTTTGAATGTATCGAATTTTTAAAATTTTAAGCATAGAGAAATGTTTATATTTCTATGTAAAGAATTATATTATGTATTTATATACGTAAATAATACATTTAGGAATATAATTCTATAAAAAAATATATTTGAGGATGACTTCAATTTTTTCTTTAAGTCAAATAATAGAAATATTCAAGGTATTTTTTTAAAGAACAATCGACTGTAAATAAATATAAAGATTATTTTTTAAAATTCAACCTATTAGCAAAATATATTTTATCGTATTAAAAAGTTTAAAAATATATTCAAAATTAGTTCAATTAAATTATATTATTTCATTGGTGGTACCCTAAAACGGCAGGTGATGCGGCACACTATTCGGTCCACGGTTGAAAATCAAATCATGACTCCGGAACAAATGTACAATTATTCTTTAAAAGAATCAAATGCAATAAGGTAAAAAAGCCTAAAAAAATAATAAATTTATATTTTATAAACAAATCTGTTAGATTAGATCCTAATATTATTAAAAAACAAACATTAATATAATTCATTTCTCTACACGTGAAAAAAATTTAAACTTGCATAACTGCACATTAGTAATTTTACTACTTAATAATTATAATAATTTGTATCACTATTTAAATTATGTAGTAAAATCGTATTTTAGTATAAATTTAAGAAAGAGATATGAATTTAGTGTAATATAAATTTAAGAAAGAAAATATGAAATTACTAATACGTAGTATAAGATCCAACTTTTTTTACTTTGTATAAATTGTTTATCAAGACAGGCGGTAGTTGTCGACGCCAAGATCAAGCAGCCTACGGCCGGTGACACTGACTGTCTATATTACTGTAATATAAACTTTGAGCCAATATTCGAAAATTGTAATTCCATTTATCTTTTTATTAGCCGATAAATTAGTCACGTTAAACATATGATAATTTACTACATAACACCCTTGTTTGTATTAGATACAATTTTTGTATTAATTATTACTTTACAAGCTATTATTTCCCTATATAAGATTTTTTTTCAATCAATTTTTCGTTTCTCCCGACTTCCGGAATATTTTGGTTTTTTGCGATTTGTCCGACTGGCGGCAGCACCTTACGCTCAGTTCGACAACTTCGGCTCTCGAGCTCGCTTCGTTGTCGATCGGAATCTGATGCAAAACCAGAAGTACAAAACTAAAATTTATTGACTTTTGACATTGCGAGTTACCAAATTTGTGTAAAATATATGTTTAAAGTTCATATGCAAGTATTTCTGTATTCAAAAATATATAATCAAGACAGGCGTTAGTTGTCGTCGCCAAGATTAAGCAGAAAACGGCGACACTGTCTGTCTATATTACAGTAATATAAACTTTGAGCCAATATTCGAAAATTGCAATTCCATTTAACGTTTTATTAGCCGATAATCGTCTTTGGTATCAATCGAAAGGTCTTTTGTAGGGCTTACATGCAAAATTGGAATTTTATCGATTGGCAATTGTTTTAATGAAAGTACTTCAAAACCTACCGTGTTTGGCATCAAATGAAAGGTCTTTTTAAGGGCTTGCATGCAAAATAGAAATTTTTTCGATCGGCTATTGTTTTAGCGAAAGTGTTCCAAAACCTATCGTGTTTGGTATCAAATGAAAGGTCTTTTTAAGGGCTTGCATGTAAAATTGTTTTAACGAAAGTATTTCAAAACCTATCGTGTATGGTATCAATCGAAAGGTCTTTTGCAGGGCTTACATGCAAAATTGGAATTTTATCGATTGGCAATTGTTTTAATGAAAGTACTTCAAAACCTATCGTGTTTGGTATCAAATGAAAGGTCTTTTTAAGGGCTTGCATGTAAAATTGTAAAATTGTTTTAACGAAAGTGTTTTAAAACCTATCGTGTATGGTATCAATCGAAAGGTCTTTTGCAGGGCTTACATGCAAAATTGGAATTTTATCGATTGGCAATTGTTTTAATGAAAGTACTTCGAAACCTATCGTATTTGGCATCAAATGAAACGTCTTTTTAAGGGCTTGCATGCAAAATTGAAATTTTATCGATTGGCTATTGTTTTAATGAATGTGCTTCAAAACCTATCGTGTTTGGTATCAATCGAAAGGTCTTTTGAAGGGCTTACTTGCAAAATTGAAATTTTATCGATCGGCAATTGTTGTAATGAAAGTCCTTCGAAACCTATCGTGTTCGGCATCAAATGAAAGGTCTTTTCAAGGGCTTGCATGCAGAATTAGAATTTTTTCGATCGGCAATTGTTTTAGCGAAAGTGTTTCAAAACCTATCGTGTTTGGTATCAAATGAAAGGTCTTTTTAAGGGCTTGCATGCAAAATTGAAATTTTATCGATTGGCTATTGTTTTAATGAATGTGCTTCAAAACCTATCGTGTTTGGCATCAAATTAAAGGTCTTTTTAAGGGCTTGCTTGTAAAATTGGATTTTTTTCGATCGGCAATTGTTTTAGCGAAAGTATTTCAAAACCTATCGTGTTTGGTATCAAATAAAAGATCTTTTGAAGGGCTTGCGAGCAAAATTTAATGCTTTTCGATCGTCAATTGTTTTAGTGAAAGTGCTTCAAAATCCATCGTTTTTGGTATCAATTGAAAGGTCTTTTGTAGGGCTAACATGCAAAATTGGAATTTTATCGATTGGCAATTGTTTTAATGAAAGTGCTTCGAAACCTATCGTGTTTGGCGTCAAATGAAAGGTCTTTTTAAGGGCTTACATGCAAAATTGAATTTTTTCGATCGGCTATCGTTTTCGCGAAAGTGTTCCAAAACCTATCGTGTTTGGTATCAAATGAAAGGTCTTTTTAAGGACTTGCATGTAAAATTGGATTTTTTTCGATCGGCAATTGTTTTAACGAGAGTGTTTCAAAACCTATCGTGTTTGGTATCAAATGAAAGATCTTTTGAAGGGCTCGCGAGCAAAATTTAATACTTTTCGATTGTCAATTGTTTTAGTGAAAGTGCTTCAAAACCCATCGTGTTCGGCATCAAATGAAAGGTCTTTTCAAGGGCTTGCATGCAGAATTAGAATTTTTTCGATCGGCTATTGTTTTAGCGAAAGTGTTTCAAAACCTATCGTGTTTGGTATGAAATGAAAGATCTTTTTAATGGCTTGCGAGCAAAATTTAATACTTTTCGATCGTCAATTGTTTTAGTGAAAGTATTTCAAAACCTATCGTGTTTGGTATCAAATGAAAGGTCTTTTTAAGGGTTTGCATGCAAAATTAAATTTTTTTCGATCGGCTATTGTTTTAGCGAAAGTATTCCAAAACCTATCGTGTTTGGTATCAAATGAAAGGTCTTTTTAAGGGCTTGCATGCAAAATTGGATTTTTTTCGATCGGCAATTGTTTTAACGAAAGTGTTCCAAAACCTATCGTTTGGTATCAAATGAAAGATCTTTTGAAGGGCTCGCGAGCAAAATTTAATACTTTTCGATCGTCAATTGTTTTAGTGAAAGTGCTTTAAAATCCATCGTTTTTTGTATCAATTGAAAGGTCTTTTGAAGGTTTACATGCAAAATTGGAATTTTATCGATTGGTATTTGTTTTAATGAAAGTGTTTCGAAACCTATCGTGTTTGGTATCAAATGAAAGATCTTTTAAAGAGCTCACGTGCAAAATTTAATACTTTTCGATCGTCAATTCTTTTAGTGAAAATGGTTTGGCATCAAATGAAAGGTTGTTTTAAGGGCTTGCATGCAGAATTGAATTTTTTTTCGGTCGGCAATAGTTTTAGCGAAAGTGTTCCAAAACCTATCGTGTTTGGTATTAAATGAAGGGTCTTTTTAAAGGCTTGCATGCAGAATTGGAATTTTTTCGATCGGCTATTGTTTTAGCGAAAGTGTTCCAAAACATATCATGTTTGGTATCAAATAAAGGATGTTTGGAAGGGGTCGCGTAAAAAAAATAATACTTTTCGATCGTCAATTGTTTTAATGAAAGTACATCAAAATCCATCGTGTTTGGTATCAATTAAAAGGTCTTTTGAAGGGCTTACATGCAAAATTGGAATTTTTCGATCGACAATTGTTTAAGCGAAAGTGTTCCGAAACTTATCGTGTTTGGTATCAAATGAAAGATCTTTTGAAGGGCTCGCGTACAAAATTTAATACTTTTCGATTATCAATTGTTTTAGTGAAAGTACTCCAAAACCTATCGTATTTGGTAACAAATAAAAGATCTTTGGAAGGGCTCGCGTATTAAATTAATACTTTTCGATCGTCAATTGTTTTAATGAAAGGACATCAAAATCCATCGTTTTTGGTATCAATTGAAAGGTCTTTTGAAGAGCTTTCTTGCAGAATTGAATTTTTATTGATCGGCAAATGTTTTAGTGATAGTGATTCAAAACCATATGTTACCAGTTTAAGTAACATTTTAAACACTCGGGTCGCCAAGGTTTTTTTTAATTAATTTTTTTTTATTTGACCCGATATTTTTTAAACTGGTCGATAAAGTTTTTTAAATTCGAATATTTTTCTTGGCTTAATTAGATATCACTTTTTTTTAAATCTGTAATATATAGATATTACAATTTTTGGGGAAGGAATCTGCGCAATCTTGGCGTACCTTTAACAATGTAATTGTTTTTTTGGAAGATTAAAAATAACAGTACCTATTCCAAAGTAAAATATTTTTAAAACATATTCACTACTCATAGGGCTATTTAGGTGATTGATCCAGAAAGCTAAAAAAAGCTTACTGATACATTTAATCATGCTAAAACAATCAAACAAACGAAAAAACATCACAATTATCAACCACTTAGTAATGTCAAGATGAACATTAAAATTACATCGTTCGATTCTGTGTCTACAAGATAAAAAATAAATAAATAATTTACACAAACAATAAGTAGAATTGATAATGTTAATAAATAGTACTTAAATCAAGTGACATAATTAATGAAGACTGGATAATATTACGGCATAAGCAAATAATTTGCATTTTAATTTTTTTTTATGAAATAAAAAATAAATTTTGCCTTAATTAACTAAGTATTGAATAAAAGCATTTTAGAAAATAATCTTTATATTTATTTACAGTCAATTGTTCTTTAAAAAAATAACTTGAATATTTCCATTATTTAACTTAAAAAAAAAAAATTAAAGTCACCCTCAAATATATTATTTTATATTTTTTATAAAATTATATTCCTAAATGTGCTATTTACGTATATAAATACATAATATAATTCTTTACATAGAAATATAAACAATTCTCTATGCTTAAAATTTTAAAAATTCAATACATTGAAAGCTTTATAGATATGATCAGAAGCAAATGCCCACAAAAAAGAATTCTGGAGTTTGTTACGCTTGCATAGAACTTACTTCCTTGAAATTTTCATACAAAATTATAAACCGAGAAAAAAAGTTACAGGGGATCAAACTTGGCATTTTAAAAAAAAACTAATATCTTTGAAGAAAATTAGAATCTGTGAAACCAAAGGAAAAAATGAAATATCTGAAACTTATTTATCTTGAAAATTGTACATTTGGCAGCAGTTTAAAGACAGGGCTTTTTTTTATGAAAAAATGAGGTTAGGTTTTTAGTTTCCCATGAGCAGAGGGTTCATCGCAAGTCATTGTAATTGATCTGGTTTGAAAGCTGACAGAAAAACAAAGAGAATGAGAGCAACCGGAAGTCATCAGGTTAAAATTCAAGAGTACAGTGAATTTTCTAAAATAGGCTAAAACAATATACTAAAATTTCAGCAAAATCGGAAGACCCCTTGCGCACCATTATTTATAAAAGTAAAAAACAAACATATATATATATATATATATATATATATATCTATATATATATATATATATATATATATATATCTATATATATATATATATATATATATATTTGTTTACAAGCAATATAATATATATATATATATATATATATATATATATATATATATATATATATATATATATATATATGTATATATATATATATATATATATATATATATATATATATATATATATAAATATATATTTGTTTACAAGCAATATAATATATATATATATATATATATATGGGGCATTCCAGCCAAGAACAGACAAACCGGGGCGCAGTCATGTCACCAATTTGGCTGAAACTTTTTTTGAAAAATCTTTCATATATTAGAAGGTGTTACCCCAACGGATCGATTTTTTGAACGACTTGTAGATAATGAAAAAAATATTTGAAAAAAATTCGTGCCTCAAAAATGTGCCTCTTTAAGGTATCTTTAAAAATCCATAACTTTTCTAATTTTTATCCGATTTGAACGATTTTTTGACGCCTCAAGACGTTAAAGTGTAATCTTTCGCAAGGTGTACTCGTTTATGTGCTTCGGAATAACAGTCGGCAAGTATAAGTGTCCAAAATTGTGTTCAATTGTTGAAAATAGTAGGTTTTTCATTGTGACCTATATTCGACTAGTAGCAAGCTATTTGCTTCGCTTCTGGTCTCGAATCTTTAGAAAGACCTAATAAGCTTTGATATAAACTTTATTCTCATTTAGAAGCTACTTAACATATCACTATTACAGTTTGAAAATGTAAAAAAATAGTTTTTTTCGCAAAATGAGCAAACTTTGACAGGCTATTTCTAAAAAACCTAATTTTAATTTTTTTTTTAATTTTAACCATAGATCCTGCGTTCCAAGTGCTACATTATTCCAAAGTTTCAACAATACTTTTTGCGTTGTTACCGAGATATGAATTTTTTTGTTTACAATGTTTTGGCGAATTCTAAATGTTGTTAAATCGACATTTTACGTACATGGCTTCAAGTTTCTGGTCACTAGCAACAAATATGAATACAAATTAACTATTTCAGAATTACATATTACAGTAATAATCAATTCGACTTGAATGACTATGAATTTCAAAAATTTTATGTACCATACCATAATTTTAATTACTTCTTATGGCGCCCTAGGACGTTCACCCGTTAACAGGTGAATAAGGCTTAAGGTGTGAGTAATTTGAAATGTTTTGAGCATATGATACGTGCATCTAAGAAAGATTAATGAAAAAGTGTATAGGATATATATATATATTGTTCAAAAACATTGTATATAAACTGGACTAAGCTTTATTAGCTACTGCACAATGAGTTAAAAATGTATTATTTCTCTTCCAGAAAGCAAAATTTTCTTACCTCAATTGAGAGAAGAAAATGATGCTTTCAATCTCTACGAAGGAAAGTAAATTATTTATACACTCATAACTAAAGAGTTTATGAAAGAATCTCTTACTATATATTTTCTACAACCGCAAATTAAGAAAACAAAAATATCACTGTTTTAGTAATAATTTGAAAAAGGCTAAGTTACAATGTGATTTAAATGTTCGAAACTACAGTTTGACAACATGTGATTAAACTGTTATTTAGCCCCATGGAAACAATACGTTAAATAACATTTTAATAACGAGAATATAGAAAAACTAAATTAAAACATCATACCACAGTACCATGAAAAAAGAACACTTACTGATGAAAACAGGTCCAGGGTCATCAGGCAAACAGACATCCTTAGATTTGACTACAATTCCAGAATCTAGTGTGACGTCCTTGCCAGCCTTGAGTTGGCCGAGCAATGGACCTGGTGGCACTCCTGCCTCCACACAGCGCTCTAGAGAAAGCGCGCCTGGTCGCGGCTGCAACTGGCACACATAGCACATGGACGTATGCTGTTCGCGCCTGTCCTGCGCTAGCTGGACCGGTAGCGGAGATGGTGTGGATCTAGTACCGCTGACTGCAATCATCAATGGGTCATAGTTACTGAGTGTTGACATATTACCAGTAAAAAACTGAATTATCTTGGTGTTTTTTAAAATGTATAAAATTTTACTGTGCCTCAAAAATTGCATTATTATTGACAATAGTTTACAGTCCAGTAATTAGAATGTGTATATATGATTATTATTGTTATCAAAAGGTTTTACATATATTATCATTTCAACTTTATTCATTAAAAATATTGCAATGTACCAAGATTAAGTTACTTTAATCAGAGAAATAAACGATGATTTAAATTTGATTTCCAGAGCCGATAATCTTTATTCTTCATTATAATTACTCCTGTAGCTTTTCTACCACTAACATCTTCGAAGGCCGTGATCTGACGGCTAGTAACCGCACTTCACGCACAAAGTATAAAAAAAATCTATCGAAATCTTCCACGACAGTGTCACTATACGCGTAAAAAACGGCTACAGGAAAGAATAAACAAGAAATTAAGACAAGCAGGACACCTGAACGACACCGATTTCGATTCCTTCTTCGGTGCTTTCGCTTACTTTCATGTGCATAGTAATCCGTATCATCATCACTCAATTCATCCTGATTACATGACTGAGATCGTCTATTTCCTCGGCTTTTTTTGCTACGTGTTGAAGTTGAGGCATCAACTGTTTGTTGTTCGGCTTGTGTATTTTTTTCATTTTCTGTTTGATACTCTTTTGTCTCATTGCAGTTATTTAAACATTCAGATCTGGTAATACATACATAAGAAACAGACATAACATTATCTTCAAATTTCTCTGTTGTTTTGCAATCTGCCATTCTTATTGTTAAATCTTTCAAAACAACAAACCGTCTTGTTGCAATGAACAATTCATCCTACAAATATGTAAATATTATTTTACACCTTACAATAATTCTATTTTAACATTACCAATCCTTCAGGTCCGTGAAGAGTTATTTGTGGCACACCAACATCTTGAATTGTTAAAGATACTCCAGGTAATCCACCAATATTATCCCATGTTGGACGAGTAATAAAAATATGTTCCAATTTAGACAATTTCATTTTGTGTTCATGAGCAAGTCTCTGTGTACCTTCTCCACAATTAAATAGATACCTATAATACAGAATTTTATGTTGAAATTAATTAATTAAATAATATATTCATACCTAGATTGATCTGTAAACATGTACAGAGATTTTGGTGCTCCTTCTGCACCTGTACCCAATACTTGCAGTGTAACTTTTCCTGGGACATATTTTTTAAATTTTTCTTTAATTTTAAGACGCTGTCGTTGAGCCTGAGCTATGTGTTTTGGTTCTTTGGGCATGGTTTCTAATAATTTTTCAAGGTTGGTTTTAGAAAATTTAGAAATATACTTGTAGAAATTAGTCAGGAACGAAACCTTTAAACTGATGCAAGTTTGTGTGAACATTCGAATATATAGCTATAACAAAATTTAAAGAAGTAATAAAAATAACATCACATGGTGAAATACATGAATTTGACGGTTTAAAAATGTATTGATACTGTCAGAGCACTGTCACCAACTCCATTGAAACCAAATTCCCCACCCCGAGACATGAAATTTCAAGATAAAAATCCCTTTTATGTCAGTGGTGGTGAACCCAAGGAGTTATAAGGAGAGAAGAGTTTTCTTTCGGTAAGCGATCCAATCCAATCTGATTGAACAGATCCGATTGTATGACGTCACAACTGATTGAAACCGTGATTCAAAAGAACTACGTTTTGTATAATTGCAATCTATAGAAATTTGCCATTTGCAGCCGTAACCTCAATATAAGATTACTCTACCAACATAATTTTAAAAAATGTCTTATTTGTAAGAATACAATCTAATATATTCTACTTGATTCATATTTCTTTTTATTTATTTAAATACACAAACGAAGTCAGTCAAAAAAGGAACAGCAATCCCTTCTTTATGCCAATGGCACACTCGTCGAGGAGCATGAATGAGCGTCGAGGAACTCATCGATGAAACAATAGAACGCACCCGTCATCGATGAAAAATAGAGGGGCCTCCATTTCCATCGAGGAGTTCCTCGATGAAACGATTCTGTCTCATTTCACACGTATTATTGTGTCTCATTTCATGTTAAGCCCCTGGCACATATAGCGTCAAAACTCCGAGTCTACCAGACTCGGAGTTTTGACTGCCAAAAATAGAAACGCCTCTATTTTCAGCAGTCACGACTGCCGAAAACCAACTTCATTATGATGCTGGTTTTTTCCACATCTTCCTTTGTTGTTTGACGTATGAATTATTATTGTTTATGTTTTTGTTTGATTTTTGTACATTTTTATAGTTAAATTCATTTACTTTATACATAGTTAGAAACTTTTAAGTTTCCATATTTCATTTATAATTCAAGTCATTTTTTTAAATTTATTTTTTTGTTTTATATATCCTAATTTATAGTTTTTATATTTCTTAATAATCGACAAACATTTTAAATAATATATTTAAGTTTTTATATTTCATTTATAGTTCATGTAATTTTTATTTAATTTAATTTTTTTCTTTTATATTTCGTAGTTTATAGTTTTTATATTTCTTAATAGTCGATAAATATTTTAAATAATACAGATTAACAAATAACACGTTAAAATTAACAAATATTTATTTCTGACTGTCAGAAACACCGACTCTATATGTGACACCCGTTTTGGACGTGACTCTCAGTTTTTCAGCAGTTTGTAGCAGACTCGGAGTCTTGACGCTATATGTGCCAGGGGCTTTAGCGTGGGCTGTCATTTTGGTTTTGCTTTGTGCTATTTTTTCGTGTTTGTTTATTTTATCAGTCAGGGTGCGTTCTGTTGTTTCATCGATGAGTTCCTCGACGCTCATTCATGTTCCTCGACCAGTGTGCCATTGGCATAGGGACACGACAGAGGTTGATTTTGAATCGGCGCATGTGCTTTCCATTTGTTTTGTGTCGCTGTAGTCGGCGAATGTAATAAAGAATTTTGGAACCGAACTTTCACTAATCGATATATTTTGTTATAAGGTTTTATAAAATGTATACAAAAATAAAATGATTGATGACGTCATTGTAATTCTCTAGTTGCAGCGCTGGTGTGCGACTTTGTAAAAAATAATAAATTGTGTAATGCTGCCCTCTCTAAATCAAGTCGTGAACTTTTCACTCATCCCTCGTACGTTTTGTACATGGCAGTCGTTCTAGAGTTAAAATTTCTTTTCTTCGTTTTTCTTCCAGTTGTCAATGTGACATTTTACTAGATTTTGTAGATATTTAAAAAAAACTAAAGAAATGCATCCTTTAGAAGATAAAAAATTGGAAATTGAAAGCAAGTTTGAAAAGGTAGGTATATAAATGCGAATATTAAATTAAATTTTAAAATTTATATATGCATTAGTCACATAAATTTTGTAGGAACAAGCAAACTTGACATTATTGAAAGAACGAATTTCCAAAAGTGCTCAACTGACACAAGGAATGGATAAAATATTAAATTCATTTGAACAAAGATTATCTAAACTGGAAGAAACAATTCTACCAGTTTACAATAACACTGAAAATTTACGACGATGTCAATATAGTGAGTTACTATACGAGTATATTTTTATAATTTGAATGACTTTATTTTATTTAGATATTGAGCTTACACTCCAGTCATTGGATAATGTGATTGGTTTTTATAATGTGTGTCATGAAGTTGAGGATGTAATTAGAAAGGGTCCCAGTTCAGAAGGATCAGGTTTAGATACATTCCTTCAAGCTATGAATCGATTAAACAAAGCTACATTATATTTTCAGAGAAATAATCCAGAAAGTGTTGAACTTGAAAATGTGGTATGGTGGTATTATCTTTTCCAGAAATAAAATAAAATAAATATATCATTACGCCTTTTACCCATTACTGGGCGTGGCACTCTACCGAAGCAGATCTCGGCAAGTGATATATTTATGCGCGTGAATTGCGGTTACCAGCCGTCAAATATATAACTGATTTTAAAACTATGAAATTTACTGTAGTATTATTTAGTATTTATACTACAACGTACTAAATCAAGTCCTGTATATTCCATAATAAATGTACTGCTTATAATTACACTGAAGCGTCACCCTCTAACTAAATTAGTATTAATGTATTAAATAAATCGTAATTATTACACTAGCTCAATATTGTTCTTCTTTAATAGTGAATAAATAATTTCGCTTTATTTTGATGCTTGCTACAGTTTGCTTTTTTTAAAATTAAATGTATATTCTTAATCTTGTTTAGACATCACTTTTTACATCTGGAGGTGATACATTACAGCGTGAATTCAAAGATTTATTATCTAAACATTCTAAGCCTATGTTGCCAGTAGTATTGCTGAATATAATCAACATGGACGATGGTAAGAAACTTATTTTTAAACAATTTTATTAGTTAGAACTTTACTTATTTCTTAAATAATCACATATTGACAAAATTAATTTTGTTATTATAATTTTTAATTCAAATTAATTTTTAAAATTGTATAATTTATTTGAATATGTTAGTATCTGCAATGGTAATGCGTAATTATTTTATGTTTGTAAAGATACGTCCGGAGAAGACGCGCCAATGCCCCAGATTCCTGATACTGTCGTCAGTAATTTAGAAAGAATAGCGGATTGGTTAATAGCAAACAGCCGGGACGAGTTTATGACTGTATATGGCAAAATTCGTGGGTCAATTTTGATCCGGTCTTTGCAGATGTTAAAAGAACATCAGAGATCTGTTAGTGGAGGCAGTGTTCAGGGGTTGCAGATGAACATGAGCTCACCAATGCTTGTAAGATTGTTGTATTTATTAAATTGGAATAGTGTCAGTAATTCTCATTTTAGAGGGCCAAGTTTCCCACTAGACATGAAGCTAATAGAAAACCTTCTACCAGGCGTTTGCAACATGTGTACGTATACATTTTATTCTTGTATATTAAATAGTTACAAAAATTAGCTTGGCTATGTATCTAGAGAAGGCAACTCTACGTTCTTGTAATACAGCATACATCTTTGATAAAGTCTAACCTCATAAACAAGATTTTAAGTATAAATCAAAATTTTATTTAAATTTTATTAATTTTCTCTAATTTATTTTTTCAAGTATTTTCAATATTATTAAATAATTTCACAATTAATTAGAACTAGAATCACTTACCTAATACTGTTAACCATAAGGCAAATTATATACATTTTTAATACGCAAACAATTAAGAGATATATTTTTTTTTACAAATTAAACTATTTTTATTGTTAAATAACACAAATAAAATAAATAAAAATAATTTCTGTCATAAAATTAACTTTAAAAATTATCATTGTCACTGTACTTCAAAGTCATTCATATGACAAAATTTACAAAAATAAATATATCATCACGCCTAATGGGTGGACCATTACGATAAGTAATATATTTAGGCGCATGCAATGCGGTTACCAGCCGTCAAATCACGGCCTCCAAAGATGTTAGTGGTGGGGGAGCCGCAGGGGTGATATTAATTTGGTGAAAATTGTTTGTCGGCTGTGGGAATCGAAATATATATACATATATATATATATATATATATATATATATATACATTTATTATATATATAAATATATATTTATATATATATATATATATATATATACATTTATTATATATGTATATATATATATATATATATACATTTATTATATATGTATATATATATATATATACATTTATTATATATGTATATATATATATATATATATATACATTTATTATATATGTATATATATATATATATATATATATATATATATATATATATATATACATTTATTATATATGTATATATATATATATATATATATATATATATATATACATTTATTATATATGTATATATATATATATATATATATATATATATATATATATATATATATATATATATATATATATATATATATATATATATATATATATATATATATATATATATATACATATACATTTATTATATATGTATATATATATTTTACGATTATGAAAAAATGCTATTCTAAAATGTATGATCCATTCTTTTTGAATAAATTGTTTTGAGATTTTGGAGAAATTCTTAAAAGTAGAAAAACATTAATTTTACTATGTTAACATAGAGGTGACAACATGAAAAAATCTCAAAAATTTCCTTCTTTAAAAGAGGATTAATTGGTATTTTATCAGATTTTTCCCATTGGTTCAACCAATCGAAAAAATTAAAAACTGTGTTCCAAAACTGTGATTTCCGTTCCACGTAACATTAAAAAGTAATTGAAAAAAAATCACAAAAATTCTGCAGAATATCTATTTGCATTTAAGATTTTATCAGAATCTTTTACAAGTGCCTCATGTAATATAAAAAATCGCATTTAAATAATACCTTATTTTAGAGTAGCATTTTTTTCATAAGCGTAGTACCCATAGAAAAAAGATATACAATTAATTATTAAAAAAAACAACTAATTTTTGGCTATTTCTATAAGGGTGGCGATGGTCTGGGTAACACCCGAAAACGCCAGTTAGAACTCATTCAAACAAATAACTTTTCTTAGTTCAAATTTTTTATTTGGAGCCCCAGTTCATAGTTATTGGCGTTTTATTGTTTTTCGAAAAATCGGCATTACTCTCTTATATTTTAAAAATACAAAAACTTTCAGCATTTACTTTAGGTTCTCTAAAATATTTGTATTTACAATTATTTTCTATTTTATCAAATTTCAAAACAAGATATTTTGCAAACCACTCGATCGATTTTTGAAAATAAAACATTTATTATATCCTTAAACTATCTACTATAACATTTGTCTGAAACATTTTTTTCGATCTGTCCAAAAAAAGTTTTTATTCAAATTGAATTACAAGATAAATTTTAACAAACTGCAACAATCATTTAAAACAAAGTAGGCTTGCTGCCATTAAACAAGAAAAATAAAACAATGAACAATGAAACAACAAGGGAGGAACTAAATTTGATTTTAAAAATGGCCATCATTCGCAGCAACGCAAGCCCGGCAGCGTGTTTTAATATTAGAATAGACACTTGCAAGAGCTGCCTGCTTGTCTTTTATATCTACTGCTGCAGCTACTATTCTAGCCACCAGTTCTAATTCGGTGTTTACTGGTGTCTCATATATAGAGGTCTTCATCTGACCCCAGAAAAAGAATTATAGGGGAGTTAGGTCGGGACTCCAGGCTGGCCACGTAACAGAACCTCCTCTCCCAATCCACTTATTCGGATATTCTCTATTTAGTAGTGCTATGATTTCTCGGGTTGTGTGAACCGGTGCTCCATCATGTTGAAATCAAAGTCTTCGTCTGATGTCTTCGTCTTGCAAGTGTTTCTTCTGATATTAGTAGCGTTCGATTTGCACCAAATCTCAGTTAATCTCACCTCACCTCAGTTTGACAGCTTTTTTGTGCTGTTCTATTTGCACTGACACAACTGAGATCAAGTGAGACACTCACTTCCCCCCTTGCCGATGCTGCACTACCTATTTCACTGGTGCGTACTGAGATTTTCTACTCAGTTAGAGTGGGGGTAGAATTCGTTATGTTTTGTTTGTAGTTTGAATATTTGGAAGTTATTTAATATTTTTTTTAAATTGTACATGTTATTATAAATCATGTCTCACAGCTAACTGCCAACAAAAACATCAAGCAAATCATGTGTTGTCCGCGAAATGATACTACAACGTTCGTCACGTAACCGACTCAGTTCAGACCTGTCAAAACCCGTTCGATTTGTGATCGAAAAAATATCATCTCATTTCAGACAATCTCAACTCAGTTGAAATGAACTGAGGTGAGATTGTTTGCAAATCGAACGCTACTATTAAACATGCTGCCGGGCTTGTGTTGCGGCGAATGGTGGCCATTTTTAAAATCAAATTTAGTTCTTCCCTTGTTGTTTCATTGTTCATTGTTTTATTTTTCTTGTTTGTTTGTATAAATTTTACATTAAAAAAAGCTTATATCTATTATTTTCTTTATAAAAATATGTCTGTAACACTGTTTACCGTAATAATTCATAACTAATTACTAACTTTATACTTCATTTTTAACTCTACATTTTTAATTATTAACAGGCAAATTCACAAAACGGCTTAGCGCTAACACCGTTTTTAATATTATCTATAACTCTGTTTCAAATTAAAACAGATTAAAGAAATAAACTTTACTCAAGTTAAAATAAACTTGAAAAGAGAATTAAAAACGAAATAAAAAATGATAAAATAAAATAAATAAATATATCATCACGCCTTCTACCCATTACTGGGTGTGGCACTCTGCTGAAGCAGATCTCGGTAAGTGATATATTTTGCGCGTGAAGTGCGGTTACCAGGCGTCAAATCACGGCCCCCAAAGATGTTAGTGGTGGAGGAGCCACAGGGATAGCTTTTTCAAATTATGAAAAAATGAAAAAATGGTGTTCGCACTAATCCGCTTTATGAATCTGCCTGTAAGGGGTTATACTACCCATGCGCACTGGAGAGTGAGCCTTTTTTTGGGATTTTTTTTCCCGATTATTAATTAATGGATTAAAATTGAATTTGGAGACTTCATTATACATGTATTAAGGTTTATAAAAATATGTTTTATTTAAATTTACGATACAAAATGGCGTCCTGTCACTAGATGACTTGAGCACATGTTTTTTTAGGACGAAATCGGCGTGCACTGTATCAGTCTCCGTACACCACCTAGAGCAAAAAAATATTTTTTTCCTTAATCTACATTAGTTTTTCTTTTAAATAAAAAATACTTTAATATACCTTAATACATGTATAGTAAAATCTCAAAATTTAATTTTAATCCATTTATTAGTAATCGGGAAAAAAATCCCAAAAAAAGTTCAGTGCGCCTGGTTATAACCCCTTAATATCGATCTGATATTTTAAATTTTAAATTGCTACTATGTTGAAGTTTATATTTAATTTAATTTGTAGTTTTGAGAAAAAAGCCAACAGAATGTTGATGAAAGCATCACAGACTTTGGAGCATTCAACTGGACTATCTTTGGGAGGTAGACGTACTTCTGCACATTTAGGTAATAAAAAGTACGAGTATATTATGAAATATTATTTGAAAAATTTACATATTCTCTTAGACACAAGTTACAGTGGAGAAGAAGTTGATAACGAACAAGAAATGGAAAACTATTTAGTTTGTGTGGTAGCACTACACCGTTTGATGCAAATAGAGCAAAGTCTCATGCGTGGAATTATACCATTACCCCATCAACCCCGGGTATTCGAACTTGTAATCAGAGAGGCCATGGATGTCATTGTTCAGGATGGTGAAGTAAAGAAAAATAATAGTCATACTTTCAAGAAACGAATAATTGTATTTATTTTCTTTTTGTAGAATATTGCATCACGAGCAAAACGCTGCATTAGCAGACATGATTATGCTGCTGTTTTAGTTGTTTTCCCTATTATAAAACAACTTTTGTCTTTGAAACCAGATTTTGAAAGGACTGTTGAGGAATGTGATGTTACTGTACGATCTAAATTTAATTCTATTTTGAATATTTTACACAATACTGTAAGTTAACACTAATCAATTCAATATAAAATGTCTTTAAGAGTTTATTAATTTATATTTTCCATTTTGTACTATTTAAGATTGCAATTTTACATTTTTGATAAAAAAAAAATTATTTGATCTAAAGTAGATATTATTAAATTTGAATATTAAATGGATTACTGGCTTAATTTGGTTAATAAAATTGCAAAAATTGAAACAATTTTTATTTTATTATTCGACAGCAAAGTAGATATTGTAAATGAAGGGATTCATAATTTTCTTTAAGTTGCATAATTATATTTCGGTAAATGTTATGTTGTGATAGTATTAAAATTTAATGTTTTAGGGTGCAAAAGCATTGGAAGAATTTATAGAAAATTTGCGATCAGAATCTGTAACTCAATTACCACCTGATGGTACAGTTCACGAATTAACTAGTAATGTTTTAGTATTTCTAGAGCAATTGCTAGATTATTCTGATACTATTGGAGGAGTGTTGTCTCGAGATGCTACCTATAGTACTACAATCGATAAAATACAAAAACCAGTGGATAGAAATAGCGCCTTGTTGGGAGTTTATATTAGTAAGTTTAAATGTAATACATATATGAATAAAAATTTGATCACATCTATTGATTTTAGGAAAAGTTCTTAGTCAACTAAATCATACATTGTTCAGTAAAAGCGAGCAATACAATGATATAGCATTGAAATCTATATTTAGATTAAATAACAATAATTATGTTCTGAAATCACTACAGAGGAGTAAATTGCTAGAACTTGTAGCTATAACAGAACCTCATTGTGAACAAGAGTTTTACAAATTGATTCATGAACATAAAAAAACATATTTTCAAAGGTTCGTATTTACTTTGAGTTATAAACGTTTAATAACAGCTTTTCCATTTTTACCACGTGTACTTAAATAGGATGTTTTCGCTGGTATATAAATAAAAGTAAATATATCATCACGCCTTCTACCCATTACTGGGTGTGGCACTCTGCCGTAGCAGATCTCAGTAAGTGATATATTTTGCGCGTGAAGTGGGGTGTCCAGCCATCAATTCATGGTCCCCAAAGATATTAGTGGAGGAGCCACAGGAGTAGTTTTAATGTGGTGAAAATTGTTTCTCGGTTGTGGGAATCGAACCTGTGTTCTCAAATCCACAGGTCAACTCGATACCACTGGGCCATCTATTCCATCTTTTTTTGATGTTTTCACTTGTATACTTACCTATAAAAGATAATTTAACTTGTTCGTTTTGTTAACATTCAAAGATTACATATTTCCAAATTTTTGTTAATAAAAAAGGACACCACATGTTCATATTATAATTACATTTTTAATACAATATTATTTTCTTTCATTAATTTTATAAAAATACACAAAAAAGATGTTAATTTGATAGATATTTGTTTAACTAGTGTTGAAAGTGTACCTTTCTCGAACAAATGTTGCAGGCTGAGCGAAAGTAATATTCTCGTTCAATATACAGATAAACGTGAGATAAACCCTCGATCCCTACTATTGAGTAGAGATTGTTTTTTATTCATGCTTATTTTATTTGTAAAATGAAATTTGTTAGAACTCCGTATAAAGCATGATTTATTCTACATAATTATAAAACATTATTTATTTTCATTCACATAAGTATTTCATAAAATAGTCTCCTACAATTTCAGTTTTCTCCTGTACTTAGAATTCTAAAATTGCAACATTACAAAATAACAGCCTTATATTTGAAAACAAAAAAATCAATTTGATTGACTTTATTTGGATTTAAATATTTAATTCAAACAGAACTGTTACACAAAGACCTTGGCCAAAATTTGTTTTAGTTGGAGTAAATTATTGAACTATATTTGGGCGTCAGATGATTCTCCTATTAATCTTGTTCATGGACATGGTGAAAGATTGAGAGATAAAGATCGAACTGTAATTAAGGACAAATTTGCGGTATGTATAAGTGTACTTTATAGTGACAAAAGAAAAAAAATACAAAATATTTATGTTTGTAGGGCTTTAATAAAGAAATGGAAGAAATATCAAAAGTACAGAGAAGTTATTCAATTCCTGATGTTGAGCTCAGAGAAAGTTTGAAAAGAGACAACAAGGAATATATTTTACCAAAGTATAATGCATTCTTCCAAATTCACGTCAGTGTGAATTTTACAAAGAATCCTGAAAAATATATTAAATTTACACCGGAGCAAGTTTCTGCTAATATTGATAGATTTTTCGATGTTGCAGCCTAAAATTTTATATACATATGATATTTCAAATGATGTAAATATGAAATATTTCTTTAATACTGTATGTATGATACAGATTTTGAACAAATAAAATGTAAGGATATAATTATGTAACTATTATCAATAAAAAAAAAAAAATCAAAAGGCGTTGATATATTTGTAACCTATAAAAGTCTGACAACATGAATGTCAGAAAGTTGATAAAACATTTGAAGAACAGTTATAGTTTGCAAAGATATTATTCAAATAGAAATATAATAAAATTAAAAGAACGCGGAATGTTCCAAGATATTTTTCCAGATACATCGGCGTACGCATTTTTAGGTTATGTTTTTTATTTTGATTAAATTTTATTTAAATTAATTTTGTAGGTATGAAGTGACTGATTTATGCAATGCATCTCCACAAACAGTTTACGCTGGATTTGATCCAACAGCAGATAGTTTACATGTAGGAAATTTATTAGTTTTAGTTAATTTATTGCACTGGCAAAGAGCGGGTCACAATGTTGTAGCAGTGGTAAATAATTATTTAAATAATTTATATCAGACAGATTATTAATTTATTTTAATTCAGTTAGGAGGTGCAACTGGTCGAATAGGAGATCCAAGTGGCCGAAGTACTGAAAGAGCAGAGTTAACATCTTCGTTTATAGATGAAAATATTGCTGCAATTTGTTCTGACATTCAAAGAATATTTAAGAATCATGAAAAATATTTTTGGCCAAATAAAGAAGAATCATTGCCTAGAGTAAAGTATGTATATGTAAACAGATGCAGTAATTTAGGAAGAACTTATTACTGTTACACTATGAAATGAAAGCCCGAAAAATGTACCTTCTAAGGTAGATATCTGGATTCATAATTAAACTTGATTTTTTTTAATAGAATTATTAATAATGAATCATGGTATAATAACATGAGCGCCGTACAAATGATAGGACACATCGGTAGAAATTTTCGAATGGGAACAATGCTTTCTCGAACAAGTGTTCAAACTAGATTAAGTTCAGCAACAGGGATGAGTTTTACGGAGTTTAGTTATCAATTATTTCAAGCTTATGATTGGTTACATTTATTGCAGAAATATAATTGTAGGTTCCAGGTAAAACAACAACTCGAAATATACCTACTCATTTGTTTTATATATAAATATATTTATAGGTTGGTGGTAATGATCAGATGGGTAATATTATGTCTGGGCATGACCTTATAACTAGAGTTACAAAAAAAAAAGTCTATGGTAATTATTATAATAACATATTTATACTTACAATTAAACAGTACATTTACATTAATGATTAGTAAGAGTATATTCTATTTAAATTTATATAAAGTATATTTTAGGTTTAACTTTACCATTAGTAACAACAGAAGTTGGTGATAAATTTGGAAAATCTGCAGGAAACGCTGTTTGGCTGTCTGAGAAAAAAAGTTCACCATTTAATTTATATCAATTTTTAATTAGAAGCACAGATGCAGATATTGAAAAGTTTCTTAAATTATTTACATTTGATTCCGTTGAAAGTATAGCAGATTTAATACATAAACATAAACAAAAACCAGAACTTAGATTAGCTCAAAAACGATTAGCTGAACAAGTTACTCTTTTAGTTCATGGCGGTAAATATGGTATAAGTCTTAGTTATACTACTATTAATTTTAGTTTATTTATAGAAGCAGGATTAAATTCCGCACAAATTGCATCTTCAGCATTATATGAGGGAAATTTAGAATCATTGAGACAAATCCCCACATCAGACCTCAAACAGATTTTTAATAATGCTATTTCAGTTGAATTATTACCAGAAGCTGGAATGACAGTTTTGGAATTAGCAATGAAGGCAAAATGTTTTCCTACGCAAAGTATGTATTTATGTTTATCAAATTATAAGGAATACGTAACTAAAATTTTAAAACACAAAATATATTATAATAACATGTTTGTTCATACTTATTTTACTTGAGATAAATTATTGGAAGTATATATATATATATATATATATATATATATATATATATATATATATATATATATATATATATATATATATATATATATATATATATATATATATATATATATATATATATATATATATATATATATATATATATATATATATATATATATATATATATATATATATATATATATATATATATATATATATATATATATATATATATATATATATATATGTATGTATATGTGTGTGTGTGTATATATATATATATATACATATACTTTATTACTAACTTTATGAAATATTCCAGATGATGCATTACGAATAATTTCTGCAGGAGGATTTTATATTAACCATCAACGAGTTAAAAATATTAACGAAGTTTTATGCCCATCAGCACATTTTCTTTCAAATGGAATTACTTTAATTAGAGTTGGAAAAAAGAATTATTATATTGTTAAATGGTTCAAATGAAGATTATATAAGTAACAAATGTAGTTATTGTATCCAATAAATTATTCAAATATAATTGTCTGTTCTTAAATTCTGTAGTAAATTATAAATAATTGATGATAATAGATTTATGTCTTGAATAGGAATTTTTGTATAATCGGCTACTTTACCACATGTACCATTATAATCAAATAAATTAATATTTTTACAAATTTTTAACGCACATACTAAAATTCCCGTCGGAAAATATAATTTACGTTCATATAAAGTTCCTAATAATAATTTAGTGATATTATTTTTAGAATAAACTTCATCTAGAAGTTCAGTAATAATTTTAGAATTAAGATAAAACAAATGCAAAATATCCAAGCATTGTTTACGTATTAATTCTATAAATTCAATTGGTTTTACAAATACTTCTATTAATACATTCATATCATCCATTGTTGATAATAATGGAATATGACATTTCAAATTTATCATAATTGTTTTTTCTGCGTTTTGTATTGAATTTAAATTATATTTCTTCAAACCTTCTTTTCGCATGAATGAAAGAATTGTAGAACCTGACAAATCAGAGCGTTGTCCAGTGTGTTTATTACATATTAATATTAGTACGAGTACTATTAAAATAGGTTCTTTTAGTTCAATATTTCCTTCTCTAGCTATATCTAAATATTTTCCAATAACATCTACCGTCATGAAAAAAACATTTCTTTCTATTTCCAGTTTTTCGCAAGAATACATCACAAATGCAACTGTATGTTTATCAATTGATGGTTTGGGAAAATGCCTGGTGGTTTCGTTTGAATGATCTAGCCATTCTTTAATCATTTCTTTTTCAGACATATGACAATATTGTTTTTTGGTGTGCTTTTCTTCATTTGGAATCATCTTAGTTGAATTCGATCTAAAAATATTGTATTTAATTAATTGTTAGTCAGTACCTCTTAAAAAAAAGGCAAGTATGAAACGATAAAAAATTTGATATAAAATGTTATTTTCTTATGATGTAGATTAATATCATTCTTCTACAATTCATTCAAACAATTCTTTTCTTGCATAAAAACAAGATTATTATATTATTAGTTAATTCTGTGTACATGTTTATTTTAAAAATTCAACAAATTAAAAATTATACATACATGGAAGCTACATAAATATATTTATTCAAACAATAGGTAATGATAAATTTTGTATTGTCAAAATAATAATATTACAAATTAATAATTTTTGTTTTCTTGTATGGTTATGCAGTTATTTGTTTTGCATTGCCTACTTTGTTTTAAGCCGCATTCACATCACGAAATTTGGTGAAATTTGTAACATGAAATTTCTGGAAATGTACTTCTTGCATTCACAACTCGAAATGTCGACATCTATTATTTTTTTAATGTACCATCTACCAGCTATTTTTCGATTCGCTTGTTATTAAAAAGCCCCTGACACATATAGCGTCAAAACTCCGAGTCTGCTACAAACAGCTGAAAAACTGAGAGTCACGTCCAAAACGGGTGACACATATAGAGTCGGTGTTTTTGACAGTCAGAATTAAATATTTGTTAATTTTAACGTGTTATTTGTTAATTTGTATTATTTAAAATGTTTATCGACTATTAAGAAATATAAAAACTATAAACTACGAAATATAAAACAAAAAATTAAATAAAAAAAAAAATACATGAACTATAAATGAAATATAAAAACATAAATGTATTATTTTAAATATTTATAGACTATTAAGAAATATAAAAACTATAAACTAGGATTAATAAAACAAGAAATTAAATTTTAAAAAATTTACATGAACTATAAATGAAATATGAAAACTTAAAAGTATATAACTATGTATAAAGTAAATGAATTTGACTATAAAAATGTACAAAATATCAAACAATAATAATTCATACGTCAAACTACAAAGGAAGATAGCGAACAAGCCAGCATCATAATGAAGTTGGTTTTCGGCAGTCTTGACTGCTGAAAATAGAGGCGTTTCTATTTTTGGCAGTCAAATGGCAGACTCGGAGTTTTGACGCTATATGTGTCAGGGGCTTTAAGAATCCCAAAAAAACGTCACTTTTCAAACCTCTGTCAATTTGTCAGTTTTGAAGCAAATTGGATGAATTTTTTTTTTCGAAGTAGCCCAAAGTCTAGTCTTTGAAAAGCTGTGAATTGATTTTGACTAAACTCCCTTTCCCTTCTCCCAGCCACCCCCAAACGAGAACAACTTTTTTTCAAAAAAAAAGATGATTTTTAAAGCTTTCTATGGGAATCATCAGCCGTCAATTGACAAATGTGTCATCAGATAATGAAAATATGGACATTTTTGTTACTGGAACGTAAAAGAACATCAAAATCGCATAATTTTTTAAAAAGTTATGATTTTTTGAAAAAATAGAGACATTTGCAGAGGTTGGCATTCAATTGTCCATACGGACACTCAAACGCACACGCACACACACACGCACACAGGCACACAGGCGCACAGGCACACACGCACATACACACACACACAGACGACGCACACGCAGATGTAAACGCAAATGTTCACGCACACGCCATACTGAAACAATTGGTGAAATAAACTTTTTTTCAAAAAATCATAACTTTTTTTCAAATCATCCGATTTTGATGCCGTTTTACATTCGAGTAACAAAAGGTCCATTTTTTCATTATCTGTAAATAGATTTATCAATTGACGGCTGATGATTCCCATAGAAAGCTTGGAAAATCACCTTTTTTTATAAAAAAAGTGGTTCTCGTTTGGGGGTGGCTGGGGGAAGGGAAAGGGTGGTTAATCAAAATCAATTCACAGCTTTTCAAAGACTAGACTTTGGGCGAGCGTTTGAGTGTCCGTATGTGTTCGAGTGTCTACGTACTACGGACAATTGAATGCCAACCTCTGCAAATGTCTCTTTTTTTCAAAAAATCATAACTTTTTAAAAAATCATCCGATTTTGATGCCGTTTTACATTCGAGTAACAAAAAGTCCATATTTTTATTATCTGTAAACAGTTTTGTCAATTGACGGCTGGTGATTCCCATAGAAAGCTTAGAAAATCACCTTTTTTTTAGAAAAAAAGCGGTTTTCGTTTGGGGGTGGCTGGAGGAAGGGAAAGGAAGGTTAGTCAAAATCAATTCACAGCTTCTCAAAGACTAGACTTTGGGCTACTTCGGAAAAAAAAATTCATCCAATTTGCTTCAAAACTGACAAATTGACAGAGGTTTGAAAAGTGACGTTTTTTTGGGATTCTTTAGGTGACCGGTTTTTTTTTTGAGCAGTGTACATATATAATAAATTACAGATCATCATTATTTTAACATTTTGTTATCCGGCAATTTTACGCAGAAACTATGTTATGTCACCGACTACTATTGGGCATGAAAAGATGAGTTAAGTCGTCACCGATTAACAAAGTGTTAATTTGATCCCGGCCATCCCTACACTAATTAATCTATTTTCCGAAGAATTATCATAAAGTTTTGATAACAAAATCCATGAAAACAGTACAAAATATACACTGAGCTTCCGTTCAAAGAAAAAATAATTTATTAACATGATTTTAAATTCACAAAAATTTACTTTTTTAATCTGATCGTACTAAATATTTATTGTACATTAAATACATACATTTTAATACCTAACCAGGATACTGACAAATATACAAAATTAGGGATAAAATCGTAGTCATAAAAAGTTTTACCGTTAAAAAACGTTAGTTAATCTAATCAGGACTATCGGCGTAAATTTAGAGAAATAAATACATTCACGTAAAAGTATTACAATGCAAAAAATAACCCCTGCAGTTCATTAATCTAGTCATTTTAAAATGTTTAGCGGAAATAATTAGTAATATGCTGAATTTGCATAACGCTTCATCGTATTACAGTTAGCCATAGTGAAATTAGCAGCCGTAAATTACTATTTTGTCTATTTCTCAAAACCAGTTAACTTTTACAGTGAAACCACAACTCTAATCAAATAAAGAAGACAATTTTTCAGACAAAACAGAAACACATTTATCTTAAATCTGGTATTGTCTAAATATTATGCTTTTTGAAATCTTAGTTTGCCAAACTATCATAGAACTGCGAAATTTATGATTTAATACAAGGAATCTAAATATATTAAGAAAATGTTTTAAACGGTATATTTATATTGAGGATAAAAGGCTGTATTTACATTGTCGATTACGCTCAAACTATTATCATACTGAAAGGATGACGGTTATCATTTTGTACAAAACCTGTAATATTTAAAAATATATATATTTTATAACAAGTATGTATTATTCAGTATTCGTTTAGTATTATATCGGTCAATGAAAATTTAATTTTTTCTTTGTAACTTTTTTCTTGTTTCATAGTTCTACATTCATATATTAACTAAGTTTATTTTACCCTCGAGAGCACCAGGATGTTAAGATTTTTATTATTAATCGCACTACCCTACTGAGGTTTTATCGAAGGTGTTATTCAATTTGGGGCTTTTTCTTTAACTAAAAGCATTCGAAGATCTTGCAGAAAACTACAATGTCAGGAAGCGTTGACAATGCGGATTATTCTGCGTTGGTCCAAAATGGCTTAATCATTGCTTTATATAACAGCAATTTGCTAATGAAGAGGATAGATTTTCTTCCGATGAGCCAAGCAGCTGTTTTATCTTCAATCCAAATTTATTTCGTTTGATCCGAATGTGTTTATATCATATCAGCCACTAACTTGCCTCCGTTTATTACTATAATAGAATTAGACCTATATTCTTCTATAGAAGTTTCGGGTTGGAAGCCAATTTTGAATCATATTGACATGTAGCGTACGTAGTAGTTAGTCTAAAAAGTCAAATTATGATACCGATATATCACTAAATTCATAATTATCAAGAGACTAACGACTAATAAATTTATACGAAATACACAATAAGCGTATTCCATTTGCCATTTGGATCAGATCTAACTTACATTTAATGAATCAAATCATTTATTTATTTCGCTGGATTACTTCACTAATTCTATTCCCGGTAATAGAATTACTCATTTTAAGTTATTTTGTAGTAATTCACTCCAATAAATGCATCAGTTTGCTTAATTCAGTTCATTTCGTCATGTTGTCTAATTCATCTGAACTGATTTAAATGATCCAAGTGACAAATGGAATACAGCTATTATTTATACTTAAAATACAATATTTTTATTTATGGTTAGTCTGAGGGTATAATTATTAGTTTTAGGGTTTTGTGCGTATTTATATGAAACAAAAGTCAGGTTATATTGTATATATATCGAGTGTTAAATATTCAAAGTAAATATTGAGACACATTCTTAATTCATAATTTAATGTATATAAAACATTTATTTTCGCTTTTTTATAACGCTTTTGTGCCATTTTCAACTACGACAATTTTGAACTTCCCGCTGAAAGTAGGCCGAGAGACTACACTTTTTCCAATATGGCGCCTTACTGCCCGTCACACGCTTCTAACACAGGATACGCAATCCAGTAATTAATAGAGATCAGTGGTCAGGGGTTTTAAGGTGAACCATACGGGCTGAAGATAACAACAGAACAATTGTGGATCGATGATCTGTCTTGATCTATTTGAAATAAAATATCTTTTTTATTATAAATGAAACATATTATTTATTGTACATATTCCTGTAGTCAAAGGTTCAAAGTTTTATAATAATATTACTAATTTGAAATATCTTTCATATAATAAAAGAAAATAAATTATATATTACACCAAATTTATTTTGAATTTATTAAAAAATGGGCCCTACGATATCAATATAAAAAATACAGTAAATTATAAATACGACAGACTAAGCCTGATGAAATTTTCAGCCAAATTAAACACGAAATTTTTTTAGCAAAAAAATAAAATAGGCAAAAATACTATGAAAAACAGAGTTTTTCTTTTTTTTTCTCAAAAGTGTTGTGTTTAATTTGTCTGATTTTTTTTTTGTGTTATAGACTATATTAATTTTAAATATACATATTTTTTTAATTAAAAACGTAGGGCCCAATTTTGAGAAAATCGGGCTCAAAATTGTGAATTTGGTCCGCTTTGTTTATTTAAATTTTTTTATTTTTGTTCATGAACTACAATGTAATATGAAAGTAATACACGGGACCTCTATTCTATAACTTTACACCGATTTTCGGTGATATTTTGATGACGTCATATCACCTTTCACCAGTGATAGATGAAGGTCACATTTTTAGTAACTTTTCCTCGGTTATGTTTTCGGGTAAGTATATTTATGTTGGTATTGCATTTAAATTTTATTTACAAACACAAAGAGCGACTTTGACACATGTGAATTTGTAAAAATGGAGGTTAACCGAACGGAGAAAGTTACTGTCAAGCTGAAAAATGTATTAATAGATTTTATGAGCGACCACATGGATTTACAAGACAGCCATTTCTAATAAAATACAAATAAATAGATTAAAATGATAACTCAAAGTTAACTTGTTAATTGATGTTGTTCAACACTTCAAATATTTTTAGGTTAATGCATAATTAGCATCATTACATTTCAAATATCTAATATTTTTTAAGCAGATATATTTTAAAATAATGTATTTTACAAATGAAAATTATATGAACAGCTCAATAATACAATACAATTCACAATAAATCATTTCACACAAAATAAATTGTCCAACTATCATAAATACAATTTGTTACCAGCTACTCTAAACTCAAACGTCAGAATATTACCGGTGATAGAAATATAACACCACCTTTCTAGGTGGTGATATGTCTTCACCAAGTATGACGTCATATGGCCATGTTCGGCTGATTATCCGCTAGATGGCAGTCTGAAATATATCACCCAGTGACGCGTATCACCGGTGATATAAGTTATAGAATAGGGGTCCTGTGACATTGCAACGGCCGAATCTAATGCAACTGAATCTATTGTGACAGAATATGCATCACCCGATTATTCAAAATCCGAAAATATTTTGCTCTGAAAATAATGGCACAGAATCTAATGCAGCCGATTATGCATTATCCGAAAGGTGGGCGTGTCTGCATTATTTTATGCATCAGCCGAAAGTAGGCTGAGCCGAACGAAAGCTAGACGTTTGAAGCTACACCGGTAGATGGCAGTGTACAATAATTTTTGCTTCTTGTCACTAGAGCACCACTAGAGTATTTAGCAACACTTTATTACCGACCTGAACGAAAAAATAGAAAAATATACGACATACGTTTTTAACTGTCAAATTGACAATAATATAATAATTTTGCAATGAAATACAAAGCAACTATTAAATAATGGAAACAAGTAGACAGTTAGATTTTAATTTATAATGTTTTGTATATTAATTCTTCTACAAGTTCGTTAAGCTATTGAAATTTAAAGTTAGTTATGCAAAATTGTTTGTCCATAAATAATTAAAATTTATTATGATTCTACATTTTAGACCAGAGTGAAACTGGCAGCGGCAGCTAGCAGCGGCAATAGAGATACACCCAGTTGTGAACAAACCTTACGACAGGCATAACCAAGACCAACTGAATAACTGTGAACTACTTTTAATTAAAAAACATAACTATTATTGTATTATAACAGATTAAATGTGTATATTCTCAAATAATAAATCAAATACTATTTTACTATGAAGATAAATATGTTATATTTAAAAAAAAATACATTCACCCGCGAATATATGACTATCAATTTCCTAACCCATAACCAATAACTTCAGCAAATTATTCATTATTTCTAATCCTAAATATTCATGTGCATCAACGATTTTTTTTACACAGATACCCTATATCCCTGCGAACATTCCTGTATAGCAGTGATGTCTGATACTGCCGTCTGAAGGGCTGTACATAATTTTAATTGTGTCTCATAACTGACAATACGAAAAAAAAATTAAAAACAACCCTTATATGGTCTTGTGCATCAACAATTCTTTTTTACACAGGTACCCTATAACCCTGCAAACATCCCTGTATAGCAATGATGGTTGATAGTGCCGTCTGAAGGGCTGTACAAATTTTTAATAGTGTATCATATCTTTCAATACGGAAAAAAAATAAAAACAACCCTTATATGTTCTTGTGCATCAACAATTCATTTTTACACAGGTACCCTATAACCCTGCGAACATCCCTGTGTAGCAGTGATGGTTGATAGTGCCGTCTGAAGGGCTGTACAAAATTTTAATTGTGTATCATATCTTTCAATACGGAAAAAAAATAAAAACAACCGTTATATGTTCTTGTGCATCAACAATTATTATTTACACAGGTACCCTATAACCCTGCGAACATCCCTGTGTAGCAATGATGGTTGATAGTGCCGTCTGAAGGGCTGTACAAATTTTTAATTGTGTATCATATCTTTCAATACGGAAAAAAAATAAAAACAACCCTTATATGTTCTTGTGCATCAACAATTCATTTTTACACAGGTACCCTATAACCCTGCGAACATCCCTGTGTAGCAGTGATGGTTGATAGTGCCGTCTGAAGGGCTGTACAAAATTTTAATTGTGTATCATATCTTTCAATACGGAAAAAAAATAAAAACAACCGTTATATGTTCTTGTGCATCAACAATTATTTTTTACACAGGTACCCTATAACCCTGCGAACATCCCTGTGTAGCAATGATGGTTGATAGTGCCGTCTGAAGGGCTGTACAAATTTTTAATAGTGTATCATATCTTTCAATACGGAAAAAAAATAAAAACAACCCTTATATGTTCTTGTGCATCAACAATTCATTTTTACACAGGTACCCTATAACCCTGCGAACATCCCTGTGTAGCAGTGATGGTTGATAGTGCCGTCTGAAGGGCTGTACAAAATTTTAATTGTGTATCATATCTTTCAATACGGAAAAAAAATAAAAACAACCGTTATATGTTCTTGTGCATCAACAATTATTTTTTACACAGGTACCCTATAACCCTGCGAACATCCCTGTGTAGCAATGATGGTTGATAGTGCCGTCTGAAGGGCTGTACAAATTTTTAATTGTGTATCATATCTTTCAATACGGAAAAAAAATTAAAACAACCCTTATATGTTCTTGTGCATCAACAATTCTTTTTTACACAGGTACCCTATAACCCTGCGAACATCCCTGTGTAGCAGTGATGGTTGATAGTGCCGTCTGAAGGGCTGTACAAATTTTTAATTGTGTATCATATCTTTCAATACGGACAAAAAAAATTAAAACAACCCTTATATGTTATTGTGCATCAACAATTCTTTTTTACACAGGTACCCTATAGCCCTGCGAACATACTTGTATAGCAGTGATGGTTGATAGTGCCGTCTGAAGGGCTGTACAAATTTTTAATTGTGTATCATATTTTCAATACGGAAAAAAATAAAAACAACCCTTATATGTTCTTGTGCATCAACAATTCTTTTTTACACAGGTACCCTATAACCCTGCGAACATCCCTGTGTAGCAGTGATGGTTGATAGTGCCGTCTGAAGGGCTGTACAAATTTTTAATTGTGTATCATATCTTTCAATACGAAAAAAAAAAAAATAAAAACAACCCTTATATGTTCTTGTGCATCAACAATTCTTTTTTACACAGGTACCCTATAACCCTGCGAACATCCCTGTGTAGCAGTGATGGTTGATAGTGCCGTCTGAAGTGCTGTACAAATTTTTAATTGTGTATCATATTTTCAATACGGAAAAAAATAAAAACAACCCTTATATGTTCTTGTGCATCAACAATTCTTCTTTACACAGGTACCCTATAACCCTGCGAACATCCCTGTGTAGCAGTGATGGTTGATAGTGCCGTCTGAAGGGCTGTACAAATTTTTAATTGTGTATAATATCTTTCAATACGGAAAAAAAAAATAAAACAACCCTTATATGTTCTTGTGCATCAACAATTCTTTTTTACACAGGTACCCTATAACTCTGCGAACATCCCTGTGTAGCAGTGATGGTTGATAGTGCCGTCTGAAGGGCTGTACAAAATTTTAATTGTGTATCATATTTTCAATACGGAAAAAAAATAAAAACAACCCTTATATGTTCTTGTGCATAAACAATTCTTTTTTACACAGGTACCCTATAACCCTGCGAACATCCCTGTGTAGCAATGATAGTTGATAGTGCCGTCTGAAGGACTGTACAAATTTTTAATTGTGTATCATATCTTTCAATACGGAAAAAAAATTAAAACAACCCTTATATGTTCATCCCTGTGTAGCAGTGATGGTTGATAGTGCCGTCTGAAGGGTTGTACAAATTTTTAATTGTGTATCATATTTTCAATACGGAAAAAAAATAAAAACAACCCTTATATGTTCTTGAGCAAGCAACAATTCTTTTTTACACAGGTACCCTATATCCCTTCAAACATCCCTGTGTAGCAGTGATGGTTGATAGTGCCGTCTGAAGGGCTGTACAGAATTTTAATTGTGTCTCATTACTGACAATACGGACAAAAAAAATTAAAACAACCCTTATATGTTCGTGTGCATCAACTATTTTTTTATACAGGTTTAACTTAAGCTAGTCCGATATGAAACACCCTTTACGATGCCGAGGGGTGAAAGGGTTGTAATGAATATTTAAATATGTAGATACTCAAACCAATATATTTTTATCTATCGAAGAGTATGAAATTTTTACAATGTTTTTCTAATATATTTTATGTAAAAAGGAAGTGAAGTCCTTCCATTGAGGATGCGTGTTATAATTGTAATAATGTAAATTTGGTGTTGAATATTTAGCGGGAATATCAGTAAACATTGGCGTCACCTTCGCATACAAATTTTGATGGTTCTAAAATTAATATTTATTTATAATTGTAATATAAAAACGCACTATTGCATGCATTTATGATAAATTTCTATAAACAATACACATTATGCTATATTTTATTTGTAAAACAATATTAGTGTAGGTTATATTATGTTGGTACTACCATGTCCGTAGTTCTCCGCAAGATATCACTACTTTCGATTTTCGTTTTACTGGCGCTATTTTAAAAATTTAATTTACAATTGATTATTGTAAAGAAAGGAACTCTCCATAATGCATTATATTCAAATCGACAATCGATAACTATGTTACCAGTTATTGAATATTTGCCTGTAAATTTACAAGACTGGGAAAAATAACTATTATAAAGTATGGCAATCAACTTATTTTTATTTATAAAGATTACAATATAATAGTTTTCAATAACATATATATACAGGTTAAGGAATACTCGTTTTACAAATATCTAGGGTAAGTAGAGGAGACCAAAATTAAAACTTTTTCAGACCAATTCTCAAAAGAGTTTTGGCTAATATTGTATTTTGGTTCAAACATCTTTTCAAGAAAGTTTAAAAAATATTAAGTAATTAAAAATACAGGATTAGCAAAAAACTTCTCAGAATTGGGCTGGTTGTTATATAATATAGGTTTGTTTACGTATTATTAAGATACTAAAACTAATAATTTTTTGTTTTTATTGGAAAACTGTTTTTCAAACATATTTTGTAAATTTCTGCCACGAACGATTAAAATTATCTTTAAATGTAATTAACATTATTATTTTATCAGAAAAATATTACGAAAATCGTTTCGTCATGAACCTGTTAAAACAACAATGACGGTTAATGTATAGACATATTCTGTTTTCTCTTTTAGAAGAAGTTAAAATCAGTTTAGCTGACTGGTACCTACTCCAAAGTAGAATGTACTAGGAAAGCATTTATAGCAGCAGACCTTCAGACGGCACTATCAATCATCACTGCTACACAGGGATGTTCGCATGGTTATAGGGTACCTGTGTAAAAAAGAATTGTTGATGCACAAGAACATATAAGGGTTGTTTTTATTTTTTTTGTCCGTATTGTCAGTTATGAGACACAATTAAAATTCTGTACAGCCCTTCAGACGGCACTATTAACCATCACTGCTACACAGGGATGTTCACAGGGTTATAGGGTACCTGTGTAAAAAAGAATTGTTGATGCACAAGAACATATAAGGGATTGTTTTTATTTTTTTTGTCCGTATTGTCAGTTTTGAGACAATTAAAATTCTGTACAGCCCTTCAGACGGCACTATCAGCTATCACTGCTATACAGGGATGTTCGTAGGGATATAGGGTACCTGTGTAAAAAAAATCGTTGATGCACATGAATATTTAGGATTAGAAATAATGAATAATTTGCTGAAGTGTTGGTTATGGGTTAGGAAATTGATAGTCATATATTCGCGGGTGAATGTATTTTTTTAAGAATATAACATATTTATCTTCATAGTAAAATAGTATTTGATTTATTATTTAAGAATATACACATTTAATCTGTTATAATACAATAATAGTTATGTTTTTTAATTAAAAGTAGTTCACAGTTATTCAGTTGGTCTTGGTTATGCCTGTCGTAAGGTTTGTTCACAACTGGGTGTATCTCTATAGTCGCTGCTAGCTGCCGCTGCCACTTTCACTCTGGTTCATTATTTCCAGCTATGTAGTTTTCTATTATACCTTTTCTTTAATCCGGTTATTCAGTCTGCAAATTATTTTCCTCGGACGTTCAGTTATCCGTTTTAATCTTTATGGCTGGCATTCTCTTTCTAAAATACAATAATAACATATTAATGTATGCGATTAGGTGCAAAATATTAGAATCAAAATATTTTCCTGTTAAATACTTAATGTTTCAATTGTGGAAGCGCCTTTTACAGTTCACCCAAGGAGCAATTAGTGTTCTTTCATGAGTTTAACGAAGTACCTGACATCTAAAAATCATAACCTGTCAAACTGCTTTCATATTGAATTGGAAACTGTTAAAAATATTCACGAAACGCGCATGCGTATTGCGTCTTTTACAACGTTGTCATATATATTTTCTTGTTTACATGGTTTTAGCCAAGGACGTTGAAAGGAGGGGATATGGCATTCAAGTCAAGACTGTGAGGCTCGGCAGATTGACAGAGACAGAAGTATTATTTTCTGTACCGTGCTTAGCCTGCTATTGATTGACATGTGTCATAAAGTGATTTGAAATTTAAATAGACAGAACAGAATCATTCTCTCTAAAAGATTATAAATTTTTACAAGTAAACTGAAATTATCAACAAGGACGTTGAAAGGAGGGGATATGGTATTCAAGTCAAGACTGTGAGGCTCGGCAGATTGACAGAGACAGAAGTATTATTTTCTGTACCGTGCTTAGCCTGCTATTGATTGACATGTGTCATAAAGAGATTTGAAATTTAAATAGACAGAACAGAATCATTCTCTCTAAAAGATTATAATTTTTTTTCAAGGAAACTGAAATTATAAACACTTTGTTACCATTTTATCCACAAAAAAATATGTCCAATTCCATACAACACAAAAATTGAAACACAAATGACACTTCGTGGTTATGTTTACATAAAACAACGCTCCCTGACAACGTCTAAACGTCACTTTTCTTACACAAAAATTCAAAATATTTGAAAGAAGAAGAGATTTGGCTAAGCACGGTGCAGAAAAACTATTGTTGTCTCTTTTCCTTGCCCAAGTCTCACTTCAAACAATGCTACAGTATCGTCATGCCATATCCCCTCCTTTCAACGTCCTTGGTTTTAGCTAAAACAGACTTAAAACAATGCTCGTGGTAAGCATTATTTTAAGAGTGTTTTAAGATGTCGTCATGGTTTTAACTGAAACACCCAAAAACAGTGTTTTAGTAATATGCTCGTGGTACCAGCAATTATCGTTGGATATTAAGTATATAGTAAAACCAAGCAAAAATTTACCTCGGTGATAATATACAGTAAAACCTAAAAGAATCTACATTGTAAAAAAAAGTTAATTTCAAATTAATATTCCAGCGATTTTCAACTTAAAAAAAATAAAACTTGTATCTGTCGTCGAATCCTCCTAACTTTTCGATGACAAAATCACTTTTGCAACAAATTCTACCAAAAATAAAATACAAATAAATATATCACTACGCCTTTTACCCATTACTGGGTGTGGCACTTTGCCATAGTAAATCTCAGTAAGTGATATATTTTTGCGCGTGAAGTGCGGTTGTCAGCCGTCAAATTACGGCCCCCAAAGATTTTAGTGGTGGGTGAGCCACAGGCGTAGTTTGAATGAGGTGAAAATTGTCGGTTTTAGAAAAAAAATACAAGTTTACATCTGTCAAAATGACAATTAAATACACAACAGTAAAAGAATGTTTGGGACCAGTGCCTTTTGGGTATTTCAGATTTTTCGCAAGTATAGTCCGCGTGAAATTAATGGCAAACTTTACAAATTTTCAATGATCGAAGCATGCATGCGTTGCATTTGAAATTTGACCGCAAGCCGAAATTTTTCAAACCTGTCAATCACTTTTGACGTTTCGCGTGAAACATTTTTATATAAATATTTTAATTTCTAGACAAGCTGGAGAAATTTTCTAATTTGATTTAGATACTAGAGGATTGAGAACATATATTTTGAACGGTTTTCAATTGATTTTATATTTGCAAAAAGTTTTTAAGGATAAAACGTCCATTTGATAAATCTATGGTTAAGAAACAACATTTCCACTTATATATTACATGATCCAGGTAATGAAAAATCATAGACCTAAGCTGTCACTTTTGACGTGACGCATGGAATTTTTCGTTAGAATTATTTAAACTTCTAGATATGTTGTAGAAATTTTGAAAATTGATTTAGGTATTAGATGATTGAGAATAGATGTTTTGAACTGTTTTGAATTGTTTTCATGTTCAAATAAAATTTTAATACAATACGTCAATTTGATAAATAGTTTGTTGTATATAGTAAAAGTAAGCAAAAATTTATCTCGTTGATAATGTACAGTAAAACAAAAAAAAAATCTACATTGTAAAAAAATTAATAGAATAAAAAAATTCTGAATTTATATTCCAGCGATTTTCAACAGTTTAAAAAACAAAATAGAGAAAAATTACATTTTTACAGTAACTCTAGACTTCGCTGAATAGCGGTAGAAGTTATTTTTGACATATTTTTGACATCAGGGAAATGAATAGCGAATATAGCAGCGGTGAGAAGGAAAAAGATAGAGTAAAATATATATCTTGGTAATTTATAAATAAGAAAAAATTATTTTATTTGATGTATCCATGTCTACATGAATAATTTTAGAGTCCTATGCTATATGATCCAATGTAGCGCGTTGGGCCCCAAAAATATTATTTAAATCTCCACGCGGAGCTTAGCGGAACGTGTCCTATGTACCACTGAGCATTGGTGTGGGGCAAAGTCTCACCGCATAATGTGGGGCCCCAAGCGGATTTAGAGGAACATCTATCATTTTATTAAATAGGAAAGTTTGGAGCTGTTAAATTATTTTCATATAAATTTATGCAAATGAATCATGTCACTATAAAATGGGGCCCACCATAGTGGTAGGCCCCATTTTTCCTAACAATACCGTGTTTGGTAACATACGAAAGGACATAAAAATGACATTCAAACAAAATTAAAAAAAAAACCATATATTTACGACTGAGAATTGGTTTAAACAGAGAATTCCGAATCATACCATGTTTGGTGTCATGTGAAAGGGCTTTAGAAGAACTTTAATACGAAATTTAAAAAGGTGATATTAAATTAATTATTTTCTATAGAACTTGTATCTGTCGTCGAATCCTCCTCATTTTTCCATAACAAAATCACATTTGTAACAAATTCTTCCATAAATAAAATACAAATAAATATATCATCACGCCTTTTACCAATTAATTTGCGTGGCACTTTGCCGTAACAAATCTCAGAAAGTGATATATTTTTGCGTGTAAAGTGCGGATGCCAGCCGTCAAATTACGGCCCCCAAAGATATTAGTGGTGGGTGAGCCACAGGGGTAGTTTTAATTAGGTGAAAATTGTCGGTTTTAGAAACAAAAATAATATAAATTTACATCTGTCAAAATGACAATTTAAATACACAATACGTATAGCACACTGGGCATACAAAATAGAAATATAATTCAAAAACAAAAATTATTATTTTAGTGACTTAAAGTATTAATGTACTTGTTTTGTGGTATATAGTAAAACCCAGCTGTAACTAACCTCCGGGTTTTACAGTAAACGTCACGTAACAAACAAAGCTTAAAAGATGTTAGAAATAATATTCCAACAATTTTTCTAAAAGTTTAGAGAAAAATTTCAATTGATTTCATGTCATATAAAATATAAATGTGGAAATATCAGAAATTATTTCCGAAGAATTTTTAATAGTATATAAATTTTTTTTGGTAATAAAACATGTATTTGTTGGAAATTTTACGACTGTCAATTTGATAAATAGTTTTTAAAAGTATATAGTAAAACAAAACAAAATTTGTATATACAGTAAAACTACAACTATTTTACCGCAGCATCCAACATTTAAAAAAGGTAACTCGGATAAAAAATCTTGTCGGAAATAAAACACATATTTGACATAAATTTTACGACTGTCAATTATTTCAATCTTAAGGTATTCCGAAATATGTCATGTTTGGTGTCATATGAAAAGGCTTTAGACGAACTTTTAAATAAAATTAAAAAAAAAAATAGTTTAACAAAACATTTTCGGAAATAACATACGTATTTGATTGAAATTTTACGACCTTCAGTTGTTTTAAACCTAAAGGGTTCCGTATCATATCGTGTTTGATATCATATGACAGGGCTTTAGAAGAACTTTCAGACGAAATTAAAAAAAATATATATTTCGACCGTCAATTGTTTTAAATTTAAAGAATTCGGAATCATGCCGTGTTTAATGTCATATAAAAAAGTTTTGAAAGAACTCTTAGATGGAATAAAGAAAAAATAAATTTTACTACTGTCAATTGTTCCAAACATAAAGTATGCCGAATCATGCCGAGTTTGGTGTTATATGAAAGAGTTTTTAAAGAACTATTGAAGATGGAATAAAAAAAAATTGAATTTACGGTCGCCAATAGTTTCGACCAAAAAAGTGTTCCGAATCATATCGTGTTAGATATCATATGAAAGGGCTTTAGAGGAGGTGTCGTGCAGAATATTTATTTTTCCGATCGGCAATTGCATTAGTGAAAGTGCATCAAAACTTATCGTGTGTAGAATTGTATTTTTTTTTGGTCTTCAATTGTTTTCGTGATAGACCTACGAAACTTATTGTGTTTGTTGTCAATAACAAGGTTTTTTGATGAACAGACGTATCTTACTTCAGTGTCCGCGGAGCCTAGGGAAAAGGCCGAACGCTAGTCTTATATACTAAACGGCTTAATTCCCTATATATATATATATATATATATATATATATATATTATATGGGATGGCTAGCTCAGTGGTATGAAGTCGGCCTGTGGATCCTGAGGTCCCTGGTTCGATTCCCACAAGCGACAAATTTTCATAATTTGAAAAAGCTGTCCCTGTGGCTCCTCCACCACTAACATGTTTGGGGGCCGTGATTTGACGACTGGTAACCGCACTTCACGCTCAAAATATATCACTTACCGAAATCTGCTTCAGCAGAGTGCCACACCCAGTAATGGGTAGAAGGCGTGATGATATATTTATTTATTTTATTTTATATATATATATATATATATATATATATATATATATATATATATATATATATATAGATTCATCACGATCAGTCTGATAATTTTACAGCATAGACGGTTTATTCGATTTATTTCAAACTTTTTTTATTTGATCATTCATGGGGAGTGCCTTTTGATAGTCTCAGATTTTTCGTGCACATGATGTGCGAGAAAACTTGAAAAAACTTGCGTTTTTGGGGCAAAATCAACTAAGAGTGTGGAGGCTTTGAAATTTTTAAGAAGAACATCTATTGTTAGTTAGTTGAAATTTTACGACTGTCAATAGTTTCAAACTTAAAGTACTCCGAATCGTACCGTGTTTAGTGGCATATTGAAGGGCTTTAAAAGAACTTTCAGATGAAATATAAAAAGTTGAAATTTTACGATAGGTAATTGTTTCAAACTTAATAAATTCTATAAAAAAATGTGGAACTATCAAAAATTACATCCAACGGATTTTTAATAGATTAGCAAAATCTTTTTGGAAATAAAACACGTAAATATTTGATTGAAATTTTAAGACTGTCAATTATTTCAAACTTAAATTATTCCGAATTATGCCATGTTTGGTATCATATGAAAGGGCTTTAGACGAACCTTTAGATAAAATAATTAAAAAGTTAGTTTTTGAAAAAGCAATGAGCGTTCGCCGGAATTTGAACCCAGAACCTTTCACTCGCATCGTGACTGCTCTAACCAATTGAGCTACAAACACTCGGCGAATACTCATGCCTTTCGTGCAACGTTTAGTGGAAGAAATGCTAGAGCAGTCACCATGCGAATGAAAGGTTCTGGATTCAAATCCCGGCGAACGCTCATTGCTTTTTAAAAATTATTTATAATATCTACAAACAAACAATTGTGTCAATAAACAAATTCTTATAAAAAGTTAGTTTAGCAAAATGTTTTCGGAAATAACACACGTATTTGAAATTTTACGACCTTCAATTGTTTTTTTTTTATTATTATTATTTTATTGTTTATTTTACGAGCACCTCAGTAGCAAGACTATTGGTGCTCGGGCGTAGTATTTACAGTATTTTTTACAAAGGATTATATTTTACTAATTGATTTTCCGATAATAGCTATTACAATAAGTGGTATAATTGAATTGACTTTAAATATTTTATTGTACTTTTTATATGTATTGTCTGCGTAAGGCATTCTTCCAGAGTGGTTGGTAGGTTGTGTGTTCTTCTTTCATCGTTATATTTATTGCATTGGAGTAGTATGTGTTCTATTGTCAGTCTTGTATTACATCGGTCGCATGTTGTTGGGTCTTCTCTTTTGAATATGTATCCGTGTGTTAGTAATGTGTGGCCGATTTTCAGTTTGGTTATAGTCGTTCTCTCTCTTCGGTTTCCTGATATTTTCCATATTTTTGTGTCGTTCTTTAGTCTTCTCAGGTGGTTGTTGTTGATTTCTTGCCATTGTTGATTCCAGTTTTGTTTGATCTTATTTTTTATTGTTTGTGTGAAGTCATTTGTTGGGATAAGTATGTTTTTCATGTTATTTGATTCTGCGGCTTCTTTTGCTAGTATATCGACTTCTTCATTGCCATTGATACCACTGTGAGAAGGTACCCATAGGAAGGTGATGTTTTTGGATTGAAGTGTGGTTGTATGGTGTATTTGGTGTTTTATTTGTTGGATGATTGGGTCGTTTGGGTATATGTCTTGTAAGTTTTGGATGCAGGAGAGGGAGTCTGTACAGATTACATGTTGTTCATGGTTTGATTTTCATATTTGTGTTAGTGCTTGTTTGATGGCGTAAGCTTCTGCTGTATAATTTGATGTTAAGTTTGGTAGTTTAAACTGTTTAATGTAGTCCGTCGATTTTATTGCTGCTCCAGTTTTGGAATTTATTTTTGATCCGTCTGTATATGTAAATTTATAGTCTTTGTATGTAGTGTGTTTTATGCGTAGAAATTCTGAGTTTAGAATAATTGGTAGTGTGTTTCCTTTGTTGTGTTTTGTTATTTCTATGTTGATTTTCGGTTGTGTTAAGGTCCATGGTTCGTATGTATAGTTTTTTATTTCTTGTATTTTTGGTAGTACTATGTTAATTTCTTTCCTTTTTTGTTTTATATGATCATGAAAGCTGTTTTCGTTTTTTATTTTGATCGTATCGTCTCTATGTGAGAATATGTTTTTGTGTGTTGGGTTTTCAGGGTTGGAAGCCAGTTTCGTGATATATGTTAGAACGAGTTGATCTCTGCGTGTATTTAGTGGTGGTTCTCCCATTTCTGATTGTAGGCTGGTTATTGGGCTTGTTCTTAGTGCGCCTGATATGATTCGTAATGCTTCATTCTGTATGGTCTCAATTTTTTTCAGTAGATATTGTTTCGCTGTCGTATATATAATGCTGCCATAGTCTAATTTAGATCTGATTAATGTTTTGTATATTGTCATAAGTGATTCGTTGTCTGCTCCACAGTCTCTGTTGGATAGTATTTTCAGTAGGTTAAGTCGAGACCTGCATTCTGTTTTTAGTTTTTCTATGTAGTTTTTCCATGTTAGTTTTGTGTCGAGTGTTAGTCCTAGGAATTTTATTGTGTTTTCGTAAGTTATTTTTTCATTATGTAGTTTTAAGTCTGGATGGTTAAATTGGTTTTTTCTAGTTTTGCAAAAGTGTATAGCTTTCGTTTTGGTTGGTGAGAATGTAAAACCTATATTTTTGGACCATTTTTCTAGGTTTGTTATAGTTTCTTGTAATTTTTGTTGAATTCTTTTCAGGTTTTTGTTTTTGTGATATATTATGTCGTCTGCAAAAATTGAATGTTTGACATCGTTGGCGATGTGTTTTGTAACCTTGTTCATTGCTATTATGAATAGTGTTGGACTGATTATGGATTCTTGTGGGATATCATTTTCTTGTGTTTTGATGTCGGAGGTGTTTTTGTTATGTCGCACTCTGAATTTTCTATTGGATAAGAAGTTTTTTATAAAATGTAAGATGTTTCCCTCTATCTCGTATTCTTTCAGTGTTGACAGAATGTTGAATCTCCAGGTTGTGTCAAAGGCCTTCTGAAGATCAAATGAGATCGCTATCAGGTGTTGTTTATTTGTATAGGCTGTTTGTATTTCTGTAATTAGCGATAGAAGTTGATCCGTGGTTGATCGTGATTTTCTGAAACCATTTTGGTGTTCTGTAATTAGCTTCTCATTCTCTAGGTGCCATAGTAATCTGTTATTTACCATTTTTTCCATAATTTTGCCCATTATGTTGGCTAGCGCTATTGGTCTGTAGTTTTGCGGATTTGTTTTATCTTTGTTGGGCTTAAGTATAGGTATTAGGGTAACTTCTTTCCATTTGGTCGGGAATGTGTGTGATGTGCATATACGGTTGTAGATGTTTAGTAATTGTTGTAGTGTTTCATTTGGGAGGTTTTTAATTAGTTCGGGGGGGATGTTGTCTGGTCCCGGGCTAGTGTTGGGTTTGGTTGACTTTATTGCGTGTTTTAATTCGTTTAATGTGAATATGTCATTTATTGGTTTGTCGCAGTTTTTTATTTGGATAGGTGTGTTTTCAGAGTTATTTTTAATGTTTAGGAATTCAGGTGTGTAGTTTTCATTTGATGAGCTTTTTTCGAATGTATTTGCTAGTTCTTTACATATTTCTAGTGGATTAGTTATGTATGTTTGATTTATTTTTAGCGTTGATGTTCCTTGTAGTGTGTTTGTACCTTTAATTTTTCTGATTTGGTTCCATAATTCTTTGGGTGATGTGTTTGTGTTTATCTTTGAGACATATTGCTTCCAGGATGTTTGTTTCGATATCGTAATGGTGCGTCTTGCAAAGGCTCTTGTTCTCTTTAGGTTTATTAAGTTGTTTATTGTTTTATTATTTTTATATTTATTTAGGGCTTTTTTATTTGCTTTGGTAGCTTCTTCGCATTGACTGTTCCACCAAGGTGTTGTTTTTTTTTTCTGTTTTTAGTCGATTTTAGTCCAAATATTTCTGTTGCTACAGAGAGTATTTTTTTTGTTAGTTCTTCTATTGATTCATCTACATTCGAATTTTCTTGTGGTGTATTTGTGTTTGTTTCCAGTTTCTTTTTGTAGTTCTCCCATTTGTCTTCTGTTAGCTTCCATTTTTTTATAGTTTGATTTGGGTTGTCAGTGTGTGGTATGCTATTGATATGATCAATTTTGATAGTAAAGTGTTGTTGTGTGGTACTATATGAATCTGGTAATACTTCCCATGTAAAGTCTGTAGCGATTGATGGGCTGCTAATTGTTAAATCGATACTAGAGAACATTCCATTTCTTGCGGAGAAGAAGGTTGGACTATTATCATTTAGTATTATGTCGTTTTCGAATATTTCTTCCGTAATTTTACCATTTCTGTTGATGTTGTGTGAACCCCATATCGGGTTATGTGCGTTAAAATCTCCTAGTATGATGTAGGGTTGTGGTAGTTGCTTTCTTAGTTTTTCAAGATCATGTTTTTGTATGTTTTGATTCGGTGGTATATATATGTTACATAATGTAATTTTTTGTGGATAGTATATTTTTACTGCAATGGCTTCTATGTTTGTGTTTAGTTTTACTTCTTCAGTGTGGTGTTGATTTTTTATTAGTATTGCTGTGCCGCCACTGGCATGGTTTCTATGCTCTCTATCTTTTCTGTGGCATGTATATCCTTTGAGTTTGATCTTTTGTGTTGGTTTTAACCTTGTTTCTTGTAGACATATGTACTGTGGGTTCATTTTGTATGTTAATATTTGGAGGTCAGCTAAGTGGGCATAAAAGCCGTTGCAGTTCCATTGAATTATAGTTGCCATTTTAAAAATATTTAGAGCTATTGCTTTGTTCGCTGAGTTGGTCCTCTGTTTCAGATACTGGTTCATCATAGGTCATTTGGCTTGAGTCGCTAAATTCTGCTCCTGTTTCGGCTAGTTGTTGTTGTATTATTTTTGATATAATACGTGTTATTGTTGCTTTTGTTGATCTGTCTTTTAGGTATGGGTATAACTCTCTCAGCATTTCTAGGAGTTGATCTATGTTTTGAGTATATTGTCTTGCTATTTTTAATTGTTGGTCACTTCCATGTACGTTTTCAAGAAAATCTTTTAGTTGCTCATAGTTGAGCGTGTATTTTCCTGGATCTTTTTCTATTATTCCTTTTAGTGGTTCAATTTGTGTACATACTTGCGATGAGAGTGTATTTTGGCTTGGTTCATTTATGTTGCTTTTCCGTTTTTTTGTCTTTTTCTTGTTATTTTTTGATCCAGTTGATGTTGTGTCACTCTGGGAAGCTGGTCTTTTGAATTGGGGCGGTGTCTTTTTGTTGTTGTGTTGTATTTTCTTTTGTTGTTATACTTTTTGTATTTTCTTTCTCTTGTGGGTTTGGATTATGTATCTCTGCGTTTACCCTAATATTTTTTGAGCATGTTGTTTGTTTCGTTTGATTTTCTTCTGTTGGTGTGTTATCGATATTTTCTTCGTTTTCACATTGATTTGCGGTATGACCGGGTTTTTTGCAGAGGAAGCATATCATATTTTCTTCAGTGTTCAGGAATATTTTGTTTGGCGTATCGTCGTAATCTACTGAGATTGTCTGTGGTATTTGTGTGTCTTCATCTGGTGTTACGTATACTTGCCTGCGGAAGCTAAGCACGTGTTCATATTCTGTGTTTTGCATGCCTGCACGTAGGAAGTTTGGTGATACTAGTTTTAGTTTGAGTTCTTTTAGTTTTTGTTCTATTATGTTGTGTGGTATTATTGGATTTACGTTAGACAGGATGATTCTTCTGGCGGGAGTGCTGTAGTGGCGGATGTTTACTGTTGTGTTTGATATTTTTATTGTATTGTTGTTTTTTATTAAGTTGTCTGCAATTGTTTTGCTTGTGAGAAATATGCATATTCTTTGTTTGGATATTTTGGAGGCAAATATGATTTTTTTGGGTTGAACTATTGTTCCTACAGCTGTAATGTAGTCCCTTATTTTTAGATTTTCTAAGGCTGGCATGATAATTGCTTGGTCTTTTTTTGGGAAGGTGTTCATTGCAGCGTTGGCGTATGATTGGTGGCGGATTTGTTGGGATATATTTAATGTCTGATTTTGTTGGTCGGCGCCTGTAGTCAGAGGCCGTCCGGTAGAATTCTGTATAGTTTCGTTGTTCATTATTTGATCATTTTGGTTTGGTTTTTTAGCTATTACTCTGCAGATGTCGTGCAGCGTATTTTTAGCTTGCTAAAGATTTGCACGTGTTTTGTGTCAAATGTGTTGTTTTGATTAGTGGAATATTAAGGATTTAGAAGGGATATGTATGTACAGTACCTTCTCATGAGCTGGGTTCCTGGATCCAGATGTTTTCCGGTACACGTGAGTGGCACTTTTGAAGTTTTATTTGGTACGCTTTCTAAACGATGTTTCACCTTTCAAGGTTCAACTCGAACTCCATCAATTGTTTTAAACCTAAAGTGTTCCGTATCATATCGTGTTTGATAACATATGAAAAGGCTTTAAAAGAACTTTCAGACGAAATAAAAAATATATATATATTTCGACCGTCAATTGTTTTAAATTTAAAGTATTCGGAATCATGCGGTGTTTAATGTCATATAAAAAAGTTTTGAAAGAACTTGTAGATGGAATAAAGAAAAAAATTCAATATTACAACTGTTAATTGTTTCAAATTCAAAGTATTCCGAGTCATGCCGAGTTTGGTGTGATATGAAAGAGTTTTGAAAGAAAGTTCAAATGAAATAAAAAAAAAATATTTTACAACCGTCAACTGTTCAAAGTTAAAGTATTGGTGTCGTATAAAAAGGCTTTAGAAGAAGATTGTAATGAAATAAAAAAGTTGAAATTTGACCTATCCCGTTTGTATCAAAAAGAAAGATTTTTTGAAGGGTTCGTGTACAAAATTTAATACTTTTAGATCCTCAATTGTTTGAGTGAAAATACTTCAAAATTCTTCGTGTTTAGTATCAAAATGAAGAGCTCGCGTGAAAATTTAAAAAGAACACCTACTATAATTTTGACATTTGTATGTGGACATATCGCATATTTAATTAAAAATTATTTAATTATTAAATTTTTTGGAGAACTTTTGAAATATTTCACACATATTGGAGGAATGAAGTAACGTTTTAATTATAATTACGCATTTTAAATATGTGTATTTAGAAAGAAAATTTTTCATAGTCCACTAAAACAAAACGTCAAATTACAAGTTATATAAAGTATACAGGTAAACTCAACAAAATTTGTTTCCAGTAATAATATGCAGTAAAACCAAACAAATTTTATCCCCGGCAGAGTATAATTAAAAAAAAACAGATAACTCGAATTGGAATCATTTGAGCACTCTTAAATTTTCTATCGGTAATTGTTTAATTGAAAGTGTTACAAATCTTATATAATATTAAAGTTCTTTTGAAGGGCACGCATACAAAATTGAAATAATGTCTATCGACAATTGTTTTAGTGTAAGTACTTCAAAACCTATCGTGTTTGGTGGCAAATGAAAGCTCTTTTGAAGGGCTCACGTGCAGAATTTTTTCGATCGGCTATTGTTTTAATGAAAATGCTTTAAAACCTATCGTGTTTGGGATCAAATGAAATGCCTTTGGAAGGGCATATGTGAAAAATTGGATTTTTTTGATCGGCATTTGTTTTAGAAAAAGTGCTTCACAAAATATCGTGTTTGATATCGAATGAAAGGTCGGTTGCAGAGCTCGCGTGCAAAATTAAAATTTTTGCGATTCGCAATTGTTTTTGTGAAAGTGCTTCAAAACCTATCGTGTTTGGTATCAAATGAAAAGTCCTTATATAAATCTTATAAAATATTTTGAAGGGCAAGCGTGCAAAATTCAAATATTTTCGATCAGTAATTGTTTCAGTTAAAGTACTCTAAAACCTGTCGTGTTTGATTTTAAATAACAGGTCTTTTGAAGGACTCGCGTGCAAAATTTATCAAATGATGTCTTTTGAAGGGCCCGCATACAGAATTGGATGTTTTTCGATCGGCAATTGTTTTAGTAAAAGTGTTTAAGGTCTATCCTGTTTGGTATCAAATGAATAGTTATTTGAAGGGCTCGAATTGTCTTACAGCAGTGAATCATACTTCAGTGTCCGCAGAGCCTAGTGTGAGGCCGACCGCTAGTATATACCTAAAATACAAAACAATTAGTTGCGGAAAATAGTATTTATAAAATTAAATTTTCATTTTATATAGAAATTGCATATTAATTTATATATATATATATATATATATATATATTTATTTATTTATATATATATATTTATATATATATATATATATATATATATATATATATATATATATATATATATATATATATATATATATTTATTTATTTATATATATTTATTTTTTTAAATAATGGTTATTTTTCAAAATTATTATTTATAATTATTATAATTACATTTCACAAAATCTGTGTGAAGATAGTCAGGATATCTCACGAATACAATAAGTTCACCACTTATTCGACATTGATCGCCATCGGTCATCATTGTCGATGAAAAGATCCATTTGTGCGCATAATAAACAATTCAAAATACGGATATTTTGAAAAAAAACCATTATTTTAAACTTAAAACACGAGCAATGAGCACTCGCTTATTTTAAGATCACGTAAAAACTTGTTTTTACGAATACAGCGCCATCTATCAAGAATATGAAAAAAATTCTCAAATTAAACCTTCATATTTTTTTATGGAGATTCCGAATATGTAATAAAAAAATAGGGTTCCTATTTAAGATATCTAAGTTCACCCGCTCTCCGACGCCCTGGGGGGTGGGGGGCAAAAAATGTTAACAAGATCGAATGGCCCCCTCGAAATGGTTAAACTTTTGTTCATAAAAGTTTTTTGTTAAGGGCTTAATTTGCAAGATATTTGAACAAGTCAAGTTAAATGGACCAGCCTGTATATATATATTTATATATATATATATATATATATATATATATATATATATATATATATATTTATTTATTTATTTATTTATATATATTTATTTATTTATATATATATATATATATATATATATATATATATATATATATATATATATATATATATATATATATATATATATATATATATATATATAATGTTTGTTTGTTTGTCTTGTATGTGTTCCTATATCATTCATCCGATTGGGATGCAACTTTGGTAAGTTGTTGTGCGCACGTCCGCGAATTTTTCTGACATAGCACAAGTCCAATCCGCCATCTTGAAACAAAATGGCCGCTAGCTATCTTGAAAAGTACTGCACTGATTCGATTAAAATTTGGTACAGGCATAGATGGGAACTAATCTTAACATACAGGCACGAACTATTATATTGAAGGACAGGCGAGTCTTGCGGGTAAAGCATCCACAGAAATGAAGCGGTAAGAGAGCGTCAAAAAAGTGAGTACGATAAGAATAAGAGTCTGGCAAATGCATGGGTGCTTACGAGTCTATTCATGTTTTTTTTTACTTTATAGAACTAATTACTTAAAAAATTTTATTTGCAATTATATAAAATCAAAGACAAATTTTTCTATAATTATATCAGGTTTAGCTTGACAAATATAAATATGGAATACCATAGATAAACACATTTTTCTTTTAGTACATTTTTGTTGTTTAATTACACCATGACAAGTTACACAAATGTAAAATTGACATATATATTTAAATTTTAAAATACAAAATGGTAAAATTTATGCAATGTAACTAGGACATTTTATTTAAAAAATAATAAGGAAAATAGATAGAACCGAATATTTAAATTTTTTCTTAATTAATATTTTTGTACTTTATACAATATATTTTATAATTTTATAATAATAAAAATAGATCGAACTGAATATTTCAATTCGTTCTTAATTTAGATTTTTTGATCTTCCTTACACTGAAATTTGACATTATTTTGATTCTGTTTAAAATATTGCTTCAAGCGCATTAAAATAAATTCATGGACAAAAACAGATATTATTTCTTTCTTGTGATCTCTACAGAGAAAGAGAATGCATAATTTTCAATTACAGAATACACTGTTTCTTCATATACACGAGGTTTATCTATATATAATATTAATTTATCTTAAATATATTTGGATAATCTAAATATGTTTATATTCGGGTGGATTAAAAAACCACGACTTTTAACATTTGTTAACTCCGCTTCTATTATGTGACGTACATTTTCTTTGTTTACAAGGAATATATATATATATATATATATATCTGCTCATATTACTACTTTTTTCCAAATTTACAACTGCTCTTTCGGAGCACGAAACAAAGATATTTTGTCATGATTTGAGTCATACCCGCTGGTACAATTGGGCGCAAAACACTTACAACCCATTGCAAACTAATTGTTTATAACTATTTATCACCAAACAACACTAATGATTGAAAAAAGTAACCTGCGTTCATATGGCGTTGAGTACATGCAAGCCTCTTTACGCTATCTCCCTCTTTCCAAGTCATGCACGCGAATGACATAAAGCTGGACGTTTACTAACTGCGCTTATATACGAAGTTGCATAGGGCTGCATACAGGTATAACAAAACTTCAGTCTGCCATCTTGAAACGAAATGGCCGCTAGCTATCCTGAAAAGCACTGCACTGATTCGATTCAAATTTGGTGTAGGTGTAGACGAGAATCAATCTTAACATATAGGTCCCATGCCATTCGAATTCAAACGTTTGCAGTTTCCGGGGCGACTCGCATTTGCAATGACCATCAACAAAGCACAGGGACAATCGCTACAAGTGTGTGGACTAAATTTGGAAAATCCATGCTTCTCACATGGACAGTTGTATGTGCCATGCTCACGCGTCGGAAAACCTTCTGATTGATTCGTGTACGTCCCAAAGAGAAAAACAAAAAAATATTATGTTTCCAAAAGCACTTCAATAAACAGAATTAAACACAAACACTTTCTTCCTTTAAGTTGCAATGCAACGTATGCCGGGTACTCGCATTAAATTCTAGACCACGCGAACGAGGTCGCGGGTAATAGCTAGTATATATATATATATATATATATATATATATATATATATATATATATATATATATATATATATATATATATATATATATATATACATATATAAATATATAAACAAAAACTGTCTTCATTTAAATGTCCTTAATCATAAGCTTAAAACTTATAGTATTTTAAAGTTAATCATATATTATTTTCAGAGCTAAATATTATCAATTTATTTAATATTTATTTTTTTTAAATATTAGGTGTATTGTAATATGCCAAAGATATATGCACAACCGAATGAAAACAGATTCTTCAAAAAATGTAATCAAATGAACGACATGTGTTGGCATTAGAACCAGAGGCGGATTTAATGTTAAGGCAAAATATTTATTTCGGGCCGTTTATATATATATATATACATATATATATATATATATATATATATATATATATATATATATATATATATATATATATATATATATATATATATATATATATATATATCTCGTATATATAAAGGGAATAAAATTATATATTTCTATTATATATATATATATATATATATATATATATATATATATATATATATATATATATATATATATATATATGTAATATAATTACAAAAAGATGTATTGTTACGAACGGCGTTGAATGGGGTGGATGGTGTACATATTGGTGGTAGTGTTGTGCCTGCGTTAGCATATGCGGATGATGTGGTTGTTATGGGTGAATCTGAAGAGCAATTGAGACGAATGATTCTAAATATAAATGAAGTAGGAAAAGATTTAAATTTATTATTAAATGTCGATAAATGTAAAGTGTTAGTGTTTGAAAAGAGCGATTTGGTGACTGATTGTAATGTTTCGGTGAATGGTGTGAGATTGGGTCAAGTGAATGAGTTTTTATATTTGGGTAGTATGTTTTCAAGGGATGGACGTATTGATTGTGAGATTGAAAGAAGAGTATCTGCGGGACGCAAGGTATTGGGTGCTCTGGGAACCTTTGCTCGAAATGTGAATGTATCCAGAGATGCTCGATTGAGTGTGTATAATGGTGTTTTAGTGCCTACATTGATGTATGGTAGTGAATGTTGGGTGTGGATGAAGAAACATGAACGTCGTATAACTACTGTGGAAATGAGGTATTTGCGGGGTGTGTGTGGTTATACTAGAAGAGATCGTGTCCGGAATACATTGGTGTATGATGAGTGTGAAATTGAGAAGAATGTAGTTAGAAAAGTAGGTATAAGTCAGTTGAGATGGTTTGGGCATGTTGAACGTATGTCGAATGAGAGATTAGTGAAACAGGTATATGATAGAAGTGTTCGTGCTACCCCATTTGTTGGGATATGGCGTGAAGATATGTATGTATGTATGTATGTAATTACAAAAAGATAACAAAAAAAACAAAATAAGTTGCACATTTCAAAACACATACATTATATTTCAATGTAACAAAATTCACACATTAAATATTGAATATTTTATTTGATAATTTTATTTAAATATTTCGTCTTCGCGTTTTAATTTCCACGAATTTATTAATTATTGCACAACAATCCATTTTGTCAAGGTCATCGTGCTCTCTATGCACAATAGTGATAAAGCTGTTAACTTTTCTTATGCGAGCGTACTACGTAAATAGTTTTTTACGCGTTTTAGTATAGAAAATGATCATTCTCCAGTGGCATTTGTAATAGGAAGCGTTAAATAAATTCTTAAAATAATATCAACATTCGGGAAAGTTGATAATATATTTTTATTGTGAATAAATTCATGCATTTCATAAGGTTCTTTCAAATTATTCTGTTTTGAAAGAAGTAGAAATTGTTCTACTTCGTTATTAAATTCTTTTGTATCTATGTCGTTATTGTAATATTTTTTTAATTCTGTTATATGTTTAATTAAAGTAATTGTGTCTATTTCATCGTCAGTGAAAAATATATTAAATTTATTACTTAAATTTTTATAAATTGGCTCTCTTTTATTTAATTCTACTTATAAACTATAGCAGAGCACATAAAACGTGTTAATTTTAAAATCATTTTTTTCAGTTAATATCAAATTTTCTTCACTTTCATCATCAAAGAACGCTTTTCTCTTTATTTTTCTTTTCGTTTCATTATCATATTGTACAATCTTTATGTATGATGCTTCTTTTTCAAAAAAATCTAAATTTGTATTTTGAACATATTTTTTCAAGCTCGTATATAATTCAAAACATATATGTAATGTTATTATTTTGCTTTGAAGTGACTTACTCGTTTTGTTTATTTGAGTTAATAGATGATCCCAAATGATTATTAATAATATAAATTCAAACGAATCTATCTTTTTTACTAATTCATTTGCTTCAGAACGAGAAACAGATTTTTGAGAATCATCAGTGTTTAAATACTGCAATGCATTTATTATTTCTTTATGACCTTGTATTATAGCTTTAATAGCATCTGCTCGAGCAGATCATCTTGTATCACATACTCGTTTTACAGTTAATTGCTTCTGTTTAGTTTCCTTAAAATTATTTTCTAATATATTCCATCTATAAGAAACCGAAAAAAATACAAATATGCTTTGGACAATGTCAAATTTTGTTGTAACTTTTAAACGGCTTTCTGTGGCACAATTACCAACTCTGCTTTTTTATTCTGGATTGTAAGCCATTATATTTACCGGACATGTTGGCAGCATTATCATAGCTTTGTCCCCTACAGTTTTTAATATCTAATGTTAAGTCTGTCAATTGTTGCAAAACAACAGCTTCTAAATTTTCACCTGTATGTGATGTAATGGGAAGAAAACAAATGAATTTTTCTTTGATTCCGTCAGGAAGTACATACCGTATCACAAAACAAAATTGATCAATATGACTGATGTCTGGTGTAGAAACTAAAATTATTGAAAAATATTTGGCAGATTTAATTTCTTTCAAAATATTTTGTTTTAACATATCACTAATTAAAATAATAAATTCATCGCAAGTAGTGGATGACAAGTAGTTCACATTTCCATTGCCCATATGTGCATATTTTTTAAGATTAGCAATAAAACTATGGAATACCGCTAAATACTGTAAGCAACCAATGTATGTACCGTTTCCTTGCTCGCTGTCAAATAACTCGTTATGACCCCTGAAAACTAATTCAAATTTTGCTAAAAATTTAATAGTTTCTACCACTCTTTTCAAAACTTCCCGCCAATATTGTTTTTCTGTTTCATGTGCTTTTACCATTGCACTATCTATTCGCTGTTTTTCTGACGATCTGGAAATAAAAATGCATATGGAAGAAATATGATCTTTGGAATTCTCGTGTTCAGCTAATTTTTTTAAAATATTTTTCCAATCAGGAAAACCTTCAGTTAATTTACTTTTTTTGAACAAAATAATTTGCATATATAGCAATATACACATTTGTTAGATTCAGTATACACAAGCCAGTCCCTTTGAATTTTTTCTTGATTTGCAGTTGTTCCGTAAAATCTTATCTTTTATTTTTCTGAAGTAAATCTTTGTTCCTACTTTACAAATCTGTTTTGATGACTCTAGTGAGCCATATATTGCAGGGGGTTTTACTTTAATGAAATAATTTTGAATTTCATGTGTTATTTCTTTTGGCCATTTGGCAATATCTTCAGAAAATTCTGTAACACGCGGATTTTCATTTTGTATATTGTCTTTCTCGTTTTCAGTTTCTTCGACTTCATCTGGGTTAGTTTCTTATATGTTTACTATATCTTCGCTATCCTTAATTTCTTCATAGTTTATAATTAGTACATTAACAACAGCTTATTCTTGTTTCTTATCTGTATCTTTCTTATCATCATTTTTTTCTTCTTTCGTGTTTGCACTATTTTCTTTTACGCCTGATTCTTCTTTGCTACTGGAAGTTCCCTGTCCTTGTTTCAAAAAAGTTTGAAGAGCATTTTGTGAATTTTGTCTTATTTCGTCCTTTCGTTGTTTTTCAAGCCTTTTTTGATGTCCACTTTTATAGTTATATTTAGACATCTTAAAGATTAAAGGACTAAAACCAAATTATTTTAAATTAATAAATTTATTTTTTAATAAATACTTAGATATATCAAACTAAATAACTTACCATTAAAATTATTTTTTGTTTTTTATTTATTTGTTTGATTTTTTGTTTGTGGAATTTAACTTGGCACACCACCGATTTTCGCACAACGCACGCTACACAATAGTAGCGTTCGATTTGCAAACAATCTCACCTCAGTTCATTTCAACTGAGTTGAGATTGTCTGAAATGAGATGATATTTTTTCGATGACAAATCGAACGGGTTTTGACAGGTCTGAACTGAGTCGGTTACGTGACGAACGTTGTAGTATCATTTCGCGGACAACACATGATTTGCTTGATGTTTTTGTTGGCAGTTAGCTGTGAAACATGATTTATAATAACATGTACAATTTAAAAAAAATATTAAATAACTTCCAAATATTCAAACTACAAACAAAACATAACGAATTCTACCCCCACTCTAACTGAGTAGAAAATCTCAGTACGCACCAGTGAAATAGGTAGTGCAGCATCGGCAAGGGGGGAAGTGAGTGTCTCACTTGATCTCAGTTATAGTAGCGTTCGATTTGCACCAAATCTCAGTTAATCTCACCTCACCTCAGTTTGACAGCTTTTTTGTGCTGTTCTATTTGCACTGACATAACTGAGATATTTGGAAGTTATTTAATATTTTTTTTAAATTGTACATGTTATTATAAATCATGTTTCACAGCTAACTGCCAACAAAAACATCAAGCAAATCATGTGTTGTCCGCGAAATGATACTACAACGTTCGTCACGTAACCGACTCAGTTCAGACCTGTCAAAACCCGTTCGATTTGTCATCGAAAAAATATCATCTCATTTCAGACAATCTCAACTCAGTTGAAATGAACTGAGGTGAGATTGTTTGCAAATCGAACGCTACTATTGTCAGTGCAAATAGAACAGCACAAAAAAGCTGTCAAACTGAGGTGAGGTGAGATTAACTGAGATTTGGTGCAAATCGAACGCTACTAATGCTGTCAACTGGTGCTGTGTGCTACGTTTATTTTACCTTTTTGAATTTTCTGATATGTTTAATACAATTACTCGTTAAATAATAATACATGCGAAACGAAAAACAACGAAAAGTACCGAGATGCTAAATAAATATTATTTAACTGAAAATGCGTTTTACGTTCAAAGTTGTCATAATCGTAAGTATAATGAACGTAGGTCGCGCACGTGTTTGAACAGGACATTCAGCCTTCAGCTTATATCAGCGCGAAATTTAAAAATAGAAGACAATCAAATTCAATAATAAAATAAATTTGTATATGAATCAAAAACAAATAGCGAAACAAGCTATGTAAACAAATACTAACTAAAGAAATAAACTTGAAAGGCGCTCGCTAACAGAAATGACAGATTGCTGGGCTGCCAATATAAATGATATAAAATTCAGTACAACTAATAACAAATATAACATAAAATAATAAAAATAAATAGTCAAAACAAACATAAACTAAAAGTTTGAATCCGGGCCCTAAAATTTTTGGGCCCTAGGCTATTGCCTCTTTAGCCTAGGCCAAAGTCCGCCTCTGATTATAACAGTTTAGCTTTTAAAATTACTATAGACTAAGGGCCAGTTTTTCAATCACCGATTAATGTTAATCCTGATTAAATAATATTAGTAACTATGGTTTCCATTTTTATTTAATCATGATTAACGCTAATCGAGAGTAAACCGAAGATTGAAAAACTGGTCCTAAGAGTTTTAAAAAATATGAATTTTCTTTATAAAAGTATACAAAATGACTAGTAATTTAAAACAAAAGTTTAGTGTTACACAATCACGAATTAGTTCACAGATCACCGACAGCTACAGCCAGAAATATAACATTTAAACGTGCACCAGCATTGCTAATCTCAATAACAAAAATAATAAATTTTAAGTCATTTCAATTAAATTAAGCTCTTTCAATTGAATTAAGCCCTTTCATTTAAATTAAGCCCAGAGAAATGATTTAAGCCTCTTTTTAGCTCTAAAATAATTCACGAGCCCAAATTAAGATATTAAATCACAAGCCTGATTTGCGAATTTTTAAAGAAGGCTTAATTCACTTGATTTAAATCAAGAAATATGATTTAAATCAATTTATAATTCCTTTTGATTTAAATCATGCCCAACTCTGATCATGTTTAAATTCATTACATATGTATTTAAATGCCAATAGAGAAAGAAAAATTCAAGTGTCTGAACCTATAGTTGTTGGGCCTCGTATCATCTATACAAAATTTTAGAATATTATTTTCTGATACAAATGTTTTTAATTAACGGGGCGCCATCAAAAATTTTGCACACAGACGCCGCGTGTTCCTGACGTGTCCCTGCAAATACGGTATGATTCGAAATAATTTAAGTTTGAAATAATTGCCTATCGTAAAATTTCAACTTTTTCTTATTTTATCTGAGAGTTCTTTTAAAACCCTTTCATATCACATCAAACACGGCATGATTCCGAATACATGAAATTTAAAACAATTGACGGACGAAGTATTTCCAAAAATTTTAAGCTGAATAAAATATGTTTGATAGGCATGTACCCTTCGGTAAGGGGCTTTCAATCTTAACTACCAACTTGATTTACAAGTCGTGTAATCATTATACTCGTATTCCCTTATCTTCATTCTACCGATGATGCGTATTGATTAATTCTTTCCGGCGCAAAGAATACGGAGAGAAAAATATCCAAAACGCGCGAATATATATTTTAATTTCAGGTTTAAACATTTCTTTTATACAGCTCATGTTTAGACATGATCTAAAATGTTCAAATAATTGACAAATTTATTCCAAGTTAAAACTGATGCTAAGAAAACCCACACGAAATTCATTCAATCTAGTTGGGCTGGTCTGCAGTGAAATTCGCATGAGCAGTTGTAAATTTTTGGTGACAATAATTGTTTTCATATAATAAAAAATAAACCAAAAAAATTATAATTGTGAGTTGAATTTGAGTAAAAATATTTATAATCTAATGTTACGCATGTGAAGTAAGTATTCATGTCAGATATATTAATAATAAATACGAATAAAATTTTCAGATTTATAATGAGTGATAAGCATTTGGGCTCTTGATGAAAAACATTATTAAGTCTGTTAAATTTTTAAATGTTTCTTTATTAATCTATAACAAAACATTTACTTTACACTGTATATAGTAAAAATCAATTCGTTACAATTTTGGAGTATATTTGATATAAATAATATTTACCTATATATTTTCATAAATGCAGTGTTTATTATGTTTCAGAGAGTTCTAAATAATTTTTTTGCTTCCTCCTATGATTAATTACGTTTGAATATTTTGGGTATCATTTATATTTTGAAATAAGTCCTGTATATTATCTACATATCATGATATAAACAAGTATAAACTAAAATTCAATACAAAAATCTAGGATAAAATACTTAGTACATCTATGTACATGTAATTCTAAAATATTATTTATTAATTATAACCTTCCTCACATTTAAATTCTTCTTATAAAGTTGTTCATTGTACTTAGTCTAGCTCAAAACTGGGGGTCGAGCAGGTCTAAATATCACACTTAGTTTACATCAGTACTATCATTAGAGCTGATCTATGAATAAGATAAATTTCTGGTCTAAAGTACTATGAAGTTTTAGCTGGTTTAAACCTATATTTTTTTACTATGAATACGGCTCATAATATTTGATGAAAAACTGAATTATTTCATGAAACTATCCTATATTGTCCTAAATAGGTTAAGCGATACGTACTATTTTATATTCTTCTCTGTTATGGACGGAGGTATTTACATCATTCTTGGAGCTACCTCCGTGCTGCAAATTCTGCAATTAATATTAAATAAAGAGAGAAAAAAAATGTAGAATCAGACATTCTGAACAATACAATTTTAATTTCAACTTGAATAAAAAACAAGTATTCTTTCCTTCATGTAGTACCATTTTGATTTTCTTTACAAACGTAACTAAAATGCATTTTCCTACAACTGTGCGAGTTCTTTGTTATTACGTAACTATAATTGCCTTGGTTACGTATGGAAAGTAGATGAATGCAGACCAAGTGCGTTTCTGAACGCAAGGAAACACTAGTGCGGAAAGTGCTTCATTACACAACTGTAAAAAAAGTTTTTTTGAGAGCGATTTAAATTTCGCGCCAAGCGCGTAATTCATATTTTGGCCACAGACGCTTATGGAAGAAGAAGATGCAGTGAGCCAGCGCTAGTAAATATGCAATAGTATATTTTGACGTTTCTAAACATAACCTTAAATTGCAGTATATCTAATCTGTACACAACTAATAAAAAGAACCGAACAAAGTAAAATATATCGATAAATAGTTTTAAGTAAGTGAAATACATAATATTTATTGTGTGTGTATATTATTAACATAGTTGTTACAGTTGCTTATGTTGACATAATGTAAAGTGGAAACTTTTGTATTGTCTAAAGAAACATTGATTTCTTCTGTACCTGTTCATATTATTAACAGTAATATTATTGACAACAATTTGGAGGCTTTAGAAGTACCAGCAGCAGGTTGATTGTCATTGTCGAAAATAGATGCAACATAGCATGGTCCGGAGCTTCAATTATCTTTGGAGGTATTTATGATAAAGAAGAATCACTCACTGTACTATTCCCATCTAGACGATTTTGATGAAATTATCTTGACGTTAGTAAAATATTTTTAAATAATGTAGAACAATGTGCAAGCAATCAACAAACAAACCATAGCAACGCCGTAAAACATCGTTCTCGTGTAATATCATTGAAATTTTATAAATTTGGATAATATTTTAGTGATTTACTAAATCGCACAGTTGTAGGAAAAATGTTGTTTATAACACGTGCCGAAAAAGGCACGTAACCTTTTATTATAAAAATAACTATTATTGCTTTACGCATATCATTGAGTAGAAAAAAGAATAGTATATTTGTCGTGCCGGGCATTGTCTCGTCTGTTGCTGTCCTCAGCAACAAATGTGCCTGACGGTTGCTTGAAGGCGATGGTTTGTCATGTAAATCACAAAAGATTTAATTTTAATCAAAAATGAACTCTCTGGTATAAAATCAATAAGGAACAAATGAAACTTGGAAGATAGTAAAATAATTGAAAGCAGAATTTCATTCCGGAAAATGTAAGGCATTATTTGTTGTTTGCAATGCGTGACGTCTCCAACGATCTTTTTATACATTCCATTTTAAATCAATCAAACTACTAAGCTTGAAAATATCAAAAATTAATTCAGTTTTTTTGCCAGTATTACGATACAGTTTTCTAAATTTTTAAGAAGTTGTAACGTCACAATCAATGGTGGATCTAGACTTTGTTGATTGCAAAGGCTGAGCATTAGTCGTGAGCACGAACTAATTTCTATACTGATGGACATGATAGTCTTGCGTGTAAAGCGTCTACTACAGAAATGAAGCAGAAAGAGAGCGACAAATAAATGAGTGAGATAGCAGCATGAGGCTGTACTTATTCATGCTTTTTTTTATTTACAGAAATAGTTACTTTAAGAAACGTTATTTGTATTTATGTATTGTGACGATCTTTGGCCTAATTACCAAAGATGTGAAGATCTCTGCGGGTCGCCGCCTCGGTGAGTACCCTCGGGCGCCAGTCTTCATAGTCGGTGCGGTTGCTGGCGACGACGTCATTTACCTAGATAGCTGTGTGGAACTAATAGTTCCAGGAAGTTCACTTAAGTGTACATGTAGTTTTCAAATGACACTTCATATACCAGTTGAACAGATTTATTAAATAAAAATAAAGAAGCATAAATACAAGTACACAAAAATAAATATATGACCAAAATAGAAACTGAAAGGATAACTAAATATTAATACCATAAAACGGTGTGTAACTGGACCAGGATAGCCAGGGAGGGAGTCGATACCGTAGAGCACAGTGTAACTCTATCTAGCTAACTGAATATCGGCTAAGCGTAGCAATTTTTTTGGCTAACGTGGGAAGACGCCACAATATCAACAATTGACTTTACCCTGAATTTGACTTAAGCTAAATCTGATTAGCTTAATTATTGGTACTGCAGGAAGACGCCCAACAATTAAGGTAACCTTGGAATTGATTGTTAGCTATTGTAGGAAGACGCCACAATAGCTATAATCGAGTACGTGCCACGCCGTATAAAACCGTACCGTCTAAATGCCATAGCGTCGACAAACCGGGCGGTCTAAAACTCACAATGTCGACATCACCTCCCACCACAAAATCCATAGCGTATAAATCGTGTCCCATATAAGTTTCCTTTGCGTTGCCGTTCAAAGTGTCAATTAGTACAGAAAAAATGTAATAGATGGCGCTGATTACTACTATCAACCAAATGAATTGTCAAAAAGATATAAGATTTTATTATAAAATATAAAAATAATGCTCATATATCCTTTTAATTGTCCTAGCAACGTGAAAAGTAAATATAATTTAAGAAATAAACAAATCTAATGAAAAGTATTCTTTGTTCGTTTTACAATTATAATTGAATCACGGTAACTGTTTGATTCAGTTACATGTGACTATCTATAGTGGTTTTCAAATATCGACGCTATACATGATGTACAATAATATTAGAAGGATGGCATTTTGATAAACTTCTCGCTGGGTAAAGATTTGCCTGGCTGCTTAATCAGTTCAATTGGTTGGCATCAGTACACAGTAGAGCTTGAGCTTATGCCACTATTGAAAGTGACTTATGTTCAAGAATACGGCGACAACGCACTTGGTGAATACAACTTCTGCTGCAAATAATCATACATCTTGCACTCCGAAAACAATGTTGCGGGTGAATGTTATGTAGCCACTAAATACGACATATAAAATGAGATATGTTTAAATGAACAGGGACATCAAATATACCTTTTCAATGAATTCCTCCAATGTATTGTTCTTTAAAATACTTGTTTGAAGGCCAACCCGGTAGTTTCTTGTACATGTAATTTTTTTCTTTTTTTAAAATCATCTGAAATGTGTAGATATTAAGTAAGAAAATATATAAAGACTTTAGATTTATATCAACTTACCGAAAATGTTTTTTTTATTACTATTTATGTATTTTGCATTTTATTTTGATGGAATGTTTGAGGTTATAAATGAAATACTTTTTATAACCGTACAATTAAAAACTGTTATGTTGAAAATATCGTTTATGGAAAGAAAAATAATACATTTCAATATTACACATAATCCTGTTCCACTAGTATGTGATAAAGTTTATTTAAGAAACAACTCACAGATACAATTCACACTTTATATATTTTAATTTAAACGAAAGTAGGAAACATTCATAATAATATTTTTGACAACTTCAATACATAAATTATTTCTCATAACTATAGCAACAACATTACTTCGAAATGTCAAAAGTAAAAATAACAGATAATCTCTGTAAAATACTTCAACACCTTCCCTCATTCGATACGTAATGTTAATCCAAGAGTCTTAGTTAGTTCACGTAGCCTTGGTCCATGTAGGGGTTTTGTCAATAAATCAGCCAACTGGTTTTCAGTACTAATTTTTAGAATAGTAATTTCTCCAGCTGAAACTAGTTCTCTTACAAAGAAGTGTCGCGTCCTGATATGTTTCGTTCTTTTGTGAAACTCAGGGTTTTGTGCTAATTTGATAGCAGCTTCATTATCAACATGTAAAACAGGAACTTTGTTGAGTAGAGCAATTTCTTGAAGTAAAGTTTTAAGCCAGACAATTTCACGAGTTGCCTCACTAGCAGCCACTATTTCAGCTTCCGTAGTTGAGATGACCACAGACATTTGTCGTTGACTCAACCATGATATAGGACCACCGGAATATGTACACACCACTCCAGAAGTTGACCTGGCTGTACTAATATCTCCTCCATGGTCAGCATCACTGTAACTTTCAAGAATGCCATTCTTTTGGTTGTTTCTGTAGACAATTCCCAGATTGACAGTGCCTTTTAAGTAACGAAAAATTCGTTTAACTTTAACAACATCATATTCAGTTGGATTTTCCATATTTCTCGCAACCACGCCCACTGCATACGCAATATCAGGTCTAGTTCCGCACATAAGATACATTAATGCTCCAAATGCTTGTCTGTATGGAAAGGATGTAATTTCTGAATTCTTATCTAAATCTTGATCATTTAAAATAGGAGTAGAAACCGGTCGGCAATCCTGCATACCATATTTCTCTAATAACCTTTTTGTGTACTGCTTTTGATTAATTACAATGGATTCATCTTTTTCTTTATAAATTTCCAGACCCAAGTAATAAGAAGCAGGCTTTGACTTTAACTTGAAACTTTTCTTGAGATAATTTAGAAACAAATCAAGTTCAGTATTATTATTAGCAGCAATTAAACCGTCATCGACGTATAGTACAAATATAATTTTAGTTGAGCCTTTGTGTCTTACAAAAAGACAAGGATCAGCTTCACTTTTCTTAAATCCATATTCTATTAGATAATTGCAGAATTTCATGTTAAAACAACGGGGAGCTTGTTTCAAACCATACAAGCTTTTCAGTAATCGACATACCTTTTTAGAACCATCATTAAATCCTTCAGGCTGCTGCATGTATATGATTTCTCTCAAATCACCATAAAGAAATGCTGTAGAAACATCAATTTGAGTAAGAATCATACCTTCATTGGCTGCAACACTAAGTAGACTTCTAACTGTAGCCATTCTTGCAACAGGACTAAATGTTTGATTGTAGTCTAATCCTTTGCGTTGTGAAAAACCTTTTATCACCAATCTGGCTTTGTATCTCTCTACTGACCCATCAGAGTTGAGTTTAATTTTATATACCCACTTGCATGGAATAGCCTTTCTTCCAGTTGGTAAAGGCTCTAAAATCCATGTACCATTTTCTTCTAAGGCAGTCATTTCTTGGCTCATGGCTTTTGACCATTCTTCTTTGAGATTTGATCCCATTGCCTCAGCGTAAGTTTCTGGTTCTTTTGCACTGTTAACATGAGCAACAGCAGACATTATATAGTCTTTAAATTTAGAAGGTAATTGAATTTGATTACGATCACGAAGAATTCTACCCTCTTGTTCCACTACTGGATTTTCGACGTCTTGATTTATATTTTCTTGAAATTCTTCATTTTCATCTAATAAATCATCAGCCCGAACAGACTTGTCTGAATTGTTTGGTTCATCCGGTATCAACAAATCTATTTTATTATGAACTATTGGAATTTCTTTAAATATTACATCTCGAGACCTTATAAGTTTCTTGTCGTGTGATAGAATTCGATATCCTTCGTCGTTATCATAGCCTAGTAGAATCCCTTTAATTGCCTTTTTATCTAATTTCTTCCTTCTTGTAGATGGAACATGTGCATAGCATACACTGCCAATAATGCGAAGATGTTTTAAACTGGGTCTTTTACCAAACCACAATTCAAACGATGATACAGTGTGAACACTAGAAGAACTTGCCCGATTTAAAATATAACAGGCAGTATTAATCATTTCCGCCCATAATACTTGAGACATATTGCCATGAGAATGCATCAGTGCTCTAGCTGTTTCCACAACAGTCCTATTTTCTCTTTCTACACAACCATTTTGCTGTGGCGTGTATGGCATAGTTAGTCTTTGTCTAATTCCATAGAAATTCAAAATTTTTCTGACTGAGTGATTATCAAACTCTCCTCCATTGTCACTAAGTATTTCTTGAACACAGTGACCAGTAGTTTTAGTTTCAGCAAGCATCTGTTTTAGCTTTTGCTCGACCTCAGATTTCTCTTTCAAGAAATAAACTTGTCTATACCTGGTAAAGTCATCCTTAAACAAAACAAAGTATTTAAATCCAGACATAGATTTTTGAAATGGACCGCAAACATCAGTGTGAATTAATTGACCAGGTTTCGTAGCACGTACTCTTGTTCCAAATGGAAATCGATGAGCTTTACCATAGATACAACCTTCACATAATTCTTTATCCACGTTTACATTTATACCCAATTCTCTTTTGATTAATGTCTTTACATAGCGTTTGTTTAGATGTCCTAACCGTTCATGGTACACCTGTAGTAGATCTTCTTGATTTACAACATTGACTTCTGTTGGATAAGTAGATTGAATAGTCCTCAAGTTTAATTTATAAAGTCCACCAAACCGACATCGTTTTCCAACCAGCTTTACTTCTTTTCCAACTTTCAAATAACATCTTTCAACACTTGAATTGAATTGACTATTCGTATGTTTATCTTGCGCTGATAGAACAGAAAATAGGTTCTTCTTGATATTGGGTACATACCAAACATCACCAAGAATAAACTTAAACAATTTTTCATGTACAGCTGCTTCAACTTCAATGGTACCCTTACCTAATGCTTTAATGGAATCACCATTAGCTGTAATTACAGAATGGTCAGACAAAAACGGTTCAAATGACTTAAACCAATGTTTTTGACTAGTGATATGATTTGTAGCTCCATTATCAATGTACCAACTATTGCAGTCACTATCTACAGAAAATACTTGTGATGGAACTATAGATAATATCATCGTAGCTGCATTCTTCGTGTTTTCTGACAAATTTGGCTTTGGAGGTCTACCATCTGTTTTCCATTTGTAGCATTGTTTGACTTTGTGACCTTCTTTTTTACAATATTTGCAGATAATTTTCTTTCGCTTTCCATCTGAAATATTAAATGAAGCACGAGTAGTTACCAGAGTTTCTTTTGATACCTGCTCAATTTCTTTCTTTATAAGGGCTCTTTCATGAGCACACAGCTGATTGGTTAAATTGTCAATAGTACGATCATTCTTTGACATTAACATCCAACTCGACTTAAATGAAAAATATTCATCCGGTAGAGTTCCTAAGATTTTACAAATCAGGAATAGTTCTGGTAATTCTGACTTTATATTTGTATCTTTCTTCATTTCATCAGTCAGTTCATTCCAAATATTCTTCAATTTTGCTGTATGAGTAGCCATGTCATCAGCAGAATTTTTCTTAAAGTTGAAGAATTGAAGACATAAATCGTAAGATCTGTCTTCAGCCGATCCATCAAAAAGTCTATGTAACTCCTTCCACACTTCATGAGCTGTTGTAAAACGCATAATCTTTTGCAATGTTTCTTCAGTCATGTTAGTGGTTAAAACTATCAGAGCACTACTATCTGCTTTGTAAAAAGATTCAAGGCTTATTTTGTATGTAACTTCTTCTTCAGCCGTAGCAGATTCACCAAGAGCTGTAGGTTTAATCAAACGACCTTGAATTACATCCATGGCACCTGGAATTCCTCTCAAACATATACTGGCCTTGTATTTCCAAGTATTCCAGTTAGTTTTACCCTCTAAGAGTCCAATGTGAACTTTAGTTGTATCCATCTTTAGTATTTACTTGATGAATGTGATTGTTATAAAATAATATTATCTACTAGCTATGCTGGGCCCATAACCTGATAAAGTTTATTTAAGAAACAACTCACAGATACAATTCACACTTTATATATTTTAATTTAAACGAAAGTAGGAAACATTCATAATAATATTTTTGACAACTTCAATACATAAATTATTTCTCATAACTATAGCAACAACATTACTTCGAAATGTCAAAAGTAAAAACAACAGATAATCTCTGTAAAATACTTCAACAGTATGCTCTCCTAAAATTGATAAAATATCTTATTATAAAAAAGTACCCATGACTTTAAATATTATAATATAATATTACACGAAAAACAAAAGTAGACATATTTCAAACCACAAATTATGAAATGCTTATATATTTTCATGTACATCTCTATGTAGCACATCTTGACACACATGATTATGACAGCTGTCATTCTTCCAGATCATTTTAACGCTGAGTGTATGTAAAAGCCCGTACCACTTGTGGAAAATGAGAATTTCGCGAAGTAGCAATAACAAATTCAAATTTCAAAAAAATATTTCATATATTTAATCTTATCCAAAATAAGAAACAAGTAGTACTACATAATCTTTGAACATTCAGCTTTTTGATAAAGGTATTGAAAAGAATGTTTAATCTTTGTAATATAAATAAATTGGAATTGAAGTGTAAAAGATCATGATATCAAAATTTTAAGTCTGATTTTGTCAAAAATGTGTCGTTCAATTTGAATTTAAAAATTCTCTATATTTAAAACTCAGGCCTTCTATAATACAAATTTTTTTTATTCAATTTGATCGTGGGAATTTTGAGAAAAAACTAAAAATACACGAAAAAGTCCTGTTTTGAGCGTTTTTTCGCATATTTTATTTTTTTTCTCCAAAGTTCCCCGATCAAATTGGATAAAAATTTACTATATTATAGAAGATCAGATACTTAAGCATAGAGAATTTTTTAATTAAAATTGTTCGTCACATTTTTGAGAAATAAATTCAAATTTTGAGTCTAATTTCTTTCAATATTTGTACATAACATTAATGGTATCTAGTTTATTATCATACTTTGAGGTTTTGGCTTCAAAATTATATACAATACTTAATAAGTTTCATTCATAATAAGAATAATATTTCGCTTCAAAGAGATCAAGGCAAATCATCGTTCTGATACTAGTTTCAGATCTAATGCTTCACCTTAATAAAAATAACAGTGAACATAGACACTAAATTTCTTAAAATTAGAAATAAAAACACTTGATTTGTCCACAAATATAATATTTATTAAATATACTACGATCGTTTCGACTTTGCAGTCATCATCTGATGATGACTGCAAAGTCGAAACGATCGTAGTATATTTAATAAATATTATATTTGTGGACAAATCAAGTGTTTTTATTTCTAATTTTATTATTATAAAATGTTCCACCAAGAACCGACTACACAATCTCTTACTTTAACTAAATTTCTTGTCATTTGACGCGAGTATGAAAATACATATCCTGAAAATTTATTCTTTCAAAAGGTTATATGACAATTATAAGATTGTAATGAATGAAATAAATTTAATTATGAAATAATAGGTAATGGCGACAGGTACAGTAATTTTTGTACTAGTATTTCTTCAATAATTTTGTATTTTGATTGTAGATAACATAACAAGACAACAAAAGAATTCAACTAATTTATTGTGGCATTGGTATAAATGATGCAGAATAGAAGATTTATTACAATAGTTTTCACTGTAAGATTTGATAGTTGAAGAACTTGTAAGACGAGCCAATTTGAAATATATTCGCATAACTTGCTTGAAGTAAATATTCTAATAAAAACCATGATTCTTGATACATGAGATCAATAATTTATAAAATGTAATATTGAAGGTTACTTTAGCTGTATTCCATTTGCCACTTGGTTCATTTAAATCAGTTCAGATAAATTAGACAACATGAAATGAACTAAATTAAGCAAACTGATGAATTTATTGGGGTGAATTATTTCAAAATAAATTAAAATGAGTAATTCTAGTACTGGAAATGAAGTCAGTGAAGTAATCTACCTCTCTTTTGTATGGAAGTAATCTAGCGAAATAAATAAGTGATTTGGTTCAGTAAATGTAAGTTAGATGTGATCTAAATAGCAAATGGAATACGTCTTATATAAGTTTGTAATTTATTTTTCAATTGTTCAATTAAACAATCAAATATACAATATGTAGCATCAACTATTTGTATATTTACATACTGTTATAAGTACTGTTTTAAAGTGTGTCTATAAAGAAAAATATAAAGTTTATTTAGTTAAAGAATTGTTTAACTAGCAATTTTCAGAAACCGTTGCTAATGAATGGTAAGACTTTCATGTAGCCCACCATAAATCTGTCTTATGTTACGTAAGAAGTAATAAATGTTATACCAACATATTCATTGAATCTTGCTTTTTTTAATAATCAATGATTCATTTGTTGTAATTTTTGCATTAATAGAATGTGTTGAAAGAGTTCGTCATAAAATTAAGGAAAAATATTTAACAGATTTATTTCTACATAAATTAGATGTAGATTGTGTAAAACTTGGCCATATTTCCAAATATTTAGGTGTAATATAGCAATTTCACAAAGAGTATAAAATTTCCAAACGGAGCAATGTCTTGTTAATTTAGTTTTTAATTGAAAAATATTTTTTTCGATCATGAACGCTACCTAAAACTTCCAACAATTGCCATTATCTTTATGTTTATAAGTTCTTTTATCTATTTTATATATGAAACGAGCAAATTAATCAAATTTCTGATAGATTTTACATGTAAAATAAATAAGCCATCCGAAAAGCATACTGCTCGCAATACACCATGTGATTTTTATCGAAAGTTGGAGGATCTTTTCATAAATGAATAAACAAGCAATTCAAATTTATTGCTTTTATTAAATTATAATGAACTATATTGAAACAAATGCCTTGGTAACATGAAAAAAATTGCGTTTCTTTCATAGATAATATTTATTCAAAATATAAAATTGGATTACTATAGGCATTTTTTATTGGTAAATGTAATATAAATCGTGTCAACATGATAATTAATACCATGACTAGAACCTGACATATTTTAAATTTAAAGACACACTTTTCCTGTAACTTTTATTTTAAATGTGCTCAGATATTACTTGATGTACTTAGCGTAACAATGACTGTAATATTTAGTATTATTAACTACCATATTTTAAGATTTCAATATTATTGTTAAGAGAAAACCTGCTTATCTCCAGAATTATCAATAATTTTTTACGAAACATATTATCTAAATCTAAAGCGATCACACATCCCAGTATAATATTAGTTTAATAGAAAAGTATAGTAAATAAATGTCCAAACTTCAAATGATTAATTTAATAGAGCTGTTTAATCATGCAATAAATCATTAGGAAGACATTCTAATAGTCTGAAGAAATAAATATCCATTGAATTATGGCAGTAAATTGAACTGAATCTAATTTAAGTTTCGGATCCAAGCTGTGTAGCATGACATCTCTAAAAGTAACGTTTTCCTTGTTATGTTAAGTGTTAATTGTCTCTTTTTTTATTAGAAACATTTAAGTTATATACTCCTTGTCCGGAAACAAATTTACAAGTCGTTATTTGTAGTGTACTTCTATAATTAAATACAATATAAGCTATAAATATATCGATAGTGAGAAAAGTTGTAGTACAGAGTGATAACTGAATATATTTATAACTAAGAATGAAAGATTTCTTTAATTAAGCTTCGTTCTGTTGTTACAAGAATCCTTACTTCAGAATAAAATCTTAAAAACATATTTTACAATGATTGAAACGCCGATGTCTTTTTTCTTTGAACAGTTTATTTAGATTTGAATTAATTTTTGTAATTGTATTCCTAAAAGGAACAATAAATTATTATTTCTGTGGAAATGAAACATGTTTATAAATCATTTACTAACAGATTACGTATTCACCTGTTATATTTTATAAATAGAAACTTCAACTAATATCTTAATTCATATTTTGTTTTAAATTTGAGATAACTTCTTTGCTACTCAATCTGGACTTCTGTATTAATTTAATATACCTAAAAAGTAAAGACATCTATTTATAGGTTATGGATTTTGAAATGTCAAACAATCCAGTTTGTTCCTATGGAGGTCCTAACTCGTTGAAATTTTGACATTTGTGGCTAACTTCGTGACAACAAAGATTCTAGTAACATATATGTCAAAGTTAGGGAATTGAGTTTTAAACGCCAAATCGTGACAATGAATCTGGTGATTAATCTGGGGATTAATCTAGGGAATTTTAGTTATTAACGCCAATTCGTGACAATGAATCTAGTCTATCTGATCGGGATGTATCTCCCATCTAGGGTCTCTAAATATATTTGTTTACTTTGTAGGTCTATCTTATCCAAAATAAATAATTATAGAAGTCCAGATTGAGTAGTAAAGAAGTTATCTCAAATTTAAAACAAAATATGAATTAAGAAATTAGTTGAAGTTTCTACTTATAAAATATACAGATGAATACGTAATATGTTAGTAAATGATTTGTAAACATGTTGCATTTCGAAAGAAATAATAATTTATTGTTCCTTTTAGGTATACATTTACAAAAATGAATTCAAATCTGAATAAACTAATAAAAGCAAAAAATACATCGGCGTCTTATTCATTGTAAGATTTTATTTTGAACTAAGGATTCTTGTGACAACAGAACGAGGCTTAATTAAAGAAATCTTTCATTCTTAGTTATAAATATATTGAGTTATCACTCTGTACTATAACTTTTCTCACTGTTAATGTATTTCTAGCTTATATTGTATTTAATTATACTACAAATAACGATTTGTAAATTTGTTTCCGAACAAGGAGTAAAATTTCCATATTATCCTAATAAACTTAAATGTTTTTAATCAAAAAAGAGACAATTAACACTTTACATAACAAGGACACCGATATTTTTAGATTCAGTTCAACTTACTGCCATAATTCAATGGATATTTATTTCTTCAGACTATTAGAATATCTTCCTAATGATTCATTGCATGATTAAACAGCTCTATATATAAATTAATAATTTGAAGTTTGGACGACTTTTTACTATACTTTTGTATTAAACTAATAGTATACTGAGATTGTGAGACCGATTTTTTCAGATTTAGATACCATGTTTCGTAAAGAATTATTGATATTTCCGGAGATAAGCAAGTTTTTTCTTAATAATAATATTTAAATCTTAAAATATGGTAGTTAATAATACTCAATATTACAGTCATTGTTATAATAAGTATATCAACAAATATCTGAGCACAACTAGAATAAAAGTTAAACAGGAAAAGTGTGTCTTTAAATTTTAAATATGTAAGGTGCTAGTCATGGCACTTATTATCATGTTGACACAATTTATATTATATTTAACAATATAAAGTGGCCATAGTAATCCAATTTTATATTTTGAATAAATATTATTATCTATGAAACAAACGCAAATTTTCTCCTGTACCAATCTGTTATAAAGGTATCTGTTTCAATAAAGTTTATTATAATTTAATAAAAGCAATAAATTTTAATAGTTTGTTTATTCATTTAAGAAAAGATCCTCAAACTTTTGATAAAAATCCCATGATGTATTGCGAGTAGTATGCTTTATGTAAAATCTTTCAGAAATTTAAATTTATTTGCTTGTTTGATGTATCGAATAAGTAAAAGAATTTATAACAAAGATAATGCCACTTATTTGAGATTTTAGGTGGCGATCATGATCGAAATAAATATTTTTCAGTTGAAATTTAAATTAACAGAATAAGATCCGATTTAAAATTTTACAATTTATGAAATTTTTTATTACACCTAAATATTTGAAAATGTGGTCAGCTTTTACTCAGTCTACAACTAATTTCTGTAGAAATAAATCTGCTAAATATTTTTGTTTTAGTTTTTCGACGAACAGTCTCAATTCACGCAAAATTACAACAAATGAATCATTGATTGTTAAAAAAGAAAGATTCAATGAATATGTTGGTATCACATTTATTACTTCTTACCTAATATAAGACAGGGCTGGGTTACATGAAAGTCTTACCATTCATTAGCAACTAGCGGTTGCTGAAAATTACTATATAAGCAATTCTTTAACTAAAGATGTCTTTATATTTTTCTTTATAGACACACTTTAAAATATGTAGTACTTATACGTATGTGAACTTAGCGATGCGTCGCTCAGCGACGAAATGATATAGTCGTACCGTTTAACAAAATCACAGCCGATTGTTTTTAATGGAAAATCTTTAAATAACACAATACTTTGGGGTAAAATAACAGCCAATAGGGTAGTAAATGACACCCATAACCGTCCCGAGTTGTAGAACTCTGACATACTCATTTGCTTAATCGCCTTTGTAACATATAATAAGTTACAACATAAGGGAAGAAATTCAATTGTTCTACGGGGTAGCAGGCAACAGCATCACACTAGAGTTGTTCGGGGAGGGCGTTACTTTCCCTTTCATAGAGATATTGAGTAGATAATTTAAAGTAGCTCTTTAAAAAAATTAAGAAAATAAAATTTGCAATCTTGTTATACTAAGGGTTAAAATGCAAGTCTCCTACGGAGTATCTGACATCAACATTATATTAGGGGTATTGAGGGCGGGCGTTTACTTACTATTTGATAGAGAAACTGAGGAGACAATTTAAATTAGCTCTTTTAAAAAATAATGAAATTTAAATTTGCCAAATTCCACTAAGGGTTAAAATGCAAGTCTGCTACAGGGCATCTGACATCAACATTATATAAGGGTTATTTAGGGAGGGTGTTTACTTACTATTTTATAGAGAAACTGAGGAGACAATTTAAATGAGCTCTTTTAAAAAATAATGAAATTTAAATTTGCCAAATTCCACTAAGGGTTAAAATGCAAGTTTCCTACGGGGTATCTGACATCAACATTATATTAGGGGTATTGAGGGAGGGTGTTTACTTACTATTTGATAGAGAAACTGAGGAGACAATTTAAATTAGCTCTTTTAAAAAATAATGAAATTTCAATTTGTCAAATTTCACTAAGGGTTAAAATGCAAGTCTCCTACGGGGTATCTGACATCAACATTATATTAGGGGTATTGAGGGAGGGTGTTTACTTACTATTTGATAGAGAAACTGAGGAGACAATTTAAATTAGCTCTTTTAAAAAATAATGAAATTTAAATTTGCTAAGGGTTAAAATGCAAGTTTCCTACGGGGTATCTGACATCAACATTATATTAAAGGTATTGAGGGAGGGTGTTTACTTACTATTTTATAGAGAAACTGAGGAGACAATTTAAATTAGCTCTTTTAAAAAATAATTAAATTTCAATTTGTCAAATTTCACTAAGGGTTAAAATGCAAGTCTCCTACGGGGTATCTGACATCAACATTATATTAGGGGTATTGAGGGAGGGTGTTTACTTACTATTTGATAGAGAAACTGAGGAGACAATTTAAAGTAGCTCTTTTAAAAAATAATGAAATTTATATTTGCCAAATTCCACTAAGGGTTAAAATGCAAGTTTCCTACGGGGTATCTGACATCAACATTATATTACGGGTATTGAGGGAGGGTGTTTACTTACTATTTGATAGAGAAACTGAGGAGACAATTTAAATTAGCTCTTTTAAAAAATAATGAAATTTAAATTTGCCAAATTCCACTAAGGGTTAAAATGCAAGTCTGCTACAGGGCATCTGACATCAACATTATATAAGGGTTATTTAGGGAGGGTGTTTACTTACTATTTGATAGAGAAACTGAGGAGACAATTTAAATTAGCTCTTTTAAAAAATAATGAAATTTCAATTTGTCAAATTTCACTAAGGGTTAAAATGCAAGTCTCCTACGAGGCATCTGACATCAACATTATATAAGGGTTATTTAGGGAGGGTGTTTACTTACTATTTTATAGAGAAACTGAGGAGACAATTTAAATTAGCTCTTTTAAAAAATAATGAAATTTAAATTTGCCAAATTCCACTAAGGGTTAAAATGCAAGTTTCCTACGGGGTATCTGACATCAACATTATATTAGGGGTATTGAGGGAGGGTGTTTACTTACTATTTGATAGAGAAACTGAGGAGACAATTTAAATTAGCTCTTTTAAAAAATAATGAAATTTAAATTTGCCAAATTCCACTAAGGGTTAAAATGCAAGTTTCCTACGGGGTATCTGACATCAACATTATATTAGGGGTATTGAGGGAGGGTGTTTACTTACTATTTGATAGAGAAACTGAGGAGACAATTTAAATTAGCTCTTTTAAAAAATAATGAAATTTCAATTTGTCAAATTTCACTAAGGGTTAAAATGCAAGTCTCCTACGGGGTATCTGACATCAACATTATATTAGGGGTATTGAGGGAGGGTGTTTACTTACTATTTGATAGAGAAACTGAGGAGACAATTTAAATGAGCTCTTTTAAAAAATAATGAAATTTAAATTTGCCAAATTCCACTAAGGGTTAAAATGCAAGTTTCCTACGGGGTATCTGACATCAACATTATATTAGGGGTATTGAGGGAAGGTGTTTACTTACTATTTGATAGAGAAACTGAGGAGACAATTTAAATTAGCTCTTTTAAAAAATAATGAAATTTCAATTTGTCAAATTTCACTAAGGGTTAAAATGCAAGTCTCCTACGGGGTATCTGACATCAACATTATATTAGGGGTATTGAGGGAGGGTGTTTACTTACTATTTGATAGAGAAACTGAGGAGACAATTTAAATTAGCTCTTTTAAAAAATTATGAAATTTAAATTTGCTAAGGTTTAAAATGCAAGTTTCCTACGGGGTATCTGACATCAACATTATATTAGGGGTATTGAGGGAGGGTGTTTACTTACTATTTTATAGAGAAACTGAGGAGACAATTTAAATTAGCTCTTTTAAAAAATAATTAAATTTCAATTTGTCAAATTTCACTAAGGGTTAAAATGCAAGTCTCCTACGGGGTATCTGACATCAACATTATATTAGGGGTATTGAGGGAGGGTGTTTACTTACTATTTGATAGAGAAACTGAGGAGACAATTTAAATTAGCTCTTTTAAAAAATAATGAAATTTAAATTTGCCAAATTCCACTAAGGGTTAAAATGCAAGTCTGCTACAGGGCATCTGACATCAACATTATATAAGGGTTATTTAGGGAGGGTGTTTACTTACTATTTTATAGAGAAACTGAGGAGACAATTTAAATGAGCTCTTTTAAAAAATAATGAAATTTAAATTTACCAAATTCCACTAAGGGTTAAAATGCAAGTTTCCTACGGGGTATCTGACATCAACATTACATTAGGGGTATTGAGGGAGGGTGTTTACTTACTATTTGATAGAGAAACTGATGAGACAATTTAAATTAGCTCTTTTAAAAAATAATGAAATTTAAATTTGTCAAATTCCACTAAGGGTTAAATTCCAAGTCTCCTACGTGGTATCTGACATCAACATTATATAAAGGTTATTTAGGGAGGGTGTTTACTTACTATTTTATAGAGAAACTGAGGAGACAATTTAAATTAGATCTTTTAAAAAATAATGAAATTTAAATTTGCCAAATTCCACTAAGGGTAAAAATGCAAGTCTCCTACGAGGTATCTGACATCAACATTATATTAGGGGTATTGAGGGAGGGTGTTTACTTACTATTTTATATAGTTACTGAGGAGACAATTTAAATTAGCTCTTTTAAAAAATAATGAAATTTAAATTTGTCAAATTCCACTAAGGGTTAAATTCCAAGTCTCCTACGTGGTATCTGACATCAACATTATATAAAGGTTATTTAGGGAGGGTGTTTACTTACTATTTTATAGAGAAACTGAGGAGACAATTTAAATTAGCTCTTTTAAAAAATAATGAAATTTAAATTTGCCAAATTCCACTAAGGGTTAACATGCAAGTCTCCTACGGGGTATCTGACATCAACATTATATTGGTTTTCGTCTATGCCTATACCAAATTTGAATTAAATCAGTGCAGTACTTTTGAGAATAGCTAGCGGCCATTTTGTTTCAAGATGGCGGACTAAAGCTTTATTATACTTATATGTTAAGATTAGTTCTCCTCTATGCCTATACCAAATTTGAATTTAATTGCAGTACTTTTCAGGATTGATTTGACAAATTTAAATTTCATTATTTTTTAAAAGAGCTAATTTAAATTGTCTCCTCAGTTTCTCTATAAAATAGTAAGTAAACACCCTCCCTAAATAACCCTTATGTAATGTTGATGTCAGATACCCCGTCGGACACTTGCATTTTAACCCTTAGTGGAATTTGACAAATTGAAATTTCATTATTTTTTAAAAGATCTAATTTAAATTGTCTCCTCAGTTTCTCTATAAAATAGTAAGTAAACACCCTCCCTAAATAACCTTTATATAATGTTGATGTCAGATACCCCGTCGGACACTTGCATTTTAACCCTTAGTGGAATTTGACAAATTGAAATTTCATTATTTTTTAAAAGATCTAATTTAAATTGTCTCCTCAGTTTCTCTATAAAATAGTAAGTAAACACCCTCCCTAAATAACCCTTATATAATACTGATGTCAGATGCCCCGTAGGAAACATGCATTTTAACCCTTAGTGGAATTTGACAAATTTAAATTTCATTATTTTTTAAAAGAGCTAATTTAAATTGTCTCCTCAGTTTCTCTATAAAATAGTAAGTAAACACCCTCCCTAAATAACCCTTATATAATGTTGATGTCAGATGCCCCGTAGGAAATTTGCATTTTAACCCTTAGTGGAATTTGGCAAATTTAAATTTCATTATTTTTTAAAAGAGCTAATTTAAATTGTCTCCTCAGTTTCTCTATAAAATAGTAAGTGAACACCCTCCCTAAATAACCCTTATATAATGTTGATGTCAGATGCCCCGTAGGAAACTTGCATTTTAACCCTTAGTGGAATTTGGCAAATTTAAATTTCATTATTTTTTAAAAGAGCTAATTTAAATTGTCTCCTCAGTAACTATATAAAATAGTAAGTAAACACCCTCCCTCAATACCCCTAATATAATGTTGATGTCAGATACCCCGTAGGAGACTTGCATTTTAACCCTTAGTGGAATTTGGCAAATTTAAATTTCATTATTTTTTAAAAGAGCTAATTTAAATTGTCTCCTCAGTTTCTCTATAAAATAGTAAGTAAACACCCTCCCTAAATAACCCTTATATAATGTTGATGTCAGATGCCCCGTAGGAAACTTGCATTTTAACCCTTAGTGGAATTTGACAAATTTAAATTTCATTATTTTTTAAAAGAGCTAATTTAAATTGTCTCCTCAGTTTCTCTATAAAATAGTAAGTAAACACCCTCCCTAAATAACCCTTATATAATGTTGATGTCAGATGCCCCGTAGGAGACTTGCATTTTAACCCTTAGTGGAATTTGACAAATTTAAATTTCATTATTTTTTAAAAGAGCTAATTTAAATTGTCTGCTCAGTTTCTCTATAAAATAGTAAGTAAACACCCTCCCTAAATAACCCTTATATAATGTTGATGTCAGATGCCCCGTAGGAAACTTGCATTTTAACCCTTAGTGGAATTTGACAAATTTAAATTTCATTATTTTTTAAAAGATCTAATTTAAATTGTCTCCTCAGTTTCTCTATAAAATAGTAAGTAAACACCCTCCCTAAATAACCTTTATATAATGTTGATGTCAGATACCCCGTCGGACACTTGCATTTTAACCCTTAGTGGAATTTGACAAATTGAAATTTCATTATTTTTTAAAAGATCTAATTTAAATTGTCTCCTCAGTTTCTCTATAAAATAGTAAGTAAACACCCTCCCTAAATAACCCTTATATAATACTGATGTCAGATGCCCCGTAGGAAACATGCATTTTAACCCTTAGTGGAATTTGACAAATTTAAATTTCATTATTTTTTAAAAGAGCTAATTTAAATTGTCTCCTCAGTTTCTCTATAAAATAGTAAGTAAACACCCTCCCTAAATAACCCTTATATAATGTTGATGTCAGATGCCCCGTAGGAAATTTGCATTTTAACCCTTAGTGGAATTTGGCAAATTTAAATTTCATTATTTTTTAAAAGAGCTAATTTAAATTGTCTCCTCAGTTTCTCTATAAAATAGTAAGTAAACACCCTCCCTAAATAACCCTTATATAATGTTGATGTCAGATGCCCCGTAGGAAACTTGCATTTTAACCCTTAGTGGAATTTGGCAAATTTAAATTTCATTATTTTTTAAAAGAGCTAATTTAAATTGTCTCCTCAGTAACTATATAAAATAGTAAGTAAACACCCTCCCTCAATACCCCTAATATAATGTTGATGTCAGATACCCCGTAGGAGACTTGCATTTTAACCCTTAGTGGAATTTGGCAAATTTAAATTTCATTATTTTTTAAAAGAGCTAATTTAAATTGTCTCCTCAGTTTCTCTATAAAATAGTAAGTAAACACCCTCCCTAAATAACCCTTATATAATGTTGATGTCAGATGCCCCGTAGGAAACTTGCATTTTAACCCTTAGTGGAATTTGACAAATTTAAATTTCATTATTTTTTAAAAGAGCTAATTTAAATTGTCTCCTCAGTTTCTCTATAAAATAGTAAGTAAACACCCTCCCTAAATAACCCTTATATAATGTTGATGTCAGATGCCCCGTAGGAGACTTGCATTTTAACCCTTAGTGGAATTTGACAAATTTAAATTTCATTATTTTTTAAAAGAGCTAATTTAAATTGTCTCCTCAGTTTCTCTATCAAATAGTAAGTAAACACCCTCCCTCAATACCCCTAATATAATGTTGATGTCAGATGCCCCGTAGGAAACTTGCATTTTAACCCTTAGTGGAATTTGACAAATTGAAATTTCATTATTTTTTAAAAGATCTAATTTAAATTGTCTCCTCAGTTTCTCTATAAAATAGTAAGTAAACACCCTCCCTAAATAACCCTTATATAATGTTGATGTCAGATGCCCCGTAGGAAACTTGCATTTTAACCCTTAGTGGAATTTGACAAATTTAAATTTCATTATTTTTTAAAAGAGCTAATTTAAATTGTCTCCTCAGTTTCTCTATAAAATAGTAAGTAAACACCCTCCCTAAATAACCCTTATATAATACTGATGTCAGATGCCCCGTAGGAAACATGCATTTTAACCCTTAGTGGAATTTGACAAATTTAAATTTCATTATTTTTTAAAAGAGCTAATTTAAATTGTCTCCTCAGTTTCTCTATAAAATAGTAAGTAAACACCCTCCCTAAATAACCCTTATATAATGTTGATGTCAGATGCCCCGTAGGAAATTTGCATTTTAACCCTTAGTGGAATTTGGCAAATTTAAATTTCATTATTTTTTAAAAGAGCTAATTTAAATTGTCTCCTCAGTTTCTCTATAAAATAGTAAGTAAACACCCTCCCTAAATAACCCTTATATAATGTTGATGTCAGATGCCCCGTAGGAAACTTGCATTTTAACCCTTAGTGGAATTTGGCAAATTTAAATTTCATTATTTTTTAAAAGAGCTAATTTAAATTGTCGCCTCAGTAACTATATAAAATAGTAAGTAAACACCCTCCCTCAATACCCCTAATATAATGTTGATGTCAGATACCCCGTAGGAGACTTGCATTTTAACCCTTAGTGGAATTTGGCAAATTTAAATTTCATTATTTTTTAAAAGAGCTAATTTAAATTGTCTCCTCAGTTTCTCTATAAAATAGTAAGTAAACACCCTCCCTAAATAACCCTTATATAATGTTGATGTCAGATGCCCCGTATGAAACTTGCATTTTAACCCTTAGTGGAATTTGACAAATTTAAATTTCATTATTTTTTAAAAGAGCTAATTTAAATTGTCTCCTCAGTTTCTCTATAAAATAGTAAGTAAACACCCTCCCTAAATAACCCTTATATAATGTTGATGTCAGATGCCCCGTAGGAGACTTGCATTTTAACCCTTAGTGGAATTTGACAAATTTAAATTTCATTATTTTTTAAAAGAGCTAATTTAAATTGTCTGCTCAGTTTCTCTATAAAATAGTAAGTAAACACCCTCCCTAAATAACCCTTATATAATGTTGATGTCAGATGCCCCGTAGGAAACTTGCATTTTAACCCTTAGTGGAATTTGACAAATTTAAATTTCATTATTTTTTAAAAGAGCTAATTTAAATTGTCTCCTCAGTTTCTCTATAAAATAGTAAGTAAACACCCTCCCTAAATAACCCTTATATAATGTTGATGTCAGATGCCCCGTAGGAGACTTGCATTTTAACCCTTAGTGGAATTTGACAAATTTAAATTTCATTATTTTTTAAAAGAGCTAATTTAAATTGTCTGCTCAGTTTCTCTATAAAATAGTAAGTAAACACCCTCCCTAAATAACCCTTATATAATGTTGATGTCAGATGCCCCGTAGGAAACTTGCATTTTAACCCTTAGTGGAATTTGGCAAATTTAAATTTCATTATTTTTTAAAAGAGCTAATTTAAATTGTCTCCTCAGTAACTATATAAAATAGTAAGTAAACACCCTCCCTCAATACCCCTAATATAATGTTGATGTCAGATACCCCGTAGGAGACTTGCATTTTAACCCTTAGTGGAATTTGGCAAATTTAAATTTCATTATTTTTTAAAAGAGCTAATTTAAATTGTCTCCTCAGTTTCTCTATAAAATAGTAAGTAAACACCCTCCCTAAATAACCCTTATATAATGTTGATGTCAGATGCCCCGTAGGAAACTTGCATTTTAACCCTTAGTGGAATTTGACAAATTTAAATTTCATTATTTTTTAAAAGAGCTAATTTAAATTGTCTCCTCAGTTTCTCTATAAAATAGTAAGTAAACACCCTCCCTCAATACCCCTAATATAATGTTGATGTCAGATACCCCGTAGGAAACTTGCATTTTAACCCTTAGTGGAATTTGACAAATTGAAATTTCATTATTTTTTAAAAGAGCTAATTTAAATTGTCTGCTCAGTTTCTCTATAAAATAGTAAGTAAACACCCTCCCTAAATAACCTTTATATAATGTTGATGTCAGATGCCCCGTAGGAAACTTGCATTTTAACCCTTAGTGGAATTTGACAAATTTAAATTTCATTATTTTTTAAAAGAGCTAATTTAAATTGTCTCCTCAGTTTCTCTATCAAATAGTAAGTAAACACCCTCCCTAAATAACCCTTATATAATGTTGATGTCAGATACCTCGTAGGAGACTTGCATTTTAACCCTTAGTGGAATTTGACAAATTTAAATTTCATTATTTTTTAAAAGAGCTAATTTAAATTTTCTCCTCAGTTTCTCTATCAAATAGTAAGTAAACACCCTCCCTAAATAACCCTTATATAATGTTGATGTCAGATGCCCGTAGGAGACTTGCATTTTAACTGTTAGTGAAATTTGGAAAATTTAAATTTCATTCTTTTTTAAAAGAGCTAATTTAAATTGTCTCCTCAGTTTCTCTATCAAATAGTAAGTAAACACCCTCCCTCAATACCCCTAATATAATGTTGATGTCAGATACCCCGTAGGAGACTTGCATTTTAGCCCTTAGTATAACAAGATTGCAAATTTTATTTTCTTAATTTTTTTAAAGAGCTACTTTAAATTATCTACTCAATATCTCTATGAAAGGGAAAGTAAACGCCCTCCCCGAACAACTCTAGTGTGATGCTGTTGCCTGCTACCCCGTAGAACAGTTGAATTTCTTCCCTTATGTTGTAACTTATTATATGTTACAAAGGCGATTAAGCAAATGAGTATGTCTGAGTTCTACAACTCGGGACGGTTATGGGTGTCATTTACTACCCTATTGGCTGTTATTTTACCCCAAAGTATTGTGTTATTTAAAGATTTTCCATTAAAAATAATCGGCTGTGACTTTATTAAACTGTACGACCATATCATTTCGTCGCTGAGCGACGCATCGCTAAGTTCACGCCGATAGTACTTATAACAGTTTGTAAGTATACAAATAATTGATGCTACATAATAAGTATATATTTGATTGTTTAATTGAACAATTGAATAATAAATTACAAATATATAGGCCTATTCCATTTGCATTTGGATCAGATCTAACTTACATTCACTGAAGCAAATCACTTATTTATTTCGCTGGATTACTTCATTGACTTTATTTCCACTACTAGAATTATTCATGTTAATTTATTTTGAAGTAATTCACCTCAATAAATGCATCAGTTTGCTTAATTCGTCATGTCTAATTTATCTGAACTGATTTAAATGAATCAAGTGGTAAATGGAATACTAAAGTAACCTGCAATATCATACTATAAAATATTGATCCCATGTATCAAGAATAATGTTTTTTATTATAATACAATATTTACTTTACGCAAGTTATGCGAATATATTTCAAATTGGCTCGTCTTACAAGTTCTTCAACTTTCATTTCTTCCAGTGAAAACTATTGTAATAAATCTTCTATTCTGCATTATTTATACCAATGCCACAATAAATTAGTTGAATTCTTTTGTATATACATATATATATATATATATATATATATATATATATATATATAACTGTTTTGTTATCTACAATCAAAATACAAAATTATTGAAGAAATACTTGTACAGAAGTTACTGTACCTGTCTCCACAACTTATTATTTCATAAATGAATTGATTTTCTTTATTACAATCTTGTTGTTATCTATTAAGAGAATAAATTTGTACATAACATTAATGGTATCTAGTTTATTCCATACTTTGAGGTTTTGGCTTCAAAACTATATACAATACTTAATAAGTTTCATTCATAATAAGAATAATATTTCGTTTCAAAGAGATCAAGGCAAATCATCGTTCTGATACTAATTTCAGATCGAATGCTTCACCTTAAGGTGAACCATACGGGCTGAAGATAACAACAGAACAGTGATGGAACGGCGATCTGCCTCGATCTATTTGAAATATAATATCTTTTTTATTATATATGAAACATATAATTTATTGTACATATTCTTGTAGTCTAAGGTTCAAAGTTTTATAATAATATTACTAATTTGACATTTCATATAATAAAATAAAATAAATTATATATCAAACCAAATTTAATTTGAATTTATTCAAAAAAATTATAAATAGGACAAACTAAGCCTGATGAAATTTTCAGCCAAATTAAACACGACAATTTTTAGCAAAAAAATAAAATAGGCAAAAATACCATGAAAAACAGAGTTTTTCTTCTTTTTCTCAAAAGTGTTGTGTTTAATTTGGCTGATTTTGTTTTGTGTTATAGACTATCTTAATTTTAAATATACATATTTTTTATTGAAAACGTAGGGCCCAATTTTGAGAAAATCTGACTCAAAATTGTGAATTTGGCTGCTTCATTTATATATTTTTTTTCATATATTTTCTTGATTTATTTGCTCTTAAATAGTATTTATTCATGAACTACAATGTTATAAAAAAGTAATACACTGCTTTATATTTATCTATATAATGACATTCGTAAGAAATTAATTGTTGAAATTCAAATTTGCATAGATTTATTGTTGGTGTTCTTGAATCATGAGTTTTCGTTGTGTGATTCGGATTTTTGATGACACTCAAGTATCGAAATTTCAGTCTAAATTAAATTTGGCTACCAGATATGTAAAAATGTTTTAAAATTGAGTATTAATGATAATAATAGTGAATATATTATATATTGTTTGCAAAATAATCAAGTTTTACAAAATAATAAAGTTTTTGGATATGGTTTTAACCTCAAACGTCAAATGTATGTAAGGTAAGTAGAATTGTATTTATAAGTGTTTATTTATTAATATTAAAGTTTTTATTTAACAGTTTTGAAACGGACACTGCCTTAATAAGATTAGGCTGACAAAGCAAATACATCAGAACTATCGAAATGTTGTCCAGGAATAAACTATACATTCCATAAATGAAGTCTACTTTCGCTTTATTTATATTTTTATATTGCAAGTATTTTTTACCTAATTTTACTATAAATTAATAGCAATGTTAAGTGTAGATATCAACAAGCGCAATGAGTTGGAAATAAAAATGCGTGGACAATCTGAAAACATGTTATGGATGGAGGAAAGGAAGCATAGATTAACCACTTCAAACTTTGGAGAAGTGTGTAAACGAAAACTTCCAGCTGGACCACTTGTAGAAAGAATGCTTTACGTTCGAAATATTACAACTGCAGCAACTGATTGGGGTAAAACTAGAAAATCTGTGCCAATACAAGTTTATGAGCAGGTAACTGGAGTTACAGTAACACCATGTGGTCTATTTGTAAATTTAGAACCTAATGCAGGATATTTAGCTGCTTCGCCAGATGGTTTAGTTGATCAAAATGTCCATACACAGCTCGACATTTGTCACCAAAAGAAGCTGCTGTTAAAATAAAAAACTTCTGTTCTGTTTTAGATAGTGATAAGTTAAAATTAAAGACGAATCACAATTATTATTACCAAATACAAGGCCAGTTGTTCATAACAGGACGAGAGGAATGTGATTTTATTATTTGGAGACTTCTGAGTATAGAAATAGGGACAATAAAAATGGATGAAGAGTGTTAAGTGGATGCTTCCAATATTAAAGACATTTTATGTAAAAGAACTTGCTCCAGAAATAGTTGATTCACGAAAAGAAAGAAGTATGTCGATCAGGAATATGCCACAGAATCCATAGAAACAGTTACAGTTTGATTTTTCTGTCAAATACTTTTTCTTACGCTCTTTAAAATCAAAGAATTTCTTGAGCAGAAAGACATTTTCTGCCACTCACGTGTCAGAGAAATTATATGATAGAATGGGTAAATATTCCGGCATTTGAAGAAAAAATGGCATACTTTATATGCAGTGAAAGTGACGTTTTGTGCTTCATCTGTAGTTAATGGACGAGTGCACAAAAAGTATCACTTTAGTTCCTTATAAAATAATATTCTATTATATATGCTTATGTATAACTGAAATAAAAATGTTTTTATTTTTATATTATAATATCAAATAAAATACTGTATTTTATTAAATTTTAGTTTTTATTGTGTTGACATCATATAGAAATATTTCCTGTGATTTTAAATAATGTTCTTGAAAATCTTCAAGTTTGTATAGTTTTTAAACGCGCTCCACTACTCCTTCCACTATACAGATTTTTTCTGATTTTCTGTGATTGGTCAAATCTACATTTTTGTCAGGACCGCAAGAAACCTTACATACACGATAACAAATTGTTGGTTGACGAACTTCAGCCCGTATGTTTCACCTTAAATAGATGAAAATAAATTAAATTATTTCAACGTAATTGCCACGACAATTCATCGCTAATAATAAATTTAAAATAACGTTGATATATGTAAAGGAAAATAACATTTATTATTCGTTTAAAAAAATATTTCTAAATATCCTATAAAAAATAATATAGATACAAATAAGATTATAAGTCCCAAATTGTACTGTATGTAGGTACGTATGATTAAAAAATTTATATTAATTATCTACAATAATTGTACAAAATAAAAAATATAATTTTAATTCAAATTGTGACTGCATGTTATCACATTTCAAATTATAATAATTGTTCTTGAAATTTCGTTGATTTATAACGTTGAAAGTTTGTTAAACTATACGTTGAAATTTCGTAGAATTATGACAATAAAATATCGTTGAATTTATATGTTGAAAAGTCGTTGAAGATTTACCTTGCGAAAGATATAACAACTATATGAAGTGAATGTGGGTTGTGATATATACTTATGTTAACAATATTCTGGTAGACAAATAGTAAAATAATTTACAATCAAATATATAATATTTCAGTGTAAATCTATAAAATACTAGGTTTATAATACGTTGATTTACCAGTGATCGATTAACGGTGTACATATGAAACGCTTAAAATATGACGAAAAACGGTTATTTATCTTTTGTAACCAAACTAAAACATTTTATAAACGTATGTGTGTTTGTTGGGAACTGTGAAGGTATTCAGACCCGACTGCTGCGAGTATTTAGGCCCAATAGTAGCAGGTCTTCGACCTGATCATGGATCTGTACTGTCATATGCGCAGAAGACTGCTAAACACAAAAGAGAAGGGACGCTAATTACAAACACAAATGAATATCACACTGGTTATTTTTAAGCAGCCCAGTTCTGTATATCACCATTACTTGAGTAGCAATGTTCTTAAATGCCGCAACCTAGCGGAAAGACTTTAATAATGAGTTCTTAAGGAAAGCACGACTTGGAATAGATAACATAGCACATGATGAAACAGAACAAAACATTTGATGAATCACATGTATCTATAAATAAATACCATACCAAAATATGAACATATTATCAATTAACGTGCCATTTAATAAACAACAAACATGTGAAAAATTACTGTAGATCTTCGTAAATACTATACCTGAACGTAGAATGACAGTGAGATAACTCATCTTTAATTACTGCTAATCCAATAAGTACTAGGTAATATTGACTGTATTGTTTTGTTCTTCACTTCTACCTCGAATTGTTCTCAGCACTAGTTAAACACATATTACGAGTCTCAGTCCTCTTATGACGAGCCACCACTGAATACATCGATATTGTATAACATAGTGATTATAAGTTTTATATCATTATCTTATGCGAAAGATTAATTTAATTTTATTAATTGGGAATTAAACATAATATTTTCCCGGTTATACTTACTTTAAAAATGATCAAATAATGTGATGTATCACGAATTTACCGTATAAATCTATCCATACCACCGCATACTTATCACAGCTCCGTGGCCGAGCGGACTAGCCCGTCAGCGCAGTAAAGCTAATTTCGTGCGTGAGTGTTTGCGTCTTCCGAGCACTCAATTATCTCCAGCGTTCAGCAAATCATCCCCGAGCACCGTTCCGACCGTTAGTTGAAATATTGAGATGAGAAATTTTAGTCTTTCCGTTAGTAGTTGAATTGCCGATATTTATCAGCAATTCTAGTTGCTAGTTAGATTTATTCTTAGTTCAGATTTAGTCTGATTGTTGTCATTGTAGCGTCTTCCTACAATAGTCAATAATCAGTTTCAAAATTAGTTTAATTGTTGGGATTGTAGCGTTTTTCTACAGTTGCCAACAATTAATCTCATCAGTCTTAGTTCAGTTTAGTCAGATTTATGCTGGGTTGCAAGAAAAAAATAAAGAGCTCTTTAGTTAAAGAACTGTTTATCTAGCAACAGTATCCATAGCGTTTTTCTGAAATTTATTCAACCGTTAGTTGCTAATGAACCGATAAAACTTTCATGGAACCTAGCAATAGTCTGATTGTTGTTATTGTAGCGTCTTTCTACGATAGCCAACAATCAGTTTGAAGATTAGTTTAATTGTTGGGATTGTAGCGTCTTCCTACAGTAGCCAACAATTAATCTGATCAATTTAGTTTATTTTAATTCAGGTTTAATCTGATTGTCGTTATTGTAGCGTCTTCCTACGATAGCCAACAATCAGTTTGAAGATTAGTTTAATTGTTGGGATTGTAGCGTCTTCCTACAGTAGCCAACAATTAATCTGATCAATTTAGTTTATTTTAATTCAGGTTTAATCTGATTGTCGTTATTGTAGCGTCTTCCTACGATAGCCAACAATCAGTTTGAAGATTAGTTTAATTGTTGGGATTGTAGCGTGTTCGATTTATGTTTTATGAATTTTGATTTATCGAAAGAAGTTTTACATAAAATAGGAAATCATTTAACATATGAGGATGAGGCGGTGACTGATTCAAATGATACCATTAATTAAACTAAATTCCTATTATCTAAGGATATTTAACAAGGCTTTACTTGACATAGGTTATTTACTTACAAAAATTATATATTTCTATTGCGGTTTGATACTGTTGGCAATACTGACTAACTGACAGCTTTAATTCAATATTAGGTTAAGGTTCGTTTCAATGTAATTCTTCAGATTTGATTTTTATAAATCTTTATGATTGTAATGAAAAAATTACCTTGTCGTCTGTAATAAATAAGTTCTTTGTTGACGACCTAAATTGCATTAGCAGAGATAAAGATTCTTTAAACTCCGAAAATTTAATATTGTGTTTGTTCAATGATTATCTGATGGGTAAAGAAGGATGAGTTACTTTGATCAGATAACCAGATTCATTGTCACGAGTTGGCGTATAGTAACTAACTAAACTCCCTAGATTTAAGCTAGAACCATGATTGTGAGTTGCGTGGTTTGTTTAATAAAAATAAAAGTGAATATAGACACTGTTTTTTTTTGTCACTTGACGAGACTGAAAATACATATCATGAAAATTTATTCTCTTAATAGATAACAACAAGATTGTAATAAAGAAAATCAATTCATTTATGAAATAATAAGTTGTGGAGACAGGTACAGTAACTTCTGTACAAGTATTTCTTCAATAATTTTGTATTTTGATTGTAGATAACAAAACAGTTATATATATATATATATATATATATATATATATATATATATATCAATTCATTTATGAAATAATAAGTTGTGGAGACAGGTACAGTAACTTCTGTACAAGTATTTCTTCAATAATTTTGTATTTTGTTATCTACAATCAAAATACAAATACTTGTACAGAAGTTACTGTACCTGTCTCCACAACTTATTATTTCATAAATGAATTGATTTTCTTTATTACAATCTTGTTGTTATCTATTAAGAGAATAAATTTTCATGATATGTATTTTCAGTCTCGTCAAGTGACAAAAAAAAACAGTGTCTATATTCACTTTTATTTTTATTAAACAAACCACGCAACTCACAATCATGGTTCTAGCTTAAATCTAGGGAGTTTAGTTAGTTACTATACGCCAACTCGTGACAATGAATCTGGTTATCTGATCAAAGTAACTCACCCTTCTTTACCCATCAGATAATCATTGAACAAACACAATATTAAATTTTCGGAGTTTAAAGAATCTTTATCTCTGCTAATGCAATTTAGGTCGTCAACAAAGAACTTATTTATTACAGACGACAAGGTAATTTTTTCATTACAATCATAAAGATTTATAAAAATCAAATCTGAAGAATTACATTGAAACGAACCTTAACCTAATATTGAATTAAAGCTGTCAGTTAGTCAGTATTGCCAACAGTATCAAACCGCAATAGAAATATATAATTTTTGTAAGTAAATAACCTATGTCAAGTAAAGCCTTGTTAAATATCCTTAGATAATAGGAATTTAGTTTAATTAATGGTATCATTTGAATCAGTCACCGCCTCATCCTCATATGTTAAATGATTTCCTATTTTATGTAAAACTTCTTTCGATAAATCAAAATTCATAAAACATAAATCGAACACGCTACAATCCCAACAATTAAACTAATCTTCAAACTGATTGTTGGCTATCGTAGGAAGACGCTACAATAACGACAATCAGATTAAACCTGAATTAAAATAAACTAAATTGATCAGATTAATTGTTGGCTACTGTAGGAAGACGCTACAATCCCAACAATTAAACTAATCTTCAAACTGATTGTTGGCTATCGTAGGAAGACGCTACAATAACGACAATCAGATTAAACCTGAATTAAAATAAACTAAATTGATCAGATTAATTGTTGGCTACTGTAGGAAGACGCTACAATCCCAACAATTAAACTAATCTTCAAACTGATTGTTGGCTATCGTAGAAAGACGCTACAATAACAACAATCAGACTATTGCTAGGTTCCATGAAAGTTTTATCGGTTCATTAGCAACTAACGGTTGAATAAATTTCAGAAAAACGCTATGGATACTGTTGCTAGATAAACAGTTCTTTAACTAAAGAGCTCTTTATTTTTTTCTTGCAACCCAGCATAAATCTGACTAAACTGAACTAAGACTGATGAGATTAATTGTTGGCAACTGTAGAAAAACGCTACAATCCCAACAATTAAACTAATTTTGAAACTGATTATTGACTATTGTAGGAAGACGCTACAATGACAACAATCAGACTAAATCTGAACTAAGAATAAATCTAACTAGCAACTAGAATTGCTGATAAATATCGGCAATTCAACTACTAACGGAAAGACTAAAATTTCTCATCTCAATATTTCAACTAACGGTCGGAACGGTGCTCGGGGATGATTTGCTGAACGCTGGAGATAATTGAGTGCTCGGAAGACGCAAACACTCACGCACGAAATTAGCTTTACTGCGCTGACGGGCTAGTCCGCTCGGCCACGGAGCTGTGATAAGTATGCGGTGGTATGGATAGATTTATACGGTAAATTCGTGATACATCACATTATTTGATCATTTTTAAAGTAAGTATAACCGGGAAAATATTATGTTTAATTCCCAATTAATAAAATTAAATTAATCTTTCGCATAAGATAATGATATAAAACTTATAATCACTATGTTATACAATATCGATGTATTCAGTGGTGGCTCGTCATAAGAGGACTGAGACTCGTAATATGTGTTTAACTAGTGCTGAGAACAATTCGAGGTAGAAGTGAAGAACAAAACAATACAGTCAATATTACCTAGTACTTATTGGATTAGCAGTAATTAAAGATGAGTTATCTCACTGTCATTCTACGTTCAGGTATAGTATTTACGAAGATCTACAGTAATTTTTCACATGTTTGTTGTTTATTAAATGGCACGTTAATTGATAATATGTTCATATTTTGGTATGGTATTTATTTATAGATACATGTGATTCATCAAATGTTTTGTTCTGTTTCATCATGTGCTATGTTATCTATTCCAAGTCGTGCTTTCCTTAAGAACTCATTATTAAAGTCTTTCCGCTAGGTTGCGGCATTTAAGAACATTGCTACTCAAGTAATGGTGATATACAGAACTGGGCTGCTTAAAAATAACCAGTGTGATATTCATTTGTGTTTGTAATTAGCGTCCCTTCTCTTTTGTGTTTAGCAGTCTTCTGCGCATATGACAGTACAGATCCATGATCAGGTCGAAGACCTGCTACTATTGGGCCTAAATACTCGCAGCAGTCGGGTCTGAATACCTTCACAGTTCCCAACAAACACACATACGTTTATAAAATGTTTTAGTTTGGTTACAAAAGATAAATAACCGTTTTTCGTCATATTTTAAGCGTTTCATATGTACACCGTTAATCGATCACTGGTAAATCAACGTATTATAAACCTAGTATTTTATAGATTTACACTGAAATATTATATATTTGATTGTAAATTATTTTACTATTTGTCTACCAGAATATTGTTAACATAAGTATATATCACAACCCACATTCACTTCATATAGTTGTTATATCTTTCGCAAGGTAAATCTTCAACGACTTTTCAACATATAAATTCAACGATATTTTATTGTCATAATTCTACGAAATTTCAACGTATAGTTTAACAAACTTTCAACGTTATAAATCAACGAAATTTCAAGAACAATTATTATAATTTGAAATGTGATAACATGCAGTCACAATTTGAATTAAAATTATATTTTTTATTTTGTACAATTATTGTAGATAATTAATATAAATTTTTTAATCATACGTACCTACATACAGTACAATTTGGGACTTATAATCTTATTTGTATCTATATTATTTTTTATAGGATATTTAGAAATATTTTTTTAAACGAATAATAAATGTTATTTTCCTTTACATATATCAACGTTATTTTAAATTTATTATTAGCGATGAATTGTCGTGGCAATTACGTTGAAATAATTTAATTTATTTTCATCTATTTAAGGTGAAACATACGGGCTGAAGTTCGTCAACCAACAATTTGTTATCGTGTATGTAAGGTTTCTTGCGGTCCTGACAAAAATGTAGATTTGACCAATCACAGAAAATCAGAAAAAATCTGTATAGTGGAAGGAGTAGTGGAGCGCGTTTAAAAACTATACAAACTTGAAGATTTTCAAGAACATTATTTAAAATCACAGGAAATATTTCTATATGATGTCAACACAATAAAAACTAAAATTTAATAAAATACAGTATTTTATTTGATATTATAATATAAAAATAAAAACATTTTTATTTCAGTTATACATAAGCATATATAATAGAATATTATTTTATAAGGAACTAAAGTGATACTTTTTGTGCACTCGTCCATTAACTACAGATGAAGCACAAAACGTCACTTTCACTGCATATAAAGTATGCCATTTTTTCTTCAAATGCCGGAATATTTACCCATTCTATCATATAATTTCTCTGACACGTGAGTGGCAGAAAATGTCTTTCTGCTCAAGAAATTCTTTGATTTTAAAGAGCGTAAGAAAAAGTATTTGACAGAAAAATCAAACTGTAACTGTTTCTATGGATTCTGTGGCATATTCCTGATCGACATACTTCTTTCTTTTCGTGAATCAACTATTTCTGGAGCAAGTTCTTTTACATAAAATGTCTTTAATATTGGAAGCATCCACTTAACACTCTTCATCCATTTTTATTGTCCCTATTTCTATACTCAGAAGTCTCCAAATAATAAAATCACATTCCTCTCGTCCTGTTATGAACAACTGGCCTTGTATTTGGTAATAATAATTGTGATTCGTCTTTAATTTTAACTTATCACTATCTAAAACAGAACAGAAGTTTTTTATTTTAACAGCAGCTTCTTTTGGTGACAAATGTCGAGCTGTGTATGGACATTTTGATCAACTAAACCATCTGGCGAAGCAGCTAAATATCCTGCATTAGGTTCTAAATTTACAAATAAACCACATGGTGTTACTGTAACTCCAGTTACCTGCTCATAAACTTGTATTGGCACAGATTTTCTAGTTTTACCCCAATCAGTTGCTGCAGTTGTAATATTTCGAACGTAAAGCATTCTTTCTACAAGTGGTCCAGCTGGAAGTTTTCGTTTACACACTTCTCCAAAGTTTGAAGTGGTTAATCTATGCTTCCTTTCCTCCATCCATAACATGTTTTCAGATTGTCCACGCATTTTTATTTCCAACTCATTGCGCTTGTTGATATCTACACTTAACATTGCTATTAATTTATAGTAAAATTAGGTAAAAAATACTTGCAATATAAAAATATAAATAAAGCGAAAGTAGACTTCATTTATGGAATGTATAGTTTATTCCTGGACAACATTTCGATAGTTCTGATGTATTTGCTTTGTCAGCCTAATCTTATTAAGGCAGTGTCCGTTTCAAAACTGTTAAATAAAAACTTTAATATTAATAAATAAACACTTATAAATACAATTCTACTTACCTTACATACATTTGACGTTTGAGGTTAAAACCATATCCAAAAACTTTATTATTTTGTAAAACTTGATTATTTTGCAAACAATATATAATATATTCACTATTATTATCATTAATACTCAATTTTAAAACATTTTTACATATCTGGTAGCCAAATTTAATTTAGACTGAAATTTCGATACTTGAGTGTCATCAAAAATCCGAATCACACAACGAAAACTCATGATTCAAGAACACCAACAATAAATCTATGCAAATTTGAATTTCAACAATTAATTTCTTACGAATGTCATTATATAGATAAATATAAAGCAGTGTATTACTTTTTTATAACATTGTAGTTCATGAATAAATACTATTTAAGAGCAAATAAATCAAGAAAATATATGAAAAAAAATATATAAATGAAGCAGCCAAATTCACAATTTTGAGTCAGATTTTCTCAAAATTGGGCCCTACGTTTTCAATAAAAAAATATGTATATTTAAAATTAAGATAGTCTATAACACAAAACAAAATCAGCCAAATTAAACACAACACTTTTGAGAAAAAGAAGAAAAACTCTGTTTTTCATGGTATTTTTGCCTATTTTATTTTTTTGCTAAAAATTGTCGTGTTTAATTTGGCTGAAAATTTCATCAGGCTTAGTTTGTCCTATTTATAATTTTTTTGAATAAATTCAAATTAAATTTGGTTTGATATATAATTTATTTTATTTTATTATATGAAATGTCAAATTAGTAATATTATTATAAAACTTTGAACCTTAGACTACAAGTATATGTACAATAAATTATATGTTTCATATATAATAAAAAAGATATTATATTTCAAATAGATCGAGGCAGATCGCCGTTCCATCACTGTTCTGTTGTTATCTTCAGCCCGTATGGTTCACCTTAAGGTGAAGCATTCGATCTGAAATTAGTATCAGAACGATGATTTGCCTTGATCTCTTTGAAACGAAATATTATTCTTATTATGAATGAAACTTATTAAGTATTGTATATAGTTTTGAAGCCAAAACCTCAAAGTATGGAATAAACTAGATACCATTAATGTTATGTACAAATATTGAAAGAAATTACACTCAAAATTTGAATTTATTTCTCAAAAATGCTCCCTACGATTTTAATTAAAAAATTCTCTATGCTTAAAAATATGGTCTTCTATAATATAGTAAATTTTTATTCAATTTGAATTTACAGTTTTGGAGAGAGAAAATAAAATATACCAAAAACCGCTCAAAACAAGACTTTTTCGTGTATTTTTTGGTTTTTCTCCAAAACTGTAAATTCAAATTGAATAAAAACATTAGTGTTATAGAAGTCCATATTCTGAAATATACAATTTTTTTCAATCAAAATCGTAGGAAGGATTTTTGAGAAAAACAGATCTCAAATTTTAATATCATGATCTACAATTCAATTCCAATTTATTACTATTATAAAGATTAAACATTATTATCCATACACATATCAAAAAGCTGAATGTTCAGAGATTATGTAGTACTACATATGAAATATTTTTTTGAAATTTGAATTTATTGTTGCTTCTTCGCGAAATTCTTATTTTCTACATGTGATGTGGGCTTCGACGTACACTCAGCGTTAAAATGATCTAGCAGAATGACAGCTGTCATAATCATGTGTGTCAAGATGTACTTCATAGAGATATATATGAAAATATATAAGCATTTTATAATTTGTGGTTTGAAATATGTCTAGTTTTGCTTTTCGTGTTATATTATATTATAATATTCAAAGTTATAGGTACTTTTTTATAATAAAATATCTCATCAGTTTTAGATGAGCATACTAGTAGAACAGGATAATTTGAAGTACTGGAATGTATTATTTATCGCTCAATAAACGATATTTTCAACAAAAAAGTGTTAATTTCTAACCTCAAATATTTTATCGAAATAAAATTCATAACAGGATGAAAGGAATGTGATTTCATTATTTGAACACTTCAGAATAAAGAAGTAGAAACAATAAAAATTGCTGAGGAGTGAGGAGTTAGTTCAATGGATGCTTCCAATATTAAAGAAATTTTATGTAAAGGAACTTGCTCCAGAAATAATTGATTCACGAAAAGAAAGAAGTATGTCGATCAGGAATATGCCACACAATCCATAGAAACAGTTAAAGTTAGATTTTTCTGTCAAATACTTTTTCTGACGCTCGTTAGAATCAAAGAATTTCTTTAGCAAAAAGATATTTTCTGTCGCTCACGTGAGTCAGAGAAATTATATGACATAATGGATGAATATTCCGGCGTTTGAAGAAAAAATGGCATATTTTATGTACAGTGAAAGTGACGTTTTGTGCTTCATCTGTAGTTAATGGACGAGTGCACAAAAAGTATCACTTCAGCTCCTTATAAAATAATATACTATTATATAAGATCAAGACAGGCGGTAGTTGTCGACGCCAAGATCAAGCAGCCTACGGCCGGCGACACTGACTGTCTATATTACAGTAACGAAGACTTTGAGCCAATATTCGAAAATTGTAATTCCATTTATCTTTTTATTAGCCGATAAATTAGTCACGTTAAACATATGATAATTTACTACATACCACCCTTGTTTGTATTAGATACAATTTTTGTATTAATTATTACTTTACAAGCTATTATTTCCCTATATAAGATTTTTTTCAATCAATTTTTCGTTCCTCTCGACGCATTTTGTTTGGCTTTTCGCGACTTGTCCGACTAGCGGCAGCACCTTACGCTCAGTTCGACAACTTCGGCTCTCGAGCTCGCTTCGTTGTCGATCGGAAACTGATGCAAAACCAGAAGTACAAAACTAAAATTTATTGACTTTTGACATTGCGAGTTACCAAATTTGTGTAAAATATATGTTTAAAGTTCATATGCAAGTATTTCTGTATTCAAAAATATATAATCAAGACAGGCGTTAGTTGTCGTCGCCAAGATTAAGCAGAAAACGGCGACACTGACTGTCTATATTACAGTAGTATAAACTTTGAGCCAATATTCGAAAATTGCAATTCCATTTAATGTTTTATTAGCCGATAATCGTCTTTGGTATCAATTAAAAGGTCTTTTGAAGTGCTCGCGTGCAAAATTTAATACTTTTCGATCGTCAATTGTTATAGTGAAAGTGCTTCAAAACCCATCGTCTTTGGTATCAATCGAAAGGTCTTTTGAAGGGCTTACATGCAAAATTGGAATTTTATCGATTAGCAATTGTTTTAATGAAAGTACTTGGAAACCTATCGTGTTTGGTATCAAATGAAAGGTTTTTTCAAGGGCTTGCATGCAGAATTAGAATTTTTTCGATCAGCAATTGTTTTAGCGAAAGTGTTCCAAAACCTATCGTGTTTGGTATCAAATGAAAGGTCTTTTTAAAGGCTTGCATGCAAAATTGGATTTTTTTCGATCGGCAATTGTTCTAACGAAGTATTCCAAAACCTATCGTGTTTGGTTTCAAATGAAAGATCTTTTGAAGGGCTCGCGAGCAAAATTTAATACTTTTCGATTGTCAATTGTTTTAGTGAAAGTGCTTCAAAACCCATCGTCTTTGGTATCAATCGAAAGGTCTTTTGTAGGGCTTACATGCAAAATTGGAAATTTATCGATTAGCAATTGTTTTAATGAAAGTACTTGGAAACCTATCGTGTTTGGTATCAAATGAAAGGTCTTTACAAGGGCTTGCATGCAGAATTAGAATTTTTTCGATCGGCAATTGTTTCAGCGAAAGTATTCCAAAACCTATCGTGTTTGGCATCAAATGAAAGGTCTTTTTGAGGGCTTGCATGCAGAATTTAAATTTTTTCGATCGGCTATTGTTTTAGCGAAAATTTTCCAAACTCTATCTTGTTTGGTATCAAATGAAAGGTCTTTTTAAGGGCTTGCACGCAAAAATGGTTTTTTTTCGATCGGCAATTGTTTTAACGAAAGTGTTTCAAAACCTATCGTGTTTGGTGTCAAATGAAAGATCTTTTGAAGGGCTCGCGAGCAAAATTTAATATTTTTCGATTGTCAATTGTTTTAGTGAAAGTGCTTCAAAACCCATCGTCTTTGGTGTCAATAGAAAGGTCTTTTGAAGGGCTTACATGCAAAATTGGAATTTTTTCGATCGGCAATTGTTTTAGCGAAAGTGTTCCAAAACCTATCGTGTTTGGTATCAAATGAAAGGTTTTTTCAAGGGCTTGCATGCAGAATTAGAATTTTTTCGATCAGCAATTGTTTTACCGAAAGTGTTCCAAAACCTATCGTGTTTGGTATCAAATGAAAGGTCTTTTTAAGGGCTTGCATGCAGAATTAGAATTTTTTCGATCGGAAATTGTTTCAGCGAAAGTGTTCCAAAACCTATCGTGTTTGGCATAAAATGAAAGGTCTTTTTGAGGGCTTGCATGCAGAATTAAATTTTTTTCGATTGGCATTTGTTTTAATGAAAGTGCTTCGAAACCTATCGTGTTTGGCATTAAATGAAAGGTCTTTTTAAGGACTTTTATGCAGAATTAGAATTTTTTCGATCGGCAATTGTTTTAGCGAAAGTATTCCAAAACCTACCGTGTTTGGTATCAAATGAAAGATCTTTTGAAGGGCTCGCGAGCAAAATTTAATACTTTTCGATTGTAAATTGTTTTAGTGAAAGTGCTTCAAAACCCATCGGCTTTGGTATCAATCGAAAGGTCTTTTGAAGGGCTTACATGCAAAATTGGAATTTTATCGATTGGCATTTGTTTTAATGAAAGTGCTTCAAAACCTATCGTGTTTGGCATTAAATGAAAGGTCTTTTTAAGGACTTGTATGCAGAATTAGAATTTTTTCGATCGGCAATTGTTTTAGCGAAAGTATTCCAAAACCTATCGTGTTTGGCATCAAATGAAAGGTCTTTTTGAGGGCTTGCATGCAGAATTTAAATTTTTTCGATCGGCTATTGTTTTAGCGAAAATTTTCCAAAACCTATCTTGTTTGGTATCAAATGAAAGGTCTTTTTAAGGGCTTGCATGCAAAATTGGATTTTTTTCGATCGACAATTGTTTTAACGAAAGTGTTTCAAAACCTATCGTGTTTGGTGTCAAATGAAAGATCTTTTGAAGGGCTCGCGAGCAAAATTTAATACTTTTCGATTGTCAATTGTTTTAGTGAAAGTACTTCAAAACCCATCGTCTTTGGTATCAATCGAAAGGTCTTTTGAAGGGCTTACATGCAAAATTGAAATTTTATCGATTGGCATTTGTTTTAATGAAAGTGCTTCGGAACCTATCGTGTTTGGCATTAAATGAAAGGTCTTTTTAAGGACTTGTATGCAGAATTAGAATTTTTTCGATCGGCAATTGTTTTAGCTAAAATCTATCGTGTTTGGCATCAAATAAAAGATCTTTTTAAGGACTTGCATGCAGAATTGAAATTTTTTCGATCGGCTATTGTTTTAGCGAAAGTGTTCCAAAACCTATCGTGTTTAGCATCAAATGAAAGGTCTTTTTGAGGGCTTGCATGCAAAATTGGATTTTTTTCGATCGGCAATTGTTTTAACGAAAGTATCCGAAAACCTATCGTGTTTGGTATCAAATGAAAGATCCTTTGAAGGGCCTGCGAGCAAAATTTAATACTTTTCGATCGTCAATTGTTTTAGTGAAAGTGCTTCAAAATCCATCGTTTTTGGTATCAATTGAAAGGTCTTTTGAAGGGCTAACATGCAAATTGGAATTTTATCGATTGGCATTTGTTTTAATGAAAGTGCTTCGAAACCTATCGTGTTTGGTATCAAATGAAAGATCTTTTGAAGAGCTCGCGTACAAAATTTAATACTTTTCGATTATCAATTGTTTTAGTGAAAGTACTCCAAAACCTATCGTATTTGGTATCAAATAAAAGATCTTTGGAAGGGCTCGCGTATAAAATTCATACTTTTCGATCGTCTATTGTTTTAATGAAAGGACATCAAAATCCATCATTTTTTGTATCAATTGAAAGGTCTTTTGAAGAGCTTTCTTGCAGAATTGGATTTCTATTGATTGGCAATTGTTTTAGTGATAGTGTTTCAAAACCTATCATATTTAGTATATATTAAAAGATTTTTAGATGGACAGCCGTGTAGAATTTAAAAGTCTTAGATTCGTAATAATTCAATTTATATTGTGTCTATTGTCTTACTGAAGTTAATTCTATATCAGTGTCCGCGGAGATTAGCGTGAGGCCTGGCAAAACCAGGTCGACCGCTAGTATTTATTATTATTCCAATACGTGATTGTAGTAATAAGAGCATTACTATACAAGAGCTTATTAATAAACAATTGGTTGTGAAAGAAAATGTAGAAGCTCAATGTTCAGAATGCATGCACTCACATAAATTACATAAAACCGAATTAGTTTCTTTTGGCACAGTATTAATTTTCCAAATTCTGTTATTTGAAAATGAAAATGGATATATTCGGAAACTAACTGATACACGTAATATTTAAAACGTTTCAATGGGAACTTATTTGATTCAAGGATATAAATAAAAAGTGCTATATTTCACCATGGTACTTCAATGGCTGAGGGACACTACACAATATGATTAAAAAAGGAAAATCAAGGATGCTTGCAAATGATTCTCACGTTGGAAAACAAACTTCGCCAAGAAACTCTAAACATGCTTATATATTTATTTTAGAACGAATTTAGATTTTTATAGAAAGATGTAATAACAATATACCAATACCAAATATCATTTATAATATAGGGTCAAACTATTGTATCAAAAAAAAGTGATATCTTCCAAAAAAACAATTACATTGTTAAAGGTACGCCAAGATTGCGCAGATTCCTTCCCCAAAAATTGTAATATCTATATATTACAGATTTAAAAAAAAGTGATATCTAATTAAGCCAAGAAAAATATTCGAATTTAAAAAACCTTATCGAACAGTTTTAAAAATATCGGGTCAAATAAAAAAAAATTAATTAAAAAAAACCTTGGCGACCCCAGTGTTTAAAATGTTACCAGTTTAAGTAACATTTTAAACACTGGGATCGCCAAGGTTTTTTTTAATTAATTTTTTTTTTATTTGACCCGATATTTTTAAAACTGTTCGATAAGGTTTTTTAAATTCGAATATTTTTCTTGGCTTAATTAGATATCACTTTTTTTTAAATCTGTAATATATAGATATTACAATTTTTGGGGAAGGAATCTGCGCAATCTTGGCGTACCTTTAACAATGTAATTGTTTTTTTGGAAGATTATATATAAGTAAAATGTTGTTATTTTTATATTATAATATCAAATAAAATATATTTTATTAAATTTTAGTTTTTATTGTGTTGACATCAAATAGAAATATATCCTGTGATTTAAAATAATTTTCTTGAAAATCTTCACGTTTACTAATAGTATATTCCGAAAATGAACCACGGCGCGGTTCAATTTTATCACGGTTACGGTTAGAATGACGTTATAACGGAACACTTTCACGATGACAGTTGTCACTTGACAGATGAGTTTCGAAATGTGAAATTGAATTAATATGGAAAAATGTTGATATTATAAAAATATTGTATTCTACATCATACTTGCTTTAACTTAAATATAGGGATAAAAAAATAACACAAAGAAAAAAGTAAATATGAGCTTCAGAACAAATAATAAATTCATCTAATATGAATATATACTGTTAAATAATAAAAGTACATTTTGTATCACATGTTTATTTATCAGTCATCATAAAAATATAGTTTTATAAGACAAAAAACCACAAACACTGCAAAAGCCGCCAAACACGTTTCAAACTTGTCAACAACAGCTGTGAAGTAACCAAACGAACCGCCGCTCGAGCACGGTACTAACCACAATTTTCAAAAACCGTGTTCCGTAATGAAACCGGTTACTGAAAAAACTAACCATGGTTAGTGTGGTTTATTTTCGGAATGCAGTAATAGTTTTTAAACGCGCGCCAATAACTTTTGCATTATTCTATACAGATCTACATTTTTGTCAGGACCGCAAGAGACCCTACATACACGATAACAGATTGTTGGTTAACGAACTTAAGGTGAAACATACGGGCTGAAGTTCGTTAACCAACAATTTGTTATCGTGTATGGAGGGTTTCTTACGGTCCTGACAAAAATGTAGATCTGTATAGAATAGTGAAAAGAGTATTGGCGCGCGTTTGAAAACTATGCAAACTTGAAGATTTTCAAGAAAATTATTTTAAATCACAGGAAATATTTCTATATGTCAACACAATAAAAACTAAAATTTAATAAATTATTTTATTTGATATTATAATATAAAAATAAAAACCTTTATTTACATTTTTATTTCAGTTCTACATAATCATATATAATAATATATTATTTTATAAGGAGCTAAAGTGATATTTTTATGCATTCGTCCATTAACTACAGATGAAGCACAAAACGTCACTTTCACTGCACATAAAATATGCCATTTTTTCTTCAAACGCCGGAATATTTACCCATTATGTCATATAATTTCTCTGACTAACGTGAGCGGCAGAAAAAGTATTTCACAGAAAAATCAAACTTTAACTGTTTCTATGGATTCTGTGGCATATTCATGATCGACATACTTCTTTCTTTTCGTGAATCAATTATTACTGGAGCAAGTTCCCTTAACATAAAATTTCTTTAATATTGGAAGCATCCATTGAAATAACTCCTCACTCCTCAGCAATTTTTATTGTTTCTACTTCTTTATTCTGAGGTGTCCAAATAATGAAATCACATTCCTTTCATCTTGTTATGAATTTTATTTTAAGAAAATGTTTGAGGTTAGAAATTAACTACTTTCTATAACCGTACAATTAAAAACTTTTTTGTTGAAAATATCGTTTATTGAGAGATAAATAATACATTCCAGTACTTCAAATTATCCTGTTCTACTAGTAAGCTCATGTAAAACTGATAAAATATTTTAGTATAAAAAAGTACCCATAACTTTGAATATTATAATATAATGTAACACGAAAAACAAAACTAGACTTATTTAAATCCACAAATTATGAAATGTTTATATATTTTCATATATATCTCTATGAAGTACATCTGGACACACATGATTATGACAGCTGTCATTCTTCCAGATCATTTTAACGCTGAGTGTACGTCGAAGCCCATATCACATGTAGAAAATAAGAATTTCGCGAAGAAGCAACAATAAATTCAAATTTCAAAAAAATATTTCATATATTTAATCTCATCCAAATGAAGAAGCAAGTAGTACTACATAATCTCTGAATATTAAGCTTTTTGATATGTGTTTGAACAAGAATGTTTAATCTTTATGATACAAATAAATTGGAATTGAAGTGTAAGAGATCATGATATCAAAATTTTAAATCTAATTTTCTCAAAAATGTGACGATCAATTTTAATTAAAAATTCTCTATATTTAAGAATCAGGTCTTTTAAAATATAGTAAATTTTTAAAGTCCTGTTTTGAGCGTTTTTTGGCATATTTTATTTTTTTTCTCCAAACTTCCATGATCAAATTGGATTAAAATTTACTATATTATAGAAGATCAGATACTTAAATATAGAGAATTTTTTAATTAAAATTGTTCGACACATTTTTGAGAAATAAATTCAAATTTTGAGTGTAATTTCTGTTAATATTCGTACATAACATTAATGGTATTTAGTTTATTACCATACTTTGAAGTATTGGCTTTAAAATTATCTACAATACATCATAAGTTTCATTCATAATAAGAATAATATTTCGTTACAAAGAGATCAAGGCAAATCATCGTTGTGATACTAACTTCAGCCCGTATGGTTCACCTTAAGGTGAACCACTCGATCTGAAGATAACAACAGAACAGTGGTGAAACGACGATCTGTCTTGATCTATTTGAAATAAAATATCTTTTTTATTATAAATGAAACATATAATTTATTGTACATATTCTTGTAGTCAAAGGTTTAAAGTTTTATAATAATATTACTAATTTGAAATATCTTTCATATAATAAAAGAAAATAAATTATATATTACACCAAATTTAATTTGAATTTATTTAAAAATTGGCTCTACGATATCAATATAAAAAATACAGTAAATTATAAATACGACAGACTAAGCCTGATGAAATTTTCAGCCAAATTAAACACGACAATTTTTAGCAAAAAAATAAAATAAGCCAAAATACCATGAAAAACAGAGTTTTTCTTTTTTTTCTCAGAAGTGTTGTGTTTAATTTGGCTGATTTTTTTTTCTGTTATAGACTATCTTAATTTTAAATATACGTATTTTTTTTATTAAAAACGTAGGGCCCAATTTTGAGAAAATCTGACTCAAAATTGTGAATTTGGCTGCTTCATTTATATAATTTTTTTCATATATTTTCATGATTTATTTGCTCTTGAATAGTATTTATTCATGAACTATAATGTTATAAGAAAGTAATACACTGTTTTATATTTATCTATATAATGACATTTGTAAGAAATTAATTGTTGAAATTCAAATTTGCATAGATTTATTGTTGGTGCTCTTGAATCATGAGTTTTCGTTGTGTGATTCGGATTTTTGATGACGTATGATGTACACTCAAGTATCGAAGTTTTATTCAAAATTCAATTTTTTATTTATTTTTTATTTTTTTTATTTGTCATTTAGATTTACAACTAGCCATCTAGGCTAACCAGCAAATTTGTTATTACAATATATTCTAAAGTACATTATAGCGTGTGAGAGGTGGCAGTCCGTCGGCTGCACCTCTTGATGCGTATCATTGATGTATTTAGTCCAGAGCTAAATCTAATGGTTTTTTTCTTGAGAGTCTTCTTACTTCTTCTGAGTTATTTAGCAAGTTAATTGCTAAGTTGTTCGGGTGGTTATTTAGTCTTGTGTTATATTTACTTGAGAAATGTTTTATTTGTTCTTGTACTGTTTTTATATTTAGGTCTTGATGCAGCACGTCGTTTCTAACGTACCATGGGGCGTCTGCAATGGTTCTTAGTGTTTTGTTCTGTAATCGTTGAATTTTGTTAATATTTGTTTTTTTCGCGCAGCCCCATAGCTGTATACCATAGGACCAAATTGGTACTAGTATTGTTTTGTATATTAGTATTTTATTTTGAAGGCTTAATTTTGATCTTCTGCCTATTAGCCAGTTTATCTTTTTAGTTTTGATTTGTGTTTGTTTCCTTTTCGCATCTAAGTGTTTACGCCAGGTCATTCTTCTCTCCAGGTGCATGCCAAGATATTTGATGTTGTCAGTTTCTGGGAGGACTTTGTTGTTTAGTGAGACTTCTGGACACGTGCCTCTTCTCATGGTGAATGTTATGTGCGCTGATTTTTCTTCACTTATTTTTATACGCCAGGTGTTTGCCCATTTTTGTATCTCGTTTAGGGCCCGTTGTAAGAGTTTAGAGGCTTCCTTGGGGTCTTCGTGTGATGCTATGACTGCAGTGTCGTCTGCATACGTCGCTACCATAAGTTCATTGTCGTTTGGAAGGTCTTCTGTGAATAGGAGGTACATTACAGGGCCAAGGACACTTCCTTGTGGTACTCCTGCTTGTATTGGAAAGATTTTCGAATATTCGTTTTCATGTATAACTTGGAAATGTCGTTCAGTCAGGTACGATTTGAATAATAGGTAGTATTGATAAGGTAGTTTTTGTTTAATTTTGAGTAGTAGTCCAGGATACCAAACTTTGTCAAAAGCTTGAGTTATATCTAAAAATGCTGCCGAACAGAATTTTTTTCCTTCCAGCGATACTTCGATTTCATTAATTACCCTATGTACCTGTTCAATGGTTGAGTGTTCACTTCTAAATCCAAATTGATGTTCTGGAATTATGTTGTTATCTTCGAGTTCGTACTTTAGCCTCTTTAATAATAATTTTTCAAGTACTTTGGATAGGGAGTGGAGAAGTGAAATTGGCCTGTATGATGTCAGTTCGTGGCTTGGTTTTCCAGGTTTAATTATTAATATTACTTGAGATACTTTCCATAGTATTGGATAATACTGCAATCGAAGAATTGCATTGAAGATGTGCTTAATATTTGTGATTGTTTTCTCTGGTAGGTTCTTTAAGATTCCCCCCCAAAGGGTATCGCCTTGTCGCGGTGGGGGGGCTTAGTACGGCAGGCCGGAACTCACCGGAAGCCGGAAGACTAAATGATACCCACGGTGCAGTGTCTGACCCGGAGCGGGCGGCTGCACCTAGGAGAGGGACAACTCTGATTTCAAACCCGGGTAGACGGGACTCGTTAGCCGTGGTGAAGGCAACCCGTCTAGGAGAAGGAAAACTCCGAAATCAAACCAGGACCATCTTCACGCTACAGTCGACTTCACGGGAGACTACCAGCGCCGGAAGTGGAGGGAGAAGAAAACGGAGGAATCCGAGCGGCCCGCTGCGAACTAGCCATGATGCGCATTACCTGCCTAGGCGAAAGCCTGGGGGTGCATTGAGCCACCTTGCACCCCTTACCGGGGTTATGGTAGAGCCCCCAAGGGAGGCAGAATGCGTAGATGATTGGCTAGGGAACATGGTAACATCCGATGATACGAGGAGCACTCCGAAGAGTAGACTCCCCCCACGAAGTACGTGACTAGCTTCAATAGGAAGTTACCATGGACGGCCCAGCCATGGCGCTCTCAGTGAGCTCGTACGGCCGTCTGCTGAGGTGGTACCGCCTAGGAGCACGTCAGCCCTCCGCTGTCCGTTCAAAGGCAAGTATTTTGCGGAGAACGGAGGGGCTATAACTACGCGCGATCACGGGCAGATCGACCCAGAGCATGCGTCGGAGCATTCTGGGAGGTGAGGTCAGATGAGGTCAGCATGGCATCTACCGCCAAGGACAGTGGAGACACTATAAATCGAGGACAGGTGGGCCGGACGGATGCAACGACGACGAATCCCGCAACTCACTCGGACGACATCACTGCCGACAGCAGCAAACCAGGACAAAGAGAGCAAAAGAGAGTTACTCCCAAGAAAGAAACGGAGATGAAAGAGACGGCCAGGAAGGCTGAATTTGCGCCCTGGAAGGGGGCCCTCCAGAGTAAGGAGGGACGCCCCTTCACAGACGACGAAGTACGGGCAGAAATTGCGAAAGCTAGAGCCAGGAGAAACAGTGTTGGGGACCTGGGATCGATACGAAGACATTCGACCCAGGAGTCACTGAGTGGAGAGGAAGGCAGGGGTTATCTCTCTGCCAACAGCGACTCAGATGGTGCGGCGGGGGGAATCAGGGGTTTTATGAGATCCACCCTCATGCAGCGCTCCCCCCCAGAGAACAGAACCTAAGGGTGGACCCATTGGTGATAGAAGTAGAAGATTTAAGCCCGGACGCTAAAGCATCCAAGAAAAGGAAAGAACCAACAAGGTCCCCTGGAACAACAGAGGGGCAACAGCCCAAAGAGCAAAGAAGTAGCAAACAAGCTAGGCGGAAACAGGCCACTGTGCCCGCCCAAGTCAAGACGAAACAACGAGCCGAGGCCAAATCTCAGGGGAAACCGGAGGCCAGCCAAGACAAGGAGCGGGAAAAACCACCAAGTGCTGTGGAGTTCCTGCAGAAAGCGATGGAAGGCATGAACACTGGGATATGCGAAGGAATGCAGACAGCCAATAGGCTGGAAGCCTTGCTACTAAGGAATAGGGAAAGCATCAAGGGGGAAGTTAGGGATGCCTGCCTTGACCTAGTAAAAGCCATGGGGAAAATCCTGACAGAGGGGGAGAAGATACAGGTCTCGGTCTTCGGGATCTGTAGGGAGATCGAGGAGTTGAACCATAAAGTAGACTCGTTTGAAAATGCACTAAGGGCAAGCCATGAAACGATCAGAAGAGAGGTCCAGGATGAGATGGAGGCGAAGTTTGGAGGGCGTATAGCCGACCTAGAGAAGATGCACGAAATAACAAAAAAGAAGGAGGAGGAAAATCGTGCGCCCAGAAACACACTCGCAAATGAAACGGTGGAGATGGGCACCCAAACTGACCCCCCGGAGACGTATGCCCGTAAAACCAAACGAATGAGTGAAGAACGTGTGGGAAAGGCACTTAGCGAGGAAAAAATGTACTACGAGAGGTTCTGGGAACTGGAGGCTGAACACTGGCCGGAGCCACTGCTCCTGGGAGAAGAGGTCAAGGGAAACCCGATGATTTGGTCGGGGCAAACCCTGATAGTCCATAGGGAGGATGATGACCCCAACAAGGGTATCCTAAAGGGCGTCCGAGAAGGTGTGGGTGGGCTCAAACTGATGGAAGGGGCTCCGCTAATCTCCCTGACAACGCTTTCAACCGAAGCGAGGATACGAACCGATGATAAGGAAGATGTGGTCTCTACAACTATTCATGGCATGATGCTCCCGGTAAATAAGCCTGAGGAGAAATCCAGGGAAGAAGCAATATGGCAAAGCGTGAGCCTGGAGCTCAAGAAAATTCACCTGCTGGGGATGAAGATGGTCGGTAGTACGGGGAAGGAGACCATGAAAGTAGCGGCCACTACATATGATGACCTCCGAAGGCTACGGAAACTTATGACCTACTATAAAATGGGGGAAAGTTGGACAGCGGTATTCTACGGCGGGGACACGAAGACCCAGGCAGGCCCCAGGCACGGGGAGTCGAAACACAAAAGGCCAAGGAAAACGGAGGCCCTGGTGCTTGACAGAGGCCAGAAGACGATCGCTGAGGTAGTAAGGGACTTAAGAACGCTCGATAATGAGCTTAAAGAGAAGGAGATCCTGGTGAGGACTGTCAAGAGCACCAGGCAAGGGAACCCCCTAATTGTGATTGAAGGGACTAAGGAGAAAGCCAAACAACTGGAATCGTTAATAAATGACAAATTTAAGGACATCAAAGTGAGAAAAAGAGAGAGAGACTCCATTTTTCATGTGACGGGGCTGGACTGTGTTACGGATGCCCAGGATATCTCAGAAGCTGTAAGAAACCAGTTCCAGTGGGAAGGCGACGTAAAAGTAGGCGCGATCAGGGGCGGTGCCGGTGGCACGAGGAACGCCACGATCAGCGCAGAGGCCGACTTAGCCGCCCGGCTGAGGAAAACAAAGACAATAACTGTTGGAATTACCAGGGCGTTAGTGAAGGAACGGGTGGAGGTCACCACATGTTACAGGTGCCTTGGCATTGGCCACATCCGATCCAGCTGTGACGGCCCGGACAGGAGCCGTAACTGCAAAAATTGTGGTCAGTTAGGCCACGCGATCGCTAAATGCGAAAACGAAGCCGAATGCTGGGCTTGCGGGGTGAGGGGGCACAGGGTTAACTCCACCGGGTGCCCCTTCTTCCGGCGGGCAATAAAGGAAGTCAGAGAAGGTAATGCGGGTCGAAGCACAAGACCAATACTACCCCCGGAGAGGCGGGAGAGTAGAACTCCCCAAGAGCCAGGCAGAAGCGAGCAGCAGCGAAACCAGCAAGATCAGGAGCATCCGGAAGAGACAGAAAACAAAGATAGTGGGGGAGTGGAGGACCCAACCTCGTTAGAGAACAATGCCAATTAAGATTCTCCAAATTAACTTAAACCGGAGCACTGTGGCGCACGACCTGGCAATGGCTACGGCCAACGAATTGGGATGCGGGATGGTCGCGGCAAGCGAGCCGAACAAGAGGACGGCCCAAAGGCTTAACTGGACCTCAGACATGAATCTAGACGCGGCGATCGGCCCCGTTAAAAATCAAACCAGGGGGCCCACAGGCTCCGGGGAAGGTTTCGTATGGGCAAAGGTTGGGGAAGTTACACTGTTTAGCTGCTACTTCTCGCCCAACTGCACAAAGGAACAATATGAGAACCAAATACAAGAGCTAGAGAACTGCGTTCGCAGTGCAGGAAGGCGAGTAGTGGTAACCGGTGACCTAAATGCCAAGGCACGAGAGTGGGGGTCTCCGGTGACGGATAAGAGGGGTGAAGTGCTCCTGGAAATGGCCGCGAGGGCAGGCCTACTAGTGGTCAACAAACCTGAAATGGGACCGACATTTCAGAATAGAAATGGATCGTCATACATAGACGTGACGCTCGTGACGGGTCTAATCGCGAACAACATTAAGAAGTGGGAAATACTGGACATCGAAAGCGGTAGTCCTTATAAATACATCCTGTTTGAATTACAGGATGTAGGAACAGGCACGACGACAATCCTTCCGCGGAAAACGGGATGGAATGCTAAGAAGATTAACATCGAGGAATGTCGAAGGGTGATCCGAGACGCAACAGGTAAAGCAGCGCCATCTGTGACGGGAGCAAACGAGATTCTCAGGAAGGCCTGCAAGGCCTCTATGCCAAAGAAAGGGAACTGCAAGAGCAAGACCATGTATTGGTGGTGCAAGGAAATAGCTGACCAGAGGAGGACTTGCACCCAAGCAAAAAGAAAATGCACCAGAAGTAGGATGGTAGAGGAGCGAGCAGTGCTGTTTGAGAGGTATAAGATAGAAAAGAAAAAACTTAAGAAACTGATCAACAAGTCAAAGAGAGAGTGCTGGAGCAAGCTGTTGGAAGATCTGAACAACGATATTTGGGGAGATGCCTACCAATTGTTCGTGAAAAGAACTAATCTGGCGGGACCTGCCAGACTCGATCAGGTTCAGGAGAGGCAGGTTGTCGAAGACCTGTTCCCAGTCCACGGTAGACGAAGGGGGTACGACTTTGAAGTACCGGAAACAGATGGCTGCCGGATAGAGGAAATCACTCTGGCGGGCCGGCGCATTAAAGCTGGAAAGGCGGTTGGGCCGGATGGAATTCCGGGAGAGGTGGTCAGACTCCTGATAGAAGAAAACCCTCAATATGTCTGCGACCTAATGGGCGAACAACTAAGGGAAGGCTCTTTCCCAGCAGAATGGAAGGAGGCCAGGCTGGTCCTGCTTAAAAAGCCTGGAAAAGAGGGGAATAACTCGTCAGACTACCGCCCGCTGTGCGTCCTCAACAGCATGGGCAAGGTCTATGAGCAAGTAATAGCCAAAAGGATTCAGGCGTACCTGGAAGACAGAAAGCTGATCTCGGACAGGCAATACGGATTCAGGGAGGGCCGCTCCACAGCGGACGCAATAGGCAAAGTGTGCGAGATTGCCAGAAGGGAAATGAGAAAGACTCGAAGGACACGGGGCTTGTGTGCAATGGTCTTGCTGGACATCAAGAATGCATTTAACAATGCCAGGTGGGAGCACATCATGGAAGAGGCCGCCCAACTGCCCCCCTACCTGAGGAGGGTAGTGGGACGATTCCTGGAAGGGAGGACCTTGCATACAAGCTACAGAATAGTTGAAATTGATAGTGGGGTTCCACAGGGCTCTAGCCTAGGGCCTTGCCTGTGGAATCTCCTCTATAACGGAGTCCTGGAGATACCCAAGCAAGGGGGCGTACAGACATTAGCCTTCGCGGATGATTTGGGAGTCCTTGTGACCGCAGGCAATGTTCAGATCCTAACGGCTAGGATGAACAAAGCCATAAGGGACATAGACGAGTGGCTTACGAGCAAAGGCCTCGAACTAGCGCCCCAAAAGACCGAGGCGATTATGCTAGCGGGCAGGAAGAAACACCACCCGGTGGAATTCGTGGTCAAAGGGACCATTATAAGACCAGCCAGGACGGCGAAATATCTGGGAGTGATGCTGGATACTAGCCTAAATTTTGGACCCCATGTCATGATGGCTGCAGAGAAAGCGGCGAGGAAAGTACAAGCCCTGAAGAGGATTATGCCCAGACTGGATGGCCCGGATACGTCCAAGAGGAGGATACTGGCATCGGTAGCCTACTCGACGGTGTTATATGCCGCGCCTGTCTGGTGCGAAGCGCTGAAAAGAAAGAAATATACAGCAAAGCTGGTAGTGCTATACAGACAGCTGGCGGTCTTAGTGTGCAGAGCATACAGAACAGCACCCACTCATGCTGTCGGGGTCATCGCGGGACTGGTCCCCCTCGATCTGATGGTCGAGGAGAGGGGCAGGACGATGGGGCTAAGCCCCGCGATGAGAAAGGCAGCCAGAGACGAGACGATAAGGAAGTGGCAGGAGAGGTGGAATGCTGCGGAGACTGGCCGCTGGACAAAAAGACTGATCCCAGACATCAGGGTATGGACAGATAGGAAGCATGGTGAGGTCACCTTTCACCTTACCCAAGTATTATCAGGGCATGGATGCTTCGCAGCATACTTGGCCAGAATAGGGAAAATAGACTCAGGCGAATGCGTTTTTTGCCGGGAAGTGGAAGACACGGTCGAACACACGATTTTCCACTGCCCCAAATGGGACGAAACCAGAGGGCTTATGAATAGGGCGGTAGGGAGAATTGTTACCGCGGACAATCTAGTGGAAACCATGACAACTATCACGTACCGCTCGAGGGTGGTAAATACAGCCGAACGGTAAATGTGATTTTATCACGGTTTTCCCTACCGTGTGGATGAGGGGGGCCGGCTCTCAGTGGAGAAGGGGTGGTTCTTGCTGGGAAATAAGGGCGCCACACAATTAAAAAAAAAGCTCTCTCATCCAACACCTAATTGTGAAGGTTGATAAGTACCACGATAATCAGTGAGAATGTGCAAACACGGGGATTCGATTGTCGGGGAGGCGTAAACAAATAACGACAGACGATTAAATTAATAATTGACGGGCTATATTGACGTATCTTAATTACAAAAATAATAAAATAAATAAAAGTTATTTTTGTCATGAACAGTTAAGTATTTGAAATAAAATAAAAAGTACATCAAAATAAAATAGAATCCAATCAAGAAAGAAGTGAATAACTGTAATTTAAGTGAAATAATGAAGCCGTGGGTCGCCGTGTTTCAGGGTAGACTTTAGGACTGCGAAGTAGGAGTAAAATAATCCCTAAATCATGAAATAAAGGCGCAAAACGAAGCACGCTATACGCTGGTACCAACCTACGCGAGAACGAACGCCGAATTAAATGTAAAATGCAGGCCCTACAAGATACCGTGTCGCACAAACCACACACCACTAGTGTGAAGTTCAAATAAATCAAAATTAAACTAAATTGAATAAAACAAAAATCACTTGACCGGATCTTACAATCAAGATTAATAAATCAGAATTAATTAGTTAAGAAAAATAAAGTAGCTCGTCAATAAACAAATTATAGACAAAACAGAAAGATTTATCTTAGCTGTTGGCTTTCCCGCGTCGTCCACTTGAAATTGCGTCAGCTGGAATGATCGGCAAGTAGGCGGATGTGCACGGGCAGCTCCGAAGATAGAGCGGCTCACGAGCACACTCCAAAATGGCGGCCACGCAGCTCCGACTGATGGATCGGCAGACGACTCCACGTGCGACACCGTGACGTCACACACGTTTATTGCACTTTTTGCCAGATAAACCAGTTGGACAAAAATAAGTGCCAACAGCAATGAACGGTAGAAATTCCAGCGGCACAAATTGAGATAAATCTTTTGGCCAAAATCCAACAAAAACGATAAATAAAAGACCAAAAAGAAAAAGAAAAAAGCCTGAAAAATAATATCGCAATTAGTACCACACATAGAGACGTAATGCCACTGCATTTAAAACAAAGATGTAAAATTGACTAATTGACTTTAGCGAACAAAAAGAGTTGATTTTAAATAATAAAATACTAGCATTTATGTACCTTGGTTCTTGTGCGGCTTTTAAGTTATAATAAAACTTTGATTCTTGGTTGAATCCAAATCCGGAATTAATCCGATGAATAAACAATATTCAAAATAGTTGAGTTATTTTTAAATCCCAAACAATTGGTAATTAATTTTACGCACAATAAAACTCCAAAAACGTAAAAATCAATCTTCGCAAAAAAACACAACTTTCAACTTCAAATCTTATTTTACAAATGACCGTTACCAAAAAATAGCTAGATAAATTATTCAAGTCAGTTCGCGCATTTGCTAATTAATTTATATTGAATGCAGTGACGATTCAAAGGCCTCCACGCATGACACTTCATCGCGGCATTCCGAGGATACGAAGAAAACAAGAAAAAGAAAGATAATAAAGCAAGTTAATAAACTACCTAATAATTTGGGTACGAACTACAATCTAGGAAAGATAAATTAGGAATAGGGACAACAAAATGTAGATTAAATTATCTATCAAAACGTAAACTATTAGCGCGCCATTATAGTTTTGAACCAACCGCGCACCCGCGTCAAAATAGTAAACTAACGCTACTAATGAACTACTGTCAATAAACGATTTGACAAAACTAAGCAAAACAAAAAGGAAAATAGTTAAATATAAGAATAAATACAGTTTTATTTAAAGAGGCGATGAAAAATAAAATCTACGTAAGTATTTGTTAACTGAAATTATTTACTAAACAAAATTACTACATGTTAAATTATATTTTAGGTTAAAGGGATAAGGAATAGGACTAAAAGGACTAAAGGAGCACATTGGAACGTAACAAATCCCTCCCTAACTTCCTTGAGGTTTAATTATGAAGAAATTAAAACTCACACAAAGAATTCGAGAAGAAGATAAATCAAAAGAAACTAACTAGCGAGATAACACAACTAATAATAAATAAGTAAAGAGTGAAAGAAGAGAGAAAAAGAACTGAAATGCAGTATTAAACCAACTCGACATCATCCATAGAACCATCAGCAGGATCATCAATAACTCAGCAACTATGTTCGACAGTTGTAAAAATACTGAAGTCATCGAGGAACGAAAACATGAAAAACGAAACGAAAAACTAAAATGTATTAATCTGGTACCTAAATAAACTAATCGTGATCCGAAAACGTTGCATTGTCGTCTAAAGGGCCTGGTTTGAGGTCTTTCACGTGCCAAATCCCTCGTTCCTTGCCGTTATGGTCACCAAGTTCATAAGTAGTGCTCGCGATCTTACGTTTAATGATGAACGGCCCAACATATTTTGGCGCAAGTTTCTTCGCGAAATGATCTTCTGCTTTGGAAAGCGCGAAATTACGTCGCCATACTGTTTGACCGACAACATACTTGACTTCACGGCGGCGTAAATTGTAGTGCTTACTACTTTGAGTATATGCTTTGTCTAGTCGCTTTCGGACATCATTATATAACTGTTGAAATCCAGCGGGGCGCAACTCTAAAATATTTTCTCGGTCATATTCAACCCTACCATGTTCGTCGATGGCTCCTGCTTTATATTCGTTACCCGAAATAATGTGCTCACGTCCAAAATTGATAAAATACGGAGTATGTCCGGTGGCTTCATGTACGAGAGTTCTGATGGCGCACGAAATTGACGGTAAGTAATTGTCCCATACACGCTGGTTCTGCGTTACATATGACGACAACATAGTTTTAATGACTCGATTGACTCTTTCAGATGGATTGTTCTGTGGATGGTACAGGGCGTTGTACATTATCGAAACGCTATACTGCTGACAAAGAGCTCGGAATTGTCTACTACGAAATTGCACTCCATTGTCGCAAATAAGGTATTGCGGCACTCCAAAAAGTAAAAATACATTTTCCTCAATATTTCGACTCACGGCTTGTGCAGTTGCAGAACGAAGAGGAAACGTCTGAACAAACTTGCTGTAGTAATCAGCAACAACCAAAATAAATCGATACCCACGCGAAGATCGAGGAATTGGCCCGATAATGTCCGTACTTAACATCTGAAATGGTCGCGAAATCTTTGGCCTAGATCCCATAAAACCAGGTGCACGTAATTGCACAGCTTTATGTTCGATACACGTAGTACATCGATGCACGTACGCGACTACATCTGCCTTCATTTTCGGCCAATAATATTTTTGCAGTAATTTGCGGTAAGTTTTATTTATACCTGGGTGTCCACTGGTTGGTGCGTCATGTGTCTTTACTAAAATAGCTTTCCGTTCTCTTTTAGGCACTACTTGCTTCCAATTCTCATCGTCGTTATCCGAGAGGTTGGGAAACTTTGGAACAACATGTTTCGATAGGATACCGTTCTCTTCGACTCTCCAGTCCGGATATTTTCTTGGATTCGATCGGACTCGAGCTCTCAATGAAACATACCATTTATCGGATATATCTGCATCTGTATTGGCAGCACAAAGTTTCAGCGCATCCGAAACTTCAACTCCACGCGATAAACAGTCAGGTACCAGATGATCTTTACCTTTCCGATGAATTATGTCAAAACTGTGCTGTTGCAGCTTGACTGCCCAACGACATAGTCTTCCGGAGGGATCTTTCAGATCATTCAGCCAGACAAGTGAGTGGTGATCTGTCACTACGGTAAAATGTGATCCTTCCAGGTATGGCCTGAGTTTCTCTAATGCCCACACAACAGCTAGACATTCTCGCTCGGTCGTCGAGTAATTTCGTTCTTGTTTAGTCAACGATCGGCTCAAAAAGCAAATTACATGTTCATCATCATTCACTGTCTGCGTCAACACGGCGCCGAGTCCATAAGCACTCGCGTCTGTTTGCACGACGAACGGACGCGAAAAATCGGGACACACGAGAATCGGCGCCGAAATCAGATGCTCCTTTAAGCTCTGGAAGGCATTGTGACACTCGGTGGTCCACTGCCATTTCTGTTTCTTACGCAAAAGGTTACTTAAAGGTGCACTGATCGTCGAAAAATCTTTTACAAAGCGGCGGTACCATGATGCCATTCCTAAAAATCGTCGAATATCTGAAACACACGTCGGAATCGGTATATTCAAAATAGCTTGAACTTTATCAGGATCTACTCTTAAACCACATTTATTAACGACATAGCCTAAATATTTTAATTCCGGGCGACAAAATTGACATTTGTCTTTACTTAACGTTAATCCAGCGGCAAACAACCGATCAAAAATTTTCTCTACTATATCTAAATGTTGCTCGAAATTTTCCGATAAAACAATAATGTCGTCTAAGTATACAAATACGTGTGGTTCTAAATCCTGTCCTAAAATTTTATCTATAAGCCCTTGCCACGTCGCGGGGGCATTCGTTAATCCAAACGGCATTCGTTTGAAGTGGTATAATCCTCGTCCAGGTATCGTGAAAGCAGTGTATTCTCGGCTACGTTCTGCCATTGGTATTTGCCAGTAAGCTGACTTAATATCCAGCGAAGATAAATATTTAGCTCCTCGTAAACGATCCAGGATCATGGACACATACGGAATTGGATATGCGTTCTTTTTAGTGACTTGATTAAGCTTCCGGAAATCAACACAAAACCGGAAGTCTCCATCCTTCTTCGGAACAAGTAATATAGGCGATGACCACGGACTCTTCGATGGTTCGATAATATCGTCGCGTAACATTTTGTCGAGTTCAGCATCGATATGCTTTTGCATGTTTGGTGAGACGGGATAGTACCTTTGCTTAATAGGCTTGGCGTCAGTGATGATCTCATGCTCGATCTCGGAAGTGCATCCAAGTGATGTATTCATGCGTTTCCACTGAGCGTGTAGAAATTCGTCTAATCGTAGCTGTTGTGTTGGCGTTAACTCGGAATGCGATACCACTGTTGCGTTGATAGTGACTGTGTCTGCTTTTACAGAGAACTTCCACTCATCTCTCTTTAAATCCGGAACTATTTCCATGGTACACCAGAAGTCCATACCAAGTATGACGGGACTCGCGACATCGGGGACGACAATAAAGCGAATAAGTTTTACCGTGCCCATCAGAGTCACTGGCACCGTGACTGATCCGATGGACGTGCACGTCGTACCGTCAGCAACCTGACATGAAGGAATATCGGTTGTATCTAAACGTAAACCCAAATTTTCAAATAATACCCAACCTTGTTTCCCGATAATAGAACACGTCGCTCCCGAGTCTAGTAATCCTAAAACTTTGATTCCGAAAATCGATATCTCCAAATATGGTCGCTGATCGTTACCTAAATGTGCTAAAATATAATTTACGATAGCAGTATTTTTCTGTAGCTGCTGATTGGTCGGTGATACGGTATTAGCAGAAGACGCGACACGACCGCTTAGCGCCTCGCGGGACCGTTTCCCGAACAGTTCGGACAATTACGCGTCGTTACGTTGGGTCTACCACACCGATAGCAATGAATACGCGAGGGCTCCTTGCATACGGCTGATTGATGCCCTAATTTATTACAGTTCCAACACCGACGAGTGGATCGCGATACAGAATCTTGATTTGCGGCAACGGAACTCACGTCAACAGCGGCTGATCGATAGTCGACACGATCACGATAGTATGCCAGATCGGGTTCAAAAGATTGAGCAGCAGGTGGTGGCGGTTTATAATTTTGCGTTCGAAGGTGGATGTCTTCGAACTGCTTGCACGCGTTGTCTAATTCGCCTATCGTTCGAAAAGTAAGCAATCCGAGAGCTTGCTGCAGATATGGCAACATATTTCGGCGGATATGCTTTACGCGATCCTGCTCCTTTGGCATGATACTTAAACGGCTGAATAGTCGCTCTAAATTTGCAATAAAAATCGAAACTTTTTCGTCTTTTCCTTGCGTACGATGCCGTATTTCTTCCCAAAGACTCAAATCATAATCGCACGGTAGGAACGTAGATTTTAAATGCGCGACCAATTCATCCCATGCCGAAATAGTATGCTTTCTAGCCCTAAACCATGTCAATGCGTTACCCGAAAATAAATCGATCGCTGATGCAAATAATTGAGTTTTGGAAACTCCCCGAGCTAGTCGTAGTTCCTCAACGCGCTCTAGAAAATTAGATAATCCCGGTCCACCATTATAACTAATGTTCCATTTATAAATTGATTCGACACGTGATTCTAACGATTGATGACGCGGTACCGATAAACTAAGCGATATAGATTCTAGTGCGTGTGCTAATCGGACTTCAAGATCGGTAGCTGTCGTTCTAGGACTCGATGCGGCGTCAGGCCTCGATTCTTCCGTACCAATTTCTTCCACAACGGTGTCTGCTCCTACTACAGAATTCTCATGTTCCTCCAAAAGAAAAGCTGAAGCTTGAGCCGAAAATTTTAGTCGTAATTGTGTGAGACACTCCTCGCACTTCTTCTTTAATTCGAATTGCTTCTGCTGTATGTTTTGCTCTGCTGGTACGATGCGTTTAAGTCGTAACAGAATATGCAGAAGTCGAGATCCAATACGCGCATATTCGTTTTGATAATTCGCGACGTCGTATTTCTCCAAAGCTTCTCCTAAATCTTTGAGCTTACTTTCACAAATTTTTAACTCTGATTCCGGTAACAATAACGTATCAAAAGTATCGCTAGATTCTCCTACTCGCTCTGAACGAAAACATTCCCTAAGTTTACTCCTCTTTTCTTGTACCGTACCAGTAGTAGTGCAACCTCGCAACAGTAATTCGTAGGTAAGTTCATCTGACAAAAGTCTATTCGGATCAATTTTAATATCCATATTTGCAATATATGAATTTCACAACAATGTAATCGAAAATTAATAATACTAAATTTTCTAATAAACAAAGAATTTTATTCAACAACCAGACCATAAATATTATCCTATATTCCTAAATAATGACCTAAAGTTGACTGCAATATATAAAGCAAATAAAACGTAAGTGTTGGAAGAAAGGGAAGAAGAAGATAGAGTATAAGATATGTTCAACGAACGCGATTCCGACAAATCAACTTCTCCGCGGCAAAAAAAGCAAAAGGCCCCACGTTTTGGGTGCCAAATTTATCACGTACCGCTCGAGGGTGGTAAATACAGCCGAACGGTAAATGTGATTTTATCACGGTTTTCCCTACCGTGTGGATGAGGGGGGCCGGCTCTCAGTGGAGAAGGGGTGGTTCTTGCTGGGAAATAAGGGCGCCACACAATTAAAAAAAAAGCTCTCTCATCCAACACCTAATTGTGAAGGTTGATAAGTACCACGATAATCAGTGAGAATGTGCAAACACGGGGATTCGATTGTCGGGGAGGCGTAAACAAATAACGACAGACGATTAAATTAATAATTGACGGGCTATATTGACGTATCTTAATTACAAAAATAATAAAATAAATAAAAGTTATTTTTGTCATGAACAGTTAAGTATTTGAAATAAAATAAAAAGTACATCAAAATAAAATAGAATCCAATCAAGAAAGAAGTGAATAACTGTAATTTAAGTGAAATAATGAAGCCGTGGGTCGCCGTGTTTCAGGGTAGACTTTAGGACTGCGAAGTAGGAGTAAAATAATCCCTAAATCATGAAATAAAGGCGCAAAACGAAGCACGCTATACGCTGGTACCAACCTACGCGAGAACGAACGCCGAATTAAATGTAAAATGCAGGCCCTACAAGATACCGTGTCGCACAAACCACACACCACTAGTGTGAAGTTCAAATAAATCAAAATTAAACTAAATTGAATAAAACAAAAATCACTTGACCGGATCTTACAATCAAGATTAATAAATCAGAATTAATTAGTTAAGAAAAATAAAGTAGCTCGTCAATAAACAAATTATAGACAAAACAGAAAGATTTATCTTAGCTGTTGGCTTTCCCGCGTCGTCCACTTGAAATTGCGTCAGCTGGAATGATCGGCAAGTAGGCGGATGTGCACGGGCAGCTCCGAAGATAGAGCGGCTCACGAGCACACTCCAAAATGGCGGCCACGCAGCTCCGACTGATGGATCGGCAGACGACTCCACGTGCGACACCGTGACGTCACACACGTTTATTGCACTTTTTGCCAGATAAACCAGTTGGACAAAAATAAGTGCCAACAGCAATGAACGGTAGAAATTCCAGCGGCACAAATTGAGATAAATCTTTTGGCCAAAATCCAACAAAAACGATAAATAAAAGACCAAAAAGAAAAAGAAAAAAGCCTGAAAAATAATATCGCAATTAGTACCACACATAGAGACGTAATGCCACTGCATTTAAAACAAAGATGTAAAATTGACTAATTGACTTTAGCGAACAAAAAGAGTTGATTTTAAATAATAAAATACTAGTATTTATGTACCTTGGTTCTTGTGCGGCTTTTAAGTTATAATAAAACTTTGATTCTTGGTTGAATCCAAATCCGGAATTAATCCGATGAATAAACAATATTCAAAATAGTTGAGTTATTTTTAAATTCCAAACAATTGGTAATTAATTTTACGCACAATAAAACTCCAAAAACGTAAAAATCAATCTTCGCAAAAAAACACAACTTTCAACTTCAAATCTTATTTTACAAATGACCGTTACCAAAAAATAGCTAGATAAATTATTCAAGTCAGTTCGCGCATTTGCTAATTAATTTATATTGAATGCAGTGACGATTCAAAGGCCTCCACGCATGACACTTCATCGCGGCATTCCGAGGATACGAAGAAAACAAGAAAAAGAAAGATAATAAAGCAAGTTAATAAACTACCTAATAATTTGGGTACGAACTACAATCTAGGAAAGATAAATTAGGAATAGGGACAACAAAATGTAGATTAAATTATCTATCAAAACGTAAACTATTAGCGCGCCATTATAGTTTTGAACCAACCGCGCACCCGCGTCAAAATAGTAAACTAACGCTACTAATGAACTACTGTCAATAAACGATTTGACAAAACTAAGCAAAACAAAAAGGAAAATAGTTAAATATAAGAATAAATACAGTTTTATTTAAAGAGGCGATGAAAAATAAAATCTACGTAAGTATTTGTTAACTGAAATTATTTACTAAACAAAATTACTACATGTTAAATTATATTTTAGGTTAAAGGGATAAGGAATAGGACTAAAAGGACTAAAGGAGCACATTGGAACGTAACACAACCAACGAGGAAAAGTGGAAAGCAGTACACACCGCGATCCAGAGTATAATGCTGAAGAAGGAAAAGCACGAAAGGGAGATAGAAATGAGATGACCAAGTAATAGGCAGCCATGAGATTTCCTGAAGAATACCCTTAATAGGGTGACACCGGGATCATGGTGGGAAGGGGGACGGGAGAGTTTAGTGGGTAGGCTGACCAAATGAAGCGAAAGCGGATGGTTAGAGTCCCACACTACCTTTTCCCACTTGTGGGGGGATGCGCTGCTTCGGCATCATCCTAGGTGTGCATGAGCATTCTCTCCTACCCTCATTTTTTTTTAAAAAAAAAAAAAAAGGTTCTTTAAGATTGCAGCAGTGATTAAATCGTGTCCTGGAGCTTTTTTGTTGTTGAGGAATTTTATTTCTGTCTTTATTTCTTCAGACGTAAAATTTTTAATTGGCAGAGACAATTGTAGTGGTTTATCTAGGAATGAAAGGATGTTATTTTCTTCTTGGGCAGTGATTTGGGATATGTTTGGTTTAAAAATATTTGCTAGGTGCTCGGCGAAGATATCCGCTTTTTCTTGGTCTGTTCTCGCCCAGGATTGGTTAGGCCTTCTTATGGGTGGTATAGTTTGTTTTGTTCTTTTTATTTTTTTGTAGCTCTCCATAGTGTGTACTCATCTTTAGCATATGGTGAGAGATTGCTGACGTACTTCTCGAATGATTCATTTTTGAATTCATTTATTAATGTTTTGACTTCCTTTGTTAGTTTATTTAAGAGATTTTTTTCGCTTGGTAGTCTGCTTAGCTGCCAGCGTTTTCGAATTCTTCTTTTTTCTGCAATTTTGTCTTTGATGTGTTTTGGATAATTGATAAGTGTATTATCATTGGGGACGTTTGCAGGTGTGGATATCCAGGCTGCGTGTTGTATGTTTTTTGTTAAGTTGTTTACTGCTTCATCTACGTCGTCTTCGGTTTTTAATGGGATGTTTATATTTGTGTGATCAGTGAGGTGTTTTTCAAATACCGCCCAGTTGGTTCTTTTGTTAGTTAGTGTTGGTTTAGTTTCTCTGTTTGTTATAGTTGTACTTAGGGTAGCCATAACTGCTGAGTGGTCGGACATAAAGTCCAAACATTCTTCAACTTTTATATAATTAGGGGATATTCGATGAGTAACGAAAAAATCTAGGGCGTCAGGAAGTTTAGCAGGATCGGAAGGCCAGTACGTAGGTTTACCTGTACTTACGTGGTCGTATCCTTTGTTAGTCATAGCAGCATGTAGTTGTTTGCCTTTTGGATTCGTCAATCTTGAGCCCCATCGGGGGTGTTTAGCGTTGTAATCTCCCCCTGCTAGGAATCTGCTACCTAGAATTTCGAATGCTTCCTCGAACCTTTCTTTGCTGATAGTATATCTCGGTGGGCAGTAAATTGCGGCTACTGTGAATGATCCGTATGCATCTTTTATTTTAACACTGGTGGCTTGCATATAATTTTTTTCTATTTTTTCTGTTTCGTAGTGTGAAATTCTTTCATTTATTATCACTGCCGTACCTCCATGAGCGGTGTTATCGGGATGGTTAGTACAGTAGGTCTTATACTTATTTATATTAAAATAATTTCTATCCGTAAAGTGTGTTTCGCTTATTAAAAGTATGTCGATATTTCGTTCTTTAAGTAGTAATTCTATTTCTTGTCTGTGTTGTTTCAGACCATTAGCGTTCCATAGTACAATGCTTATAGTATTAGACATAATTGAATTTGTTAATTAGCGTGTTGAGTAGGTTGATAATGATTCCATTTTGGGTTAGTAATTGTTTGAGTATATTTTCCAGAGTATCACTATTATCATGTTTATGTGCTGGTATATTTGTTCTTTCGTTTTGTGTGTATGTTCTTCCGCTTTGTGTTGCCTGCGAGAAAGTTATATCTTCTTGTCGTGTTCTGTTTAGTCTGGGAAATTCGTGGTTATTTATTCTGGGTTCCGGATTTATTTGTCTGTTTCTCTGGATATTATTGTTCATTCTTCCTCTAGTTTTCTGAAGTTCCTTGTATACTACACAGCCCTTGTAGTTAGCTGGGTGAGGTCCATCACAGAGTATACATTTTGGATCATTTAACCTTTGTTGCCCGCAGTTATAAGTGGGATGGTTCCCTGCGCAGTTATAGGGCTTTGTGCAGTAAGTTTTGGTATGCCCATATCCCTGGCACCTTAAGCATTGGGGTATCTCTTTCCTTTTACGGGGCTCTTCAACAGTAATTTTAGTTCCTAGTATGTTTGTAAGATTGTATATTTGTTTATTGTTCTCGTTTGGCTTCTGGTCTACGAAGAACATGGGCAATGGTATTTTTGTGTACGCTGTAGATGTTGTAGTGTTAATTTTTACTTCGTTATTTGTTAAGGTTTTGCATGTGAAGTCGTTTTCTTGAATTGCTGTTTTTAAGCTTGAAATAATTGCAGTATAGTTGTTCACATTCTGTATGTATTCTGGTGGGGGTTTATGTTCTTTTGTTGTATTTTCTGTGTTTTGTTTTGGATGTTCTGTTTCATCCTCGTTATGATGTACAGTAATTTCATCATTTAGTAGAGTGTACTTGTTTTGAGTTGGTACTGTCTCATTTGTTTTAGTGGTGTTATGTCTTTTATTCGTTTGTTCAATATTGTTTTGTCTTCTATTTTTTTGTTCAGTATTTAGTTTTTCATCATTTCCTCTTTTTCTTTTAACTTGTTGCCACGTAAACTTTTCAGGTTGGTTGTTTTGAGTCTGTACACTCATAGGTTGCGGTGAAAATTCTATAGCAAGGTTTGGATTATAATATGAGGTCAGAGTATTTGGGGAGGGAGGGGATGATATATTACTGGCCCTGTCTGAATATGGAGTCGTAGGAGCTCTTACCGTATCACTATTTGGTGATAGTGCATTTTAGATTGATGTAGTTATTGGAGATATGTAGATATTTGTTGTACATGTTGTTGTTGTGTGCGTTGAGCACGTTGTTATTACATGTGTAGTATTACTGGTATGTAAATTAATAGTTCCGTCACTATTTTCAGACATTCTGATTTATTATTTATTTCCAGTATAGTTGGCAACACTGGTTTGGTTGGTTCGAGCTGCACTTTTATTTAAAGAAATAATTGAAATAATTACGTGCACTTTATCACTAATTATAGTTATTATCACTAATTATAGTTATATCACTGCTCGGGGAGCTCACAATAAACACGTCCGTTCACTACGGTGATTGGACGCAAACTATAAAATTCAATTTGGCTGACAGATATGTAAAAATGATTGACTAATAATGATAACAATAATGAATATATTATATGTTGTTTACAAAATAATAAAGTAATAATAAAAATTTTTAATATGTTTTTAACCTCAAACGTCAAATGTATGTAAGGTAAGTAAATTTGTATTTATAAGTGTTTATTTATTGATATTAAACTTTTTATTTAACAGTTTTGAAGTGGACACTGCCTTAATAAGATTAGGCTGACAAAGTAAATACATCAGAACTATCGAAATGTCCAGGAATAAACTATACATTCCATAAATGAAGTCTACTTTCGCTTTATTTATATTTTTATATTGCAAGTATTTTGTACCTAATTATATTATAAATCAGATTATGGTACTTAAACGGAAATAATAGTTTAATAACTAAATCAGAAGATTCCAAATTCGGTTCAAAATTATAAACTTCTTGAAGGATGAGTTTTAAAGAATTCAGGCTATCACGAAAACTTCCAGCGGGACCACTTGTGGAAAGAATGCTTTACGTTCGAAATATTACAACTGCAGCAACTGATTGGGGTAAAACTAGAGAATCTGTTGCAATACATGTTTATGAGCAGGTAACTAGAGTTACAGTAAAACCATGTGGTTTATTTGTAAATTTAGAACGTAATGCAGGATATTTAGCTGCTTCGCCAGATGGTTTAGTTGATGAAAATAAGATAATTGAAGTGAAATGTCCATATACAGCTCGACATTTGTCACCAAAAGAAGCTGCTGTGAAAATAAAAAACTTCTGTTCTGTTTTAGATGGTGATAAGTTAAAATTAAAGACGAATCACAATAATTATTACCTAGTACAAGGCCAGTTGTTCATAACAGGACGAAAAGAATGTGATTTTATTATTTGGACACACATACATGTTCAAGTAAATAGTTGATTGTCCTTCAAACTATTATAACCTGGCACATCTTTACCCAGTGAGATCTTCAAGATACCATCCTTTCAATATTACTGTACATCATCTTCAATGCCGATATTTGAAAACCACTATATTTATACTACTCTGTACAACAGGAACTTAATCCCAATTACAGTACAGGATTCCGACCCACCTAGCCGCAGTGTGATAGCTCATAGACAGTTACATGCAATTGAATCAAATAGTTATCGTGATTTAATAGCATATCTAGGTGCAGTGAATACGTCGCGAGAAACTAAATGTGACATGTTTCGCTACCGATGCTTAAGCGACAACATAATTATAATTATCTTATGAGGTAGAACTTTACGTACGTTTCTCATATTATATACTTAGATAAGATATTAAAATGTCACACAGTACCAGATTTCACATCGTATTTTTGACTGTCTGAAAGTTAATGTTTCGTTTACGATACGACCCAGTGAATAAAACAAGACATTTTAAAAATGAAGTAAAAGTAACATATTGGAATTTTACTTAGTGTAGACCTGACATACGTGTTCTGTAATGGGCAGAATACGTCACAGTGATGTTCTATCAAGTGTCTTCTGCGTTACCACCAACAGCTCTAACTAAGATGTACGATCTGTACAATTAAGTAAAAGTAATATTTTACGGTGTCTAATTACCAAAGCAAGTAGATGTCAACTTCGGCGACTAGTGTCAAAGAGATTTCTTTCAATTTGACTTAGTGTAGACCTGACATACGTGTTCTGTATTGGGCAGAATACGTCACAGTTCTATCTATCAAGTGTATTCTGCGTTACTACCGACAGCTTTAACTAAGATGTACGATCTGTTTATGATTACATAAACGATCTATTTAATAACTATTGTCAACGGCTCTGGTTGGTACTGATCCAAGCGATAACGTGAGTTAAGCAATGTTGCGCACGGGAAGTATTTGGATGACTGACCGTCCAGTGAAACACGCGTTGCTGTTGACAAATAACACCTAAAAGCGGATCGAGGCGTAATCCCGGCATATGACCTGAGTTATTGGTTCGCCCACAAGTTACATACAAAAAATATCTATTTGTGTACCAAGATGAAAATAATTGTTACACAAGGATGAAAAATGCAGTTTTTCGAACGAATGCAGGAAATTTCCGAACGAGACGAAGTCTAGTTCGGCAACCGTATGAGTATGTACGTAGCACATCTTGAAAGTGTCTTTACTGGGCTTTCAAGCTTACAAAGCTCGCCTATGGTTCACGCTGGAATATGCTTGCTTTCGTCCAGTAAAATATCACATTCAGTTTTGTAACAAATAACTATTACAGTTGATAAAATAATATTACCTACCAATAAATGTTAATACTTCCTAATTCACTTTTTTGACAAAATTGTACAAGGCCAAAATTAATGTGTTTTAGTCATTAAAATCGGGCGTAAACACTTGTTTTTGGCCCTAAAGCCATAATAAAATAATTTCCGACGGATGCATAAATAAAGTAGCAAGTTTTGTTTATTGTAAATACTTGATTTTGCAAAATGTCATTTTCACATATAAATATACCTGTTTCAATCTTTTAAATATAAAAAAATAAATGTTCTTCTGTTGTGCATAAAATACTGTGTACCACGGGTGAAATTATGATTTTTTTATTTTGAGCATGTTATTAGCACGAGGCGCAAAATGCCGGGTGCTAATAATAATGCCACGGGCCGAAAATATCTGTTTTCACCCTTGATACATAAAATAGTTTTTCTTCAAACGTTAGAAAATTTTGACATCAGATTCTATAGATAGAGTTAAAGTTTGATTTTTCTGTCAAATACTTTTTCTGACGCTCGTTCAAATCAAGGAATTTCATTAGTTTACTTGCAGCAGGAAATGTCTTTCTGCCACTCACGAGTGTCAGCGAAATTATGACATAAGTAAATATTCCAGCGTTTGAAGAAAAAATAGCATATTTTGTGCCTCATCTGTATTTGACGGACGAGCACAAAAAAGTATTATATATAATATACAATTATATTTTTTTTATTCTGTTAATGAATACATGTCTTATGTATAAATGTTATTTAGCTTATAATTATAATTTTGTTTTAACTGTTTAGGTATCTATAGAATAATGTATTTTTTTTGTCTGACTTATCCTATATCATTGTATATGATCGATGGAAATAAATTTATTATTATTATTATATGATTATGTATAACTGAAATAAAATTGTAAGTAAAATTTTTTATTTTTATATTATATCAAATAAAATATTATATTTTATTAAATTTTAGATTTTATTGTGTTGACATGTGGTTTAAAATCATTTTCTTGAAGATCTTCAAGTTTGTTTAGCTTTTAAACGCGCGCCAATACCCCTTCTACTATTCTATAAAGAATATTCCTGATTTTCTGTGATAGGTCAGATCCACATTTTTGTTAGGACCACAAGAAACCCCACTTACGCGATAACAAATTGTTGGCTAACGAACTTCAGGCCGAATGTTTCACCTTAAGCCCCTGGCACATATAGCGTCAAGACTCCGAGTCTGCTACAAACTGCTGAAAAACTGAGAGTCACGTCCAAAACGGGTGTCACATATAGAGTCGGTGTTTCTGACAGTCAGAAATAAATATTTGTTAATTTTAACGTGTTATTTGTTAATTTGTATTATTTAAAATATTTATCGACTATTAAGAAATATAAAAACTATAAACTACGAAATATAAAAGAAAAAAATTAAATTAAATAAAAATTACATGAACTATAAATGAAATATAAAAACTTAAATATATTATTTAAAATGTTTGTCGATTATTAAGAAATATAAAAACTATAAATTAGGATATATAAAACAAAAAAATAAATTTAAAAAAATGACTTGAATTATAAATGAAATATGAAAACTTAAAAGTTTCTAACTATGTATAAAGTAAATGAATTTAACTATAAAAATGTACAAAAATCAAACAAAAACATAAACAATAATAATTCATACGTCAAACAACAAAGGAAGATATGGAAAAAACCAGCATCATAATGAAGTTGATTTTCGGCAGTCGTGACTGCTGAAAATAGAGGCGTTTCTATTTTTGGCAGTCAAAACTCCGAGTCTGGTAGACTCGGAGTTTTGACGCTATATGTGCCAGGGGCTTTAAAGCCCCTGGCACATATAGCGTCAAGACTCCGAGTCTGCTACAAACTGCTGAAAAACTGAGAGTCACGTCCAAAACGGGTGTCACATATAGAGTCGGTGTTTCTGACAGTCAGAAATAAATATTTGTTAATTTTAACGTGTTATTTGTTAATCTGTATTATTTAAAATATTTATCGACTATTAAGAAATATAAAAACTATAAACTACGAAATATAAAAGAAAAAAATTAAATTAAATAAAAATTACATGAACTATAAATGAAATATAAAAACTTAAATATATTATTTAAAATGTTTGTCGATTATTAAGAAATATAAAAACTATAAATTAGGATATATAAAACAAAAAAATAAATTTAAAAAAATGACTTGAATTATAAATGAAATATGGAAACTTAAAAGTTTCTAACTATGTATAAAGTAAATGAATTTAACTATAAAAATGTACAAAAATCAAACAAAAACATAAACAATAATAATTCATACGTCAAACAACAAAGGAAGATGTGGAAAAAACCAGCATCATAATGAAGTTGGTTTTCGGCAGTCGTGACTGCTGAAAATAGAGGCGTTTCTATTTTTGGCAGTCAAAACTCCGAGTCTGGTAGACTCGGAGTTTTGACGCTATATGTGCCAGGGGCTTAAGGTGAACCACTCGATCTGAAGATAACAACAGAACAGTGGTGAAACGACGATCTGTCTTGATCTATTTGAAATAAAATATCTCTTTTATTATAAATGAAACATATTATTTATTATACATATTCTTGTAGTCAAAGGTTTAAAGTTTTATAATAATATTACTAATTTGAAATATCTTTCATATAATAAAAGAAAATAAATTATGTATTACACCAAATTTAATTTGAATTTATTTAAAAATGGGCCCTACGATATCAATATAAAAAATACAGTAAATTATAAATACGACAGACTAAGCCTGATGAAATTTTCAGCCAAATTAAACACGACAATTTTTAGCAAAAAAATAAAATAGGCAAAAATAGCATGAAAAACGAAGTTTTTCTTTTTTTTCTCAAAAGTGTTGTGTTTAATTTGGCTGATTTTTTTTTGTGTTATAGACTATCTTAATTTTAAATATACATATTTTTTTTTATTAAAAACGTAGGGCCCAATTTTGAGAAAATCTGACTCAAAATTGTGAATTTGGCTGCTTCATTTATATAATTTTTTTCATATATTTTCATGATTTATTTGCTCTTGAATAGTATTTATTCATGAACTAGAATGTTATATGTAAGTAATACACTGCTTTATATTTATCTATATAATGACATTTGTAAGAAATTAATTGTTGAAATTCAAATTTGCATAAATTTATAGTTGGTGCTCTTGAATCATGAGTTTTCGGTGTGTGATTCGGATTTTTGATGACGTATGATGTACACTCAAGTATCGAAGTTTTATTCGAAATTAAATTTGGCTGACAGATATGTAAAAATGATTGACTAATAATGATAACAATAATGAATATATATACATTATATGTTATTTACAAAATAATAAAGTAATAATAAAATTTTTGGATATGGTTTTAACCTCAAACGTCAAATGTGTGTAAGGTAAGTATATTTGTATTTATAAGAGTTTATTTATTAATATTAAAGTTTTTATTTAACAGTTTTGAAGTGTACACTGCCTTAATAAGATCTGGGGTACTTTGGCAGCTGGAAAGGGTTTCTCGGGACTGCAAGATATTCTGGGAACGATGAATATTCCAGTGATGTCTGAAAAACTCTTCAGGAAGTGTCACAATAAAGTAGGAGAGCACTGGCAGAATTCATTAACTCTTGGCATAGAAGAAGCTGCAAAAGTGAAATTGGAACATGCACCAGAAACTGGAGATATGATGAATGATGATATTGGAATGTGCACCGTTGTTGTTGATGGAGGTTGGTCGCACAGGAGCTACGGTCACAGCTATACTGCGAAATCTGGTGGTGCGGTCATAGTAGGTCATTATTCTAAGAAATTATTGTTTTTAGGAATTCGGAATAAGTACTGCATCATTTGTGCCGTGGCAGAGAGGAGTGGAATGAATATCCCAAACCATAAATGCTTCCGAAATTGGCATGGATCTTCACCAGCAATGGAAGCCGATTTGATTGTTGAAGGATTTTGCGTAAGTGAAAAACTGTATAATTTACGGTATACAAGATTTATAGGTGGTGGAGATTCATCAGTTCACAAACGTTTGTTGGAATGCGTACCGTACAGTGCTTCCATAAAGAAGATTGAATGCACGAAGCATTTAGTGAAAAGGGTTAAGAAACAGCTCTATGAATATCCTACACGTAAAGGTAACAACAGACGTATATTAACAAACGTTAAAATAACTTTTTTATGTAAGTATACAAACAAAGTAATTACAAGTAATTGTAATGATATTGAACCGTCGGAAGATTTATTACGTTTTGATTTGCTGCAGATTATTCCGCATTGTTTTGGAAACCATGATGGCTGTCGGGCTGAAGTGTAGTAATGCAGCCCTAATTGACGATAACAACACATATGACACTTTTACTAGTGCCATGAAAGTAAAATTGAACTCAATTATGAATCTGTTGGTAAGAAATTCTTCTTTTGTAGTGCGGAGGAATATATGCATTTTGTAAATAAGTTTACAGGCGGAAAACAAGTGTTCTATGGCAGAAGAGATTCATATAATGTCAGATGTTATGGTGCTGGACTTTACTATCAGTATGGACCCGAGTGGAACTATAAAGTGTGGAAAGCCAATCAGGGTCAAAGTCCGGGCAAATATGTAAAAGATGTAATATGGCGGCGCCAGGACAAACTTAGACTACTTCAAGCATCATCTAGGAGAGTTATAAGAAGGAAAGTACTGGAAGCCTCTAAAGTAACAAATGTTGATTATGGTACTAAGTCTCAGAGACCGGATATGAGTGTTACGGAATTATATGATGTAATTTGTAAATTAATAGTTACGTTGCGTGTAGATATAAACAAGTGCAATGAGTTGGAAATAAAAACGCGTGGACAATCTGAAAACATGTTATGGATGGAGGAAAGAAAGCATAGATTAACCGCTTCAAACTTTGGTGAAGTATGTAAACGAAAACTTCCAGCGGGACCACTTGTGGAAAGAATGCTTTACGTTCGAAATATTACAACTGCAGCAACTGATTGGAGTAAAACTAGAGAATCTGTGGAATTACAAGTTTATGAGCATATAACTGGAGTTACAGTAAAACCATGTGGTTTATTTGTAAATTTAGAACGTAATGCAGGATATTTAGCTGCTTCGCCAGATGGTTTAGTTGATCAAAATAAGATAATTGAAGTGAAATAATATACAATTATATAGTTTTTATTCTGTTAATGAATATATGTCTTATGTGTAAATGTTCTTTAGCTTATAATTATAATTTTGTTTTTACTGTTTAGGTATCCATAGAATAATGTATTTTTTTTGTCTGTCATCCTATATCATTGTATTTGATCGATGGAAATAAATTTATTATTATTATTATTATATGCTTATGTATAACTGAAATAAAATTGTAAGTAAAATTTTTTATTTTTATATTATAATATCAAATAAAATACTATATTTTGTTAAATTTTACATTTTATTGTGTTGACATGTGGTTTAAAATCATTTTCTTGAAGATCTTCAAGTTTGTTTAGCTTTTAAATGCGCGCCAATACCCCTTCCACTATTCTATAAAGCATATTCCTGATTTTCTGTGATAGGTCAGATCCACATTTTTGTTAGGACCACAAGAAACCCCACTTACGCAATAACAAATTATTGGTTAACGAACTTCAGGCCGAATGTTTCACCTTAAGGTGAAACATACGGGCTGAAATTCGTCAACCAACAATTTGTTATCGTGTATGTAAGGTTTCTTGCGGTCCTGACAAAAATGTAGATTTGACCAATCACAGAAAATCACAAAAAATCTGTATAGAATAGTGGAAGGAGTATTGGAGCGCGTTTAAAAACTATACAAACTTGAAGATTTTCAAGAACATTATTTAAAATCACAGGAAATATTTCTATATGATGTCAACACAATAAAAACTAAAATTTAATAAAATACAGTATTTTATTTGATATTATAATATAAAAATAAAAACATTTTTATTTCAGTTATACATAAGCATATATAATAGTATATTATTTTATAAGGAACTAAAGTGATACTTTTTGTGCACTCGTCCATTAACTACAGATGAAGCACAAAAAGTGACTTTCACTGCACATAAAGTATACCATTTTTTCTTCAAATGCCGGAATATTTACCCATTCTATCATATCTATGGATTCTGTGGCATATTCCTGATCGACATACTTCTTTCTTTTCGTGAATCAACTATTTCTGGAGCAAGTTCTTTTACATAAAATGTCTTTAATATTGGAAGCATCCATTTAACACTCTTCATCCATTTTTATTGTCTCTATTTCTATACCCAGAGGTGTACAAATAATAAAATCACATTCCTCTCGTCCTGTTATGAACAACTGGCCTTGTATTTGGTAATAATAATTGTGATTCGTCTTTAATTTTAACTTATCACTATCTAAAACAGAACAGAAGTTTTTTATTTTAACAGCAGCTTCTTTTGGTGACAAATGTCGAGCTGTATGGACATTTTGATCAACTAAACCATCTGGCGAACCAGCTAAATATTCTGCATTACGTTCTAAATTTACAAATAAACCACATGGTGTTACTGTAACTCCAGTTACCTGCTCTTAAACTTGTATTGCCACAGATTCTCTAGTTTTACCCCAATCAGTTGCTGCAGTTGTAATATTTCGAACGTAAAGCATTCTTTCTACAAGTGGTCCAGCTGGAAGTTTACACACTTCACCAAAGTTTGAAGTGATTAATCTATGCTTCCTTTCCTCCATCCATAACATGTTTTCAGATTGTCCACGCATTTTTATTTCCAACTCATTGCGCTTGTTGATATCTACACTTAACATTGCTATTAATTTATAGTAAAATTAGGTAAAACATACTTGCAATATAAAAATATAAATAAAGCGAAAGTAGACTTCATTTATGCAATGTATAGTATATTCCTGGGCAACATTTCGATAGTTCTGATGTATTTACTTTGTCAGCCTAATCTTATTAAGGCAGTGTCCGCTTCAAAACTGATAAATAAAACTTTAATATTAATAAATAAACACTTATAAATACAATTCTACTTACCTTACATACATTTGACGTTTGAGGTAAAAACTATATCCAAAAACTTTATTATTACTTTATTATTTTGTAAAACTTGATTATTTTGGAAACAACATATAATATATTCACTATTATTATCATTAATACTCAATCTTAAAACATTTTTACATATCTGGTAGCCAAATTTAATTTAGACTGAAAGTTCGATACTTGAGTGTACATCATACGTCATCAAAAATCCGAATCACACAACGAAAACTCATGATTCAAGAACACCAACAATAAATCTATGCAAATTTGAATTTCAACAATTAATTTCTTACGAATGTCATTATATAGATAAATATAAAGCAGTATATTACTTTCTTATAACATTGTAGTTAATGAATAAATACTATTTAAGAGCAAATAAATCATGAAAATATATGAAAAAAATTATGTAAATGAAGCAGCCAAATTCACAATTTTGTGTCAGATTTTCTCAAAATTGGGCCCTACGTTTTCAATAAAAAAAATATGTATATTTAAAATTAAGATAGTCTATAACACAAAAAAAATCAGCCAAATTAAACACAACACTTTTGATAAAAAAAAGAAAAACTCTGTTTTTCATGGTATTTTGGCCTATTTTATTTTTTTGCTAAAAATTGTCGTGTTTAATTTGGCTGAAAATTTCATCAGGCTTAGTCTGTCGTATTTATAATTTACTGTATTTTTTATATTGATATCGTAGAGCCCAGTTTTGAATAAATTCAAATTAAATTTGGTGTGATATATAATTTATTTTCTTTTATTATATGAAAGATATGTCAAATTAGTAATATTATTATAAAACTTTGAACCTTAGACTACAAGAATATGTACAATAAATAATATGTTTCATATATAATAAAAAAGATATTTTATTTCAAATAGATCGAGGCAGATCGTCATTTCACCACTGTTCTGTTGTTATCTTCAGCCCGTATGGTTCACCTTAAGCCCCTGACACATATAGCGTCAAGACTCGCAGTCTGCTACAAACTGCTGAAAAACTGAGTCACGTCCAAAACGGGTGACACATATAGAGTCGGTGTTTCTGACAGTCAGAATTAAATATTTGTTAATTTTAACGTGATATTTGTTAATTTGTATTATTTAAAATTTTTATCGACAATTAAGAAATATAAAAACTATAAACTACGTAAAGCCCCTGGCACATATGGCGTCAAAATTCCGAGTCTGCTACAAAGTGCTGAAAAACTGAGAGTCACGTCCAAAACGGGTGACACATATAGAGTCGGTGTTTCTGACAGTCAGAATTAAATATTTGTTAATTTTAACGTGTTATTTGTTAATTTGTATTATTGAAAATATTTATCGACTATTAAGAAATATAAAAACTATAAACTACGAAATATAAAACAAAAAATTAAATTAAAAAAAAATTACATGAACTATAAATGAAATATAAAAACTTAAATGTATTATTTAAAATGTTTGTCGATTATTAAAAAATATTAAAACTATAAACTAGAATATATAAAACAAAAAAATAAATTAAAAAAAATGACTTGAATTATAAATGAAATATGAAAACTTAAAAGTTTCTAACTATGTATAAAGTAAATGAATTTTAACTATAAAAATGTACAAAAATCAAACAAGAACATAAACAATAATAATTCATACGTCAAACAACAAAGGAAGATAGCGAAAAAACCCGTATCTGAAGTTGGTTTTCGGCAGTCGTGACTGCCGAAATTGAGTCGAATGTTGAATCGGAGTCTGAGCAGTCTTGTATTCAGTCATCAAATTCGTCATCTGATGAAGAACCAATAATAAAGAAAAAAATGGAAAAAAGGTACTTGTACACCTATTGCCATAAAGCCCTCCAAAAATTCACTTGCTAGTTCTTGGGAGAATTGTACTCTTATTGCTACTCCTTCGAAACAGCCCAGTGACATAATTACTTCAACTGGCACGCCATCTTCTAGAAGTGATTTGTCTGCTAGTTGTTCGAATCATCATAGTCTTGTTTCCACTGTAACTAAGAATCCCGATGACACTACTCTCGCTGGCACACCGTCTTCTAGTTCAACACAATCTGTTAATTCTCCATTTGAATTAAAATTTATTGAATTGCTAACTTCACTTTGTGAAGAGCAAAGGGGAAACAAGATGATATTAATACAAGAACTTCTGAGAAACTCAAGACGTGCAGTATTACACCACCAGCATGAGCGGTCCCCAGCAAACGATCCAGGGTAGCTCTTGTTGAATTTCGGCCAGCTCAGTGAAGACGGGTGGGGTTGAGTAGCAGAATACAAATAAATAAAACCAGGGCGCCAGTCGGTCGGGGTCGAGAATGGTTCAACGTTAATCTGGCCGACGAAATAAGGAGCTACGGCCTGCGGGTAGTAAGGGGGAAAGATCTCAAAAATAAAAAGTCATTCGTAAAAGACTCGGGGGATTATATTAAACAAATAAAAATGAATACAACAAATAAACTCTATTGAAGAAGCTGTTGGCACTAGGTGAAACATTGTAGAATAAATTCAACAAAAAAACATTCGGTTAGTTTCACAAAATAAAGTATTTTCTTTTATTTTGTGAAACTAACCGAGTGTTTTTTTGTTGAATTTAGAATACAACAAAAATAAATGAAGGGGTTGAATTTAAAATAAAAAAAAAGGAATTTAAAATAACAACAATGAAGCCAAGTTAACAACAAAAGAATTTAAGTTAAAAGTGAATTTAAAGTACAAAAGAAGAAAAAATAAATTAAAGCAAGGGAATCCAATTAAGGGAATAATCGTCGGATGACCGTAAAGATAAGAGAAAAAAAAATGAAAGCGCAAAAACAATGGGTCGCTGTGATTCCTGATAATGCTCAGGACTGCACTCGTGGTCAAAATACCTAGTGAAGTACGAAGTCGGAGCCGCGGTGGTACCAGCGTAGCTTGTCCTCGTGTACTAGCGTAGTGAGTAATAACGCAGACCTACGCTTATCCGGTGCACGAACTACACACTGCGAATAAATGACCTACTGTCCTACGGTATCAAAAAAAAAAAATTACTAAAACCCGCCTGACCAGATGTTACACAACAACAAAAACTATATTACGAATTAATCCCCGTGTTATAAATATAACTAAGAACACTTTTATAAAGCAGAAAAAAAAACACAAAATAATAAACAAAATATTTGCTTAGCTGTCTCCTAAGTGGCAGCACTGACGCAGCTTGGCTCGTCGGGGAATGATGACGGCAACACCCGAAGATTCAAAATCAAAATGGCGTCAAAAGGGTGCGGTCGATGATAAGATGGCGGCGTGATGTCACCAACAATTTTTGGGCGAGGCGTAGAGTTGGAAAAGGAAGCGCAAACTTCAAGAACTCAAAAACTACGGCCTCGTCACCAAAAATTCACTTACGGCAACCCAGCGTCAAACGTCACACGTAACACGAAAAAGGAGATGAACTAGCAATCGGCCAACGGACCGAGAGTGAAGAAACACAAATACGACAAAGACGAAAAAATGAAAAAGCCTGAAAGAGAATTTACGATTAGAATCATAGCGTAAGCGGAACGATACTGTATTTGGGAATGAATCAATCAATGGCTACAAAATACACGGACGCGGAAAAATTACTTAATTATACATTTGCCTGGGTTGAAAGGTGGCTTTAAAGTTGCAAGAAAGCACAGAAGACTTCGTGACAATAAATCCGGAGCAACTCCGTGGAATACTGTATTCCAAAAAAAAAATCGTGCGATACTTAAATCCCAATAAATCGGAAAGATTTTAACGTCGAAACACACCAAATCGCAAATACGTAAAATCAAAAAAAAAATTCATCCTACACACGACTTCTCACTTTGAACTCGGATTTTCTAATGCCGAAAAAAGGTAAGTCGGAAGCAGTATAATTCCGTAATTTTGCGCGCATCCACTAATTGGTGCCTAATTGATTCATCCGCAATGACAGAAATTGTTTTAATGATTTCGCCATGATTCCAAACCGCAATTCCCTCGCAGAGCATCCCTGTCAGAACGGTAAACGGCCCAATAGGCGACAAAGACGCTAGCTCAAGATGATATCTACACATAAGAAAAAGAGTAAAAGAAATAAACATTAAAATTAGGATGTCACGTTACCGGCTTAACTTTTACTTGACAAGAAACTAAATTAAAAATTAATCTACCGATTGAAAAATTTTAATAAGCTAAATTAATACTCAATATAATCTAAACTTTACCAAAAAAAAAAGTGAAATAAAATAAACAAAAGATCAACATGACTCGAACAAATATTCTACAACTTCGCAAGACTAAATACTAAAACAAAAGTACACGTGATAACCTAATTTTTGAAAAATAGAGCAGAATGAATGAAATAAGTAAAACTGAAATGACTAAACAAGGTGAGTGGAATATAAGTAACTGAAGTTTGAAAAAAATTAATTTTTCCTACAACTGTGCGATTTCTTTGTTATTACATAACTATAATTGCCTTGGTTACGTATGGAAAGTAGATGAATGCAGACCAAGTGCGCTTCCGAAAGCAAAGAAACACTAGTGCCGAAAGTGCTTCATTACGTAACTGTCAAAGAGCGATTTAAATTTCGCGCCGAGCGCGAAGTTCATATTTTGGCCACAGACGCTTATGGAAGAAGAAGAAATATGCAGTGATATATTTTGACGTTTAATAATTTTATTTAAATAGTAAATAAAATACATATTATTTTTTGTGAATATTAATAACACAATTATTACTGTTGTTTATATTAATATGTGTACTGGAAACTTTTGTATTATCTAAAGACACATTGATTTCATCTGTGTCAACAGTACTATTACTGACAATTTCAGAGGTATTAGAAGTATTAATAGCAGGTTGATTTGCATTGCCAAGAATTTGATTAGCAATTTTTATCTTATTTTGCAGCGAGTTTTCAATATATCCCTCAGCCACTGTACTAGACTTCCAACCACCATGTCTTTTAAGATTTATTATATCTGCTCCACTATCGGCTAATAATGTGGCTGAAGATCGCCTAAAGCAGTGGCCTGTGTAACTTTTTGGATTGGGTAATTTTAAAAACTCTGCAATTTTCTCAGCAATTTTACCCATGGTATTTATTCCTACAGGTTGAACTGTACATTTTCCGCATTTGTATTTAAAACAAAACCGACGATGTGCCACGTTTCCAGGTCGAAGAACAACATATTTGCGATATATTTCCAAAAAATTTATGCCATTTAAAGAAACAGAAGTCACTGTGAATTGTCTATACCTTTTAGTCTTAGTATCAGGAATATTCACAATTATAAATGTACCTTTGTCTTCGATATGATCAAGAACAATGTTTGTTAACTCTATTCGACGACAAGCACCCGAAATACCAAGAATTAAAGCAACCTGCAATAAAAAAATCATATTAGCGACTAATCTGTTTGATGAATCTTTCTATTAAATATTATATAATCTATTGTAGCGACATTACCTTCATCATTAAGTAAGTTTTATCATCGGCATTAGTTAAAAAATTGTAAAATTCATCTCTTGTTAATATATTAGATTTCTTACTCCTGTATCCAACATTTTTACGTTTTATAAATGCACTTAGTTTAGAATATTGATCAATATTGACATTTTCATGTACATTCAACGTAGACTTCAACATTGAATACTGACTCCACAAGCTTGAAGATTTATAAACTTTACTTTTCTCCATGAAATATGCCAGCAGTACATTTTCAGATATTTTTCTTGTATTTTTCATACTGCACCAAAGTTTGAAATTATTATAAACTTGCAAATACCGCTCTTTAGATTTCTCCGGTAATAAATCTAACGTAGCTTGACCAGCGACTTCAATTAAATCTGGAGGTGTGCATGATGAAGTAGAGTCACTCATTGTAATATTAAAATCAAGAAAAAATTATCGTAAAATTAGTGAAATATTTTCATAGAACAATGACACAATCCACAAATAAACAAACCATGGCAACGCCATGGCAACGCCCTGGCAACGCTGTCAAACATCGCTCTAATATAATAGCATTAGAATTTTATAAATCCTGATATTTTAGTGTTTTATTAAGTAGCACAGTTGTAGGAAAAATGTTGTTTATAACACGTGCCGAAAAAGGTTACGTGCTCGTGCAGATTTCCGCACTCGGCAAGCCTCGTGCGTTAAATTCTGCACTTGCACGTAACGAGCCTTTTTCGGCACTTGTTATAAAAATAACTATTAGGCAACTAGTGGCGAAAGAAGAAAATAGGATATAAAAGACGAAAAGTGTAAAATTAGCTATAAATCTTTTTGACAAGCCAGAAGGTTTTCCTATGTTGCAATGCCAGAATATTGAGGAATTTGAATATTTAGAAAATCAATTAAAAACCGATTCAACATTTGACTATATGGTATGTAATTTATTTTTTATGAACATACAATTCTATAATCATGTTTTGTGTTTATACAGCGACAATTTTTGATATCATTAGGAGGATCTAGTGCACAGGTTTCTACAAGAAAAATGCTCAAAGGAAGTTATTTTTGGTAAGTTTTATTTATATTATAAAAGCAATATAGAATGAATAAGAAAGCGTGAACAAATGGACAATTTTTTTATCTCCATATAATACGACAAAGAGGCGTGGATTATTTTCGTCATCAATTCGGCAATGAGATGAGTGTCTATTGATTCAGAAATAATGATGAAAGATACACTGATAATTGTTTATATTAACCCATTAGTGCATGAAGTTCCTTGAAAGTATTTTTACACTTTTTATTAAATGCCATTAATAAGTTTGTAATTGAGAACACAAAATCAAAGTTTACATAATTTTTCAACATTTGTTAACAAAAATACAGACTGTCCGTTTAAACGGACACTATGCCAATTGGTCATGTAGACATAAACATAAAAATTATCAGGTTCATTTGGAATAGTAAACAGCGAAGCAGAATTTTGGCTGCTACCCAATTTGGCACTTTATACACTGGAAGTGTGCTTTTTTTCCGCAACATCGACATCTTCTCTCCATAGGGATATAGTCTATGAGATGGTTACGGCCATCGAAATGATTGTCTTTTACGGATGCAACCGGAACTCTTCCTCTAGACAAGGAAATGTCATGAGTGGTCAGAAAAACATTAGCAAGCTGTCTTCGGAATTTCAGGAAGCCAGATGCTTTATCATCATTAGGGTGTATTTTTCGCATAAGCAGCCATTGGTAACAGACACATCTAATAAGTATGCAAATATCGGCTGATACCATTTCCTTTGGCGCATGCTAGTCCGGTAAACAGCAACCAGCTGATCCATCTTATCAACGCCACCCATCCCCTTGTTGTAATCAGCAAATACTTTTGTTATTAAAGGTCCTGGGTTCATGTGAAGGACCGCGCATATTTTCAAATGTTTCATAGACATCGTTCATTCTGCATATTTCATATTGTGTACGTAACATTTTTGGCCTCAAATTATTCAAATTAACTTCATGTTCATCATCGCTCTGGTCCTCACCACAGTCAATAACAATCCTATCTTCAGGTGGTTCAGCATATATATCTGCTACTACTTCAGAATCGTCATCATCCAGCAATTGCAGTACATCATGAACCGGCAGGCTAATATGAGTCAAACATCACACTGTGCATAGTGTTCGATAAAACGGACGGTACAAATAAACACAACTGGTATAATGACTAATAATTACTATACAAAAAAAAAACTAATCTAGAGTGAGGTACGATCTTTCATTGAAATAGAAAAATAGGTTTTACCACCATATCTTATCCTGTTTACAAGAAAAAAAACATTACTTACCGCCTGCAGATGCCGTAGAAACATGAAGGGTTCATCGATCGCGTAAGTTAAATTTTAGCGATAATATATTAAAAACAGAACACAATCAACTTTCACGTAGAGTTAAGCAAAGTATCAGCAACTAGCTGGTCTAAGCTGCAGCTCTATTTACACTAAAATAGCAATATTAGGTAGAAATAACTGCTGATCCGTTTAAACGGACGCTATGCACTAACGGGTTCATTAATTATATTAGTAATCGGAAACTTGTGAACAGTATTTAAATCACTTCTAATATATACTTAATTTATTATTTCAATTAGATTGTTTTTTTTCTCTCTTATCTGATTATTTTAATTTTTGTCAAATATTCTAATAAGTTATAATTTGTAAGATTCTATTAAACGGAATAACTCCGGTGCTACGGAACATGACATAGCATCAATTGTGAAGGATTGGCTAAAATATTCCAAAGCACAGATAAATTCGCAGAAACGAACCTTGTATGATGTATCGAATTTTTATCGAAAACTTATATTTTTAGGCAGATTTGTTAAGTGACGTAACTTCATTTTTCCCATTATCGTTCTTTATATGTTTTTAAATTCGAAAAATTGCAATGGTGGCTCTTTTAGTTTTTACAGCACAATAAGATTTATTTTTGTACAGATGTTTATACTCATATTTATATAAAAATAAGATTTAGTTTTGTACAGATGTTTATATTTATTTGTATTTATTTATATATTTTAATAATTTAAATGGTATATAATTTAAATTAATAAATAATACAAATTTATCCAGCCTTGTTGTGTATTTATACACCTTATTTCAACGTGCTTAAATCCTTTTAAATCAACGTTAGTAAGAGCGATATAAACGTTATTAATTACGTTTATTCAACTTATATCATTACGGTAAGTACCTGGTTTAAGTACACGTTTAATCAACCGTCAGAATGATGTTAAATAATTAATATTTATATACGTTAATTCATTTATTAATATAACGTTAAGTATAGTTTAATCAACGTTTATTCATCTAATAAAGAAACGTTAGGTAAATGGTATATAGAAACGTTATTTCAAAGGACATTTTGACCGTGACATAACTAAACATTAGAAACCAAAAATTAACGTTTAAATAACGTAAGTGTGCTAGTTGGGATGAGGTCTGGGAGCTCGGGTAGATCTGTGACATCTTCAGGTCAGGGACCTGCTTCTTAAAATCTTTATCTTGTAGTACTAATAGAGTACGTATCGCACGAATGAAATCTCGGGCGTATGAATTCTTACGACACCGATTTCTCATAAGTTCAACAACTTCGGTCAATTTCGGTAATATCCAAGCGAAGAGCAGCTCACACTAGAGAAACGAATATTGTCGATGCTACAGTAGCGCCGAGATTTCTATTATGTGAACTTCAATAACAGTTGCATGTACAGTATGAATATAAAATTATTTTTATTAATTATTTTGCGAGAAACGAATAAAAATAGAATTTATAATCTTCGTATAGAATTATGAAAATTATATGGTAAAGATATTTCATTATTACCCCAATACTGAAGAGCATTTTTTTTTTAGCATCGAATATTGGAAATATCCATGTCGTAATTATAAAAGTTCGATATGAAGATTGTAATAATTTAATTTTTTGACAGCTTATTAATAGTATATTACCTTATTAGGGCAGTAAGTAAGATTTACTCTATGGAGCGGAACAAGCATGTAGAAATAATTTTTTTTCTTCCGGCTACTGTTATAAATATTAAATAAAAATTAAATGTACAATATACGCGAATTGTGTTTAGCGCATAAATAACTATTATTTAATATTCCCAAATTTCACTTTATTAATACGTTTATTTAAGTATACCAAACAATAACAAGTATTTCAACATATTTTTAAAATGGTAATCTTTAACTAAATTAATTTTTAGTTATAATTAAAAAACTTAAATACAATCTGTAAAGAAAAACACATTATTATAACGTAACTTTGATTATTGCAAAATTAGAATAATTTTTAAAGAAAAATACGCAGTATAGACAGTGCAAGAACCCACTTTTTAAAACAAGTTAACCGATATTTTTCTCCCAAATGTGATTTGTAAATAAAACCGCAATTTTCGTGTACAAAAAAAAATGATCGTTGGAAATAATATATTGTGTAACTAGCAAGAAAAATGCTGTATTTCGAAGAGTAGTGGTAATTTTTTGTGGGATAAGATATTAGCCACAAAAGTCCAGGAACTTTCACTTTTCCTACATTTTTTATCCGATCGAATTATACAAATTATTTTTACCCACTTGAATATGACACTATTATTTCAACTTTTTCAATAGTAATTGAAAGCTAACTCAGGAATATTTACATTTTCATGGAAACGTCATCGTTTTTGAGTCAATGGACCAAAATTAGTATTTTTACTACAGTTGTCATGGTGATAAATAATAATTTTATCAATTTGTTTCACTTCAATTTGAATAAATCTGAGAAATTCTCTAAATAAGTGAGTAAAGAAAACTAATATGTTTCAATTGGACTAAAAAAAAAACATGTACTTTTGGTTCTAGTGAATCAAATACGTATTTTAATTTATAAACGTAGACCATAATAATAATTTTTGTTGTATAGCAATAATTAGTTTAAGAACACTTATTTAATTTGCTGGATTACTTCGCTGAATTTATTTCCATATATATATATATATATATATATATATATATATATATATATATATATATATATATATATATATATATATATATATATATATATATATATATATATATATATATATATATATATATATGAACTATTTTTTGGGATGAGATTTGAAAATAACCGGTTCTTTTCAAATCTCGTCACAAAAAATAGTTAATTTTTGTAGGTGGCGCAGAGATCTTTCCCGGAACAGCTGTTTTTACGTCACAAAAACGTCACAGTGTCACGTGAGTGCCCGCATCCTATACTTTCTTATACACAGTATAAGGAATATCTTTTGGTTTAAACCTTCTACTATTAAAACACCCTGTCACTGGACACGACATTTTGCAACGAATAAAATAAAGTTTACAGTAATGTTTGTCGAGATGATCACTTTTGGCATGACAACCAGCGTTCCTTGAAAATTGGATGCGCACTCGTCTAACACTAGTATTCATAGTCGTTCGCCAGCGGTTCGCCAGCGTTTCGCCAAGTGTATCGCTTATGGGCGCTTCCTCAGCGCGTCGCTGGGCGAACGACTATGCATACCAGTGTAAGTCTTCTCCCACCACTCTATTTTTCTGGCACAAACCCATAGACAAATTATGCCGTATTCAAGTCAATGCAGTGTTATGAAGCAGAAAGGGATGGAATAACTTGATGGTGAGGCGGGTGCGCGGCAAGGAGCGAGTACACTTTGATGTTATGCAAGTTGCAAACATTTGTGTAGTTATTTTTATATTCAATTACTTACTTTTCATACATCAAAGTAAAGGTTAGTTTTTGACATATTAAGTGTTTTGTATACGTACTTATGTATTTAAATAAATAAAATGCTCGCGTCTGATAACTGTCATTAACATAAATGCAACCTGCATAGCATCAACTTGTACTCGCTCCTTGCCCAACACCCGCCTCACCCACCAGTTATTCTATCCCCTTCTACTTCACAACAAACGCCGTTGTTATCGGTCTAGTTATGTTTTGTCTGAGCACAAACCTAAGAAAATTATAACATCGCGAATAAAGTACGCACGTAATTCAAAATTTTAGTAAATTTTGTAAATTTTTTACTTTTATTTAAATGTAATGATTTTACTACCATTTCATTAGTATATTTATATAAATATATATATATATATATATATATATATATATATTTAGAATATAAATTAATACCCGGTAGAATGGGCCAAATAAAGTACTTCCTACTTAGTTTTAGATCAAAATGAATAAGTATACGCATTTATGGCCAAATCTTGAAATTTATAAATAAAAGTTATATTAAATTCAAGTAATATGTTCGTAAGATAATATTTTCGTGTTTTGCCTGTATACAATCCATGTTAAATTGAAACAAATATGGCGGTCGTAACCGTATGTCATCGCTCTCATTGTAGGCACTCTAAATAAAACCGGCGGGAACCTAAAGTGATATACCGCCGGAACCGAAGCAGATCGCAAACGAACGCGGTGGGAACAGCGGTGGCGGTGGAGGTGGCGGTGGCAGTAGCGATCAGATAGTACCTATATAAGACAATGCAAGTACGCACACAAACAGTGAAACAGAAAAAAATATTGAATTATTGTATTCATATGATATTTTATGCACAACCGAGCCGAAATTAATGTTTTAGCCATAAAAAGCAGACCTAAACACTTGTTTATTGCCCTAGGGTCATAATAAAATAATTTTCTCTAAATACATGATAATTTTTGTTTCTTATAAATACTTGATTTTGCAAAATGTTTGACATATAAATGTACCTGTTTAATATTTTGAATATAAAAATAAATATTCTTTGCTGTGCAAAAAAATGTATGTACCAATGGTAAAATAAGCATTTCTGACTAATAACATGCTCACCACTGATAGAAACTATATTCACTCTTGATACATAAATATCTATTATATGATTTATCAAATCCGAATTGTGGAAAAAAAGATAGATTATAAGACAAAATCTCTAAATTTCTTCCGTTTTCCTTCTTCTTCGTCCAATGTATAATAGCATTTCTCCTTTTTCCATTTCCCGTCCAACGTCCATTGCACTGCAAATATTTTAGCGCAATACTACAGGCGTTCTCCTCAAACAAACCGCATCAGTGTGCGTCAATGAGTTCGCCACCTTAGCCTCCACCTTAGCCGCCCCCGCCCCGCCATCACCACCGCGTTGGTTTGCGAACCGCTTGATATTCTTCTATTTCGACCGACATCACTATAGTTTATCTTTTCGCCGCTATATCTACTCAGCGCCACTTGCTTACACAAACTATTTTACGGCATAAATATTTATTCCAGTTGTTATAATTGTGAATATCTTCTATATGAAACACGAAATCTTCTTCAAATTTATAGGTAGAATGTATAAATATGTACAGTATATAATACTTATTACGTTTCAAAAAATAAACTTTACACACTTGCAAAAAAAATAAAACAAAATATTTTATTTTTTTTAACTATGTTCTCGAAGTTCATTTTTGGATTTTTAAAAATATGTTATATGTAATATGACTCCCCACAAGGCATTAAAGTTTAATTGAAAAAACATGTCTAGTATAGAAGAAAAAAATTAAAATGTATGGAAAAAGTAGGTTTTTTGCATTTTAAAAATAGTTCTCGAAGTTAATTTTTTTTTTATTTTCACATATATTATAGATAATATTATTGGTAATATTTATTGTAAATTTTAATAAAAAAAACACGTTTAGTACTTAAATTACAGTTAAAATAATGTTTAAAATATATTTTTGGGTGTATAAATTAATGCAAATATTTAAAAAATAAATTTATTTGCATTGAAGAGTAGTATCGTCTTATTTATATATAAAGAGTAGTATCGTCTTATTTATATATACATAGATAGCTTGTAACATTAAACAGTATTCAATAAAAAAATTAAATCTTTTATATTCATTTTGAACTTCGCGCGCATGGGTATCATTTAACCTTAAAGTGTAATTTTTCGCAAGGTGTTCTCGTTTATGTGATTCGGAATAACAGTCGGCAAGTATAAGTGTCCAAAATTGTGTTCAATTGTTGAAAATAGTAGGTTTTTCATTGTGACCTATATTCGACTAGTAGTAAGCTATTTGCTTCGCTTCTGGTCTCGAATCTTTAGAAAGACCTAATAAGCTTTGATATAAACTTTATTCTCATTTAGGAAGCTACTTAACACATCACTATTACAGTTTGAAAATGTAAAAAAATAGTTTTTTCCGAAAAAGAGCAAATTTTGACAGGCTATTTCTCAAAAACCTAATTTTTATTTTTTTTTAAATTTTAACCATAGATTCTGTGTTCCAAGTGCTACATTATTCCAAAGTTTCAATATTACTTTTTGCGTTGTTACCGAGATATGATTTTTTTTGTTTACCATGTTTTGGCGAATTCTAAATGTGGTTAAATCGACATTTTACGTACATGGCTTCAAGTTTCTGGTCACTAGCAACAAATATGAATACAAATTAGTGACATGACTGCGCCCCGGTTTGTCTGTTCTTGGTTGGAATGCCCCATATATATATATATATATATATATATATATATATATATATGCAATGGACGTTGGACGGGAAATGGAAAAAGGAGAAATGCTATTATACATTGGACGAAGAAGAAGGAAAACGGAAGAAATTTAGAGATTTTGTCTTATAATCTATCTTTTTTTCCACAATTCGGATTTGATAAATCATATAATAGATATTTATGTATCAAGAGTGAATATAGTTTCTATCAGTGGTGAGCATGTTATTAGTCAGAAATGCTTATTTTACCATTGGTACATACATTTTTTTGCACAGCAAGAATATTTATTTTTATATTCAAAATATTAAACAGGTACATTTATATGTCAAACATTTTGCAAAATCAAGTATTTATAAGAAACAAAAATTATCATGTATTTAGAGAAAATTATTTTATTATGACCCTAGGGCAATAAACAAGTGTTTAGGTCTGCTTTTTATGGCTAAAACATTAATTTCGGCTCGGTTGTGCATAAAATATCATATGAATACAATAATTCAATATTTTTTTTCTGTTTCACTGTTTGTGTGCGTACTTGCATTGTCTTATATAGGTACTATCTGATCGCTACTGCCACCGCCACCTCCACCGCCACCGCTGTTCCCACCGCGTTCGTTTGCGATCTGCTTCGGTTCCGGCGGTATATCACTTTAGGTTCCCGCCGGTTTTATTTAGAGTGCCTACAATGAGAGCGATGACATACGGTTACGACCGCCATATTTGTTTCAATTTAACATGGATTGTATACAGGCAAAACACGAAAATATTATCTTACGAACATATTACTTGAATTTAATATAACTTTTATTTATAAATTTCAAGATTTGGCCATAAATGCGTATACTTATTCATTTTGATCTAAAACTAAGTAGGAAGTACTTTATTTGGCCCATTCTACCGGGTATTAATTTATATTCTATATATATATATATATATATATATTATATATATATATATATATATATATATTATATTATATATTATAAATATACTAATGAAATGGATAGTAAAATCATTACATTTAAATAAAAGTAAAAAATTTACAAAATTTACTAAAATTTTGAATTACGTGCGTACTTTATTCGCGATGTTATAATTTTCTTAGGTTTGTGCTCAGACAAAACATAACTAGACCGATAACAACGGCGTTTGTTGTGAAGTAGAAGGGGATAGAATAACTGGTGGGTGAGGCGGGTGTTGGGCAAGGAGCGAGTACAAGTTGATGCTATGCAGGTTGCATTTATGTTAATGACAGTTATCAGACGCGAGCATTTTATTTATTTAAATACATAAGTACGTATACAAAACACTTAATATGTCAAAAACTAACCTTTACTTTGATGTATGAAAAGTAAGTAATTGAATATAAAAATAACTACACAAATGTTTGCAACTTGCATAACATCAAAGTGTACTCGCTCCTTGCCGCGCACCCGCCTCACCATCAAGTTATTCCATCCCTTTCTGCTTCATAACACTGCATTGACTTGAATACGGCATAATTTGTCTATGGGTTTGTGCCAGAAAAATAGAGTGGTGGGAGAAGACTTACACTGGTATGCATAGTCGTTCGCCCAGCGACGCGCTGAGGAAGCGCCCATAAGCGATACACTTGGCGAAACGCTGGCGAACCGCTGGCGAACGACTATGAATACTAGTGTTAGACGAGTGCGCATCCAATTTTCAAGGAACGCTGGTTGTCATGCCAAAAGTGATCATCTCGACAAACATTACTGTAAACTTTATTTTATTCGTTGCAAAATGTCGAGTCCAGTGACAGGGTGTTTTAATAGTAGAAGGTTTAAACCAAAAGATATTCCTTATACTAGTAGCGTTCGATTTGCAAACAATCTCACCTCAGTTCATTTCAACTGAGTTGAGATTCTCTGAAATGAGATGATATTTTTTCGATGACAAATCGAACGGGTTTTGACAGGTCTGAACTGAGTCGGTTACGTGACGAACGTTGTAGTATCATTTCGCGGACAACACATGATTTGCTTGATGTTTTTGTTGACAGTTAGCTGTGAGATATGATTTATAATAACATGTACAATTTAAAAAAAATATTAAATAACTTCCTAATATTCAAACTACAAACAAAACATAACGAATTCTACCCCCACTCTAACTGAGTAGAAAATCTCAGTACGCACCACTGAAATAGGTAGTGCAGCATCGGCAAGGGGGGAAGTGAGTGTCTCACTTGATCTCAGTTATGTCAGTGCAAATAGAACAGCACAAAAAAGCTGTCAAACTGAGGTGAGGTGAGATTAACTGAGATTTGGTGCAAATCGAACGCTACTACTGTGTATAAGAAAGTATAGGATGCGGGCACTCACGTGACACTGTGACGTTTTTGTGACGTAAAAACAGCTGTTCCGGGAAAGATCTCTGCGCCACCTACAAAAATTAACTATTTTTTGTGACGAGATTTGAAAAGAACCGGTTATTTTCAAATCTCATCCCAAAAAATAGTTCATATATATATATATATGTATATATATATATATATATATATATATATACATATATATATATATATATATATATATATATATACATATATATATATATATATATATATATATATATATATATATATATATATATATATATATATATATATATATATATATATATATATGGAAATAAATTCAGCGAAGTAATCCAGCAAATTAAATAAGTGTTCTTAAACTAATTATTGCTATACAACAAAAATTATTATTATGGTCTACGTTTATAAATTAAAATACGTATTTGATTCACTAGAACCAAAAGTACATGTTTTTTTTTTAGTCCAATTGAAACATATTAGTTTTCTTTACTCACTTATTTAGAGAATTTCTCAGATTTATTCAAATTGAAGTGAAACAAATTGATAAAATTATTATTTATCACCATGACAACTGTAGTAAAAATACTAATTTTGGTCCATTGACTCAAAAACGATGACGTTTCCATGAAAATGTAAATATTCCTGAGTTAGCTTTCAATTACTATTGAAAAAGTTGAAATAATAGTGTCATATTCAAGTGGGTAAAAATAATTTGTATAATTCGAGCGGATAAAAAATGTAGGAAAAGTGAAAGTTCCTGGACTTTTGTAGCTAATATCTCATCCCACAAAAAATTACCACTACTCTTCGAAATACAGCATTTTTCTTGCTAGTTACACAATATATTATTTCCAACGATCATTTTTTTTTGTACACGAAAATTGCGGTTTTATTTACAAATCACATTTGGGAGAAAAATACCGGTTAACTTGTTTTAAAAAGTGGGTTCTTGCACTGTCTATACTGCGTATTTTTCTTTAAAAATTATTCTAATTTTGCAATAATCAAAGTTACGTTATAATAATGTGTTTTTCTTTACAGATTGTATTTAAGTTTTTTAATTATAACTAAAAATTAATTTAGTTAAAGATTACCATTTTAAAAATATGTTTTGGCGAATTCTAAATGTGGTTAAATCGACATTTTACGTACATGGCTTCAAGTTTCTGGTCACTAGCAACAAATATGAATACAAATTAGTGACATGACTGCGCCCCGGTTTGTCTGTTCTTGGTTGGAATGCCCCATATATATATATATATATATATATATATATATATATATATATATCGGCCAGCTAAAGCTCAAGATATTAAAACTTTGTGACGGAAAATGATATGTAAACAACCACATGTCTCGACAACATGAAGAGAAACCAAAAGAACTGGATTTCAAGTTTTATAAGATATTTATTTAATGTTATTTCATTTAACAACTAATGTTACTATGTTCTATTTGCCAATGCAATCATCGAACTTGGACTTATCCAGGGCTCGAAATGGAAATTTTTACGAAACGGAACGCTCAATTTATAATATTTATTATATTATATAAACAATAGAATTACATACAATATCAACAATATTATAATTTTATTATATGAAACAATAGTTATTTTTATAACAAGTGCCGAAAAAGGCTTGTTACGTGAAAGTACAGAATTTAACGAACGAGGCTTGCCGAGTGCGGAAATCTGCACGAGCACGTAAACTTTTTCGGCACGTGTTATAAACAACATTTTTCCTACAACAGTGCGATTTAGTAAATCACTAAAATATTATCCAAATTTATAAAATTTTAATATTACACGAGAACGATGTTTTACGGCGTTGCTATGGTTTGTTTGTTGATTGCTTGCACATTGTTCTACGTTATTTAAAAATAATTCACTAACTTCAAGATAATTTCTTCAAAATCGTCTATATTGGAATATTACAGTGAGTGATTCTTCTTTATCATAAACACCTCCAAAGATAATTGAAGTCCCAGATCATGCTATGTTGCATCTATTTTCGACAATGACAATCAACCTGCTGTTGGTAATTCTAAAGCCTCCGAAATTGTTGTCAATAATATTACTGTTAATAATATGAACAGGGACGGAAGAAATCAATGTTTCTTTAGACATTACAAAAGTTTCCACTTTACATTATGTCAATATAAGCAACTGTAACAACTGTGTTAATAATATACACAAACAATAAATATTATGTATTTCACTTACTCTTAAAATAAAACCATTTATCGATATATTTTACTTTGTTGGTTCTTTTTATTAGTTGTGCACAGATTAGATATACTGCAATTTAAGGTTATGTTTATAAACGCCAACTTGAGTTTCCCTTTTTCGACTAGTTGTATCATCTGCCGAATGATGACCTTTTTGTAACCATAAACGAACGTATTTCTCTGGTTGAAACTGCATCAGTGCTGGTCCTACGATATTTCTAAGGGTTGCTTTTTATGTGCATCACTTTGCTTATATTCATATATTTTTCATTTCTTTATTTATTTATTATTTTTTTATCCAACTGGACTGTTCAATCTCCCTACTTTTTCCACAAGACTTGATTAAGCAATCTTGCCAAGGTTTATACCAAAATCTTGAACAGTTTTACAGATGGAGCACCCTAAAGCTTTTTTTTAAATAATAAGCCAATTATTATTACTTTGGTATAACTTGGCTTGTTGCACAGTTTAACAAGATGAAGATCAGAATCAGTTTCTGTAATTATAATAGATTTATCAAATTTCTCGCTAGAATTAGTAACAGTTACTTTACTTGTTGTTTGGTCATAGGATGATTTAATTCTTTTCTTCGGTGGTGATAATGAACGTTTATTTGATGATAAATCAATATCTTGTTCATCTTTCTTGGTCGATGAATTCATTAAACAATTATTTATAAAATTCATGCTGAGTCTTTTATTATAGCCTAAAATTATTGTAATTAAGAATGAAATATAATTTTTGTATTTGTTATGATTTTTATTTAATATTACTCACATATCATACAGCAAGCACATCACAGAATATTCAAGGGCGTAGAGTGCACGAAACATACAAAGCCTTAGAGCACCGTCTCAGAAAGCTGCGCAGGAGACTGCTTATTTAACCAGGCGCCTTAATTGAAATACGAAAATATGAACGATACAAATTTAAACAAAATTGTGATTCAGAATATCTTTCAAAATTAATTCTATTAGGAATTAAAAATAAATATAATTTTATATTACATTTGTGTTTTCCGAAAAGTGACGAACCGGAGCGGTATTGTCCATTATTTTACGAGACGGAACGATATAACTGACGATTTCACGAACCGGAACAGCGTTCCGGTCAGCTCCGGTCCATTTCGAGCCCTGGACTTATCACTCCAAATTATAGTTTGCCATTGTCGGTTAGTCCAATTCTTATGTTCTTTTACCCATTTTAACCGGTTACGCTTTTGTACATTTTCTAGTAAAAGCTTTTCTTTCGCCTAATGACAAATAGGGCATAGAAACATTAGTCGTTAAATGAAATAACATTAAAAAAAATAATTTATAAAACTCGTAACCCAGTTTTTTTTATTTCTCTTCTTGTTGTCGAGACATATGGTTGTTTACCTATCATTTCCCGCCACAAAGTTTTAATATCTCCAGCGTTCGCTCGACGATTACAAGATAAAAATTTGCCACAAACACCGTATTTTACTACAACTACAACAGTGCAAGCTAATTATGCTACTGTAATATATAATATATATATATATATATATATATATATATATATATATATATATATATATATATATATATATATATATATATATATATATATATATAATATAAGTGGGTTATACAAACCAATAATAAACAATTAAATACTAATAGATATCTAATTTGTGCCATTACGAAGCATGCAAAGTTAATTTTGTTTATTGGCTTAGATGCAGAATTTTATACCCTAAAACTTGTATTCGAAGTTTTTTTGTTTAAAATAATTAGGGAAGCAGGAAATTACAAAATTGTAATTTTACATGTTAAATCCCTATGTTCGAGAGTTGCGTTCACCAGCCTGTATATATATATATATATATATATATATATATATATATATATATATATATATATATATATATATATATATATATATATATATATGCTTTTACCAAAATGCTACCAGCTCCAAAGTTTGCAGAAATTCGATTGAAAATCGGTATATATATATATATATATATATATATATATATATATATATATATATATATATATATATATATATATATATATATATATATATATATATATACCGATTTTCAATCGAATTTCTGCAAACTTTGGAGCTGGTAGCATTTTGGTAAAAGCATCAGCTAGCTGTTCACCTGTGGGTATATATTTCAGAATAATTACATTTTTCTCAATTTATTCCCTTGAGAAATGATATTTAATATCAATATATTTTGACCTTTTATGATCAGATGGGTTATTTGCTATACTGATACAACTATTATTATTCTCATAAATTGTTATGGGAGTTGATATTTTCAAATTTATGCTATTAATAAGCGATTCTAACCAAATAGCTTCCCTTACTGATTCAAACAAAGCCACATATTCGGCCTCAGTAGTGGAAGCAGCAACTGTACATTGTTTCTTGGTATTCCAAGATATTGTACATTTATTAAAAACTTGAAATATAAAACCAGTGGTACTTTTTCTGTCTATTTCATCTTTTCCCCAATCTGAATCAACATAGCCAATAATAAGATTGTCATAATCACCTTTTACATAAGTTAATTTTAAATTAATTGTTGCTTTTACATATCTTAATACACGTTTTAAGTATTTTCAGAGTTCTATATTGTTTTTATTCTGATATTTGCTTAATATATTTATTGCAGAACAAAGATCTGGACGCGTACACAACATAGCGTACATTAAACATCCGATCAAATTTCTGCATGGAGCATCATAAAATTCATTTGAATTTAGATCAGTGTAATTTAATTTTGTTACTAATTGAGTGTTTACTGGTTTACATTCACTTATGTTATATTTTTCGAATACTGAGTTTAAATATGAAGTCTGATCTAAAGTTATTTTATTTTCTGTTCTTTCAATTTTTATTCCTAAGAAAAATTTAACTTCTTGCAAGTCTACCATTCGAAAGCAACTTGTTAAATATTGTTTAAAGTTCATTAGAGTATTTTGGTTTTTAGTCGCAATTAATAAATCATCAACATAGAGTACAACATATATGATTTTATTTGTCTCCTTTATTTAAAAAAAATATAAACAAGGATCTACTTTAGAATTTTGGAAACCCTTTTCTTTTAGAGTGCGATCGAAGCACTCGTACGAACACCTAGATGCTTGCTTCAGTCCATACAATGATTTATGTAATTTGCAATTACGTTCTTACTTACTTGAATTTGAACAAATGATACAATTGTCTAATTCTACATATTACAGTTATATTTGTTATATAAGTCAAATTATTTTTATTTCAAATTCTTGCGGTTAGATGTCGCGTCGTATGCATGAACGGTAAAATCCGCATATGTTTATTACATTCCGCGTACGTTCATTACGTCCCATGTTTTCTTAGTTACTCGCCATTGTTAACCGCAAATGAGGTAAACAAACTGTCAATTACGTATCATGAATACGAAAAAAGTCTTTTTCTGGTGATCTAAAAAATGGGGCTCAGTGGTATGAAGTCGGCCTGCGAATCCTGAGAACCCTGGTTTGATCCCTAGAGTGGACAAACATTTTCACCAAATTAAAAATTATCCCTGTGGCTCCCCCACCACTAACATCTTTGAGGCCGTAATTTGACGGCTGGTAACCGCACTTCATGCGCATAAATATATCACTTATCGAGATCTGCTTCGGCAGAGTGCCACACTCAGTAATGGGAAAAAGGCGTGATGATATAATATATATTTTATTTTTGGCTTTTAAAAAGATATCTATTGCAATGAAATTATTTAATTTTCATATAATATATTTTCTATGTAAAAAAATTCTGCGATTTTATTCGCAATTTGCCTCGAATATAAGTCGATATTAAATGGATAAAAAAGTATTTAACAATATCTTCAATTTTTTTAAAATCACCTATTTAGTTTTAAAACCATCCACAACATTTTCAATTTCATAAACATATTTCGCGCTATCAAATACAAAAACAGGATATTTTTGCATATATAATGCAAATTTACGAAATGATCTCATTTTTGTCTTTCAGTTCATCTACCATTCCTAAAAATGATATTTTTATATATATATATATATATATATATATATATATCTTTATATATAAAAGAAAGTCGGGTTAGTTACACCATTTATAACTCAAGAACGGCTGGACCGATTTTGATGATCTAAGATTTGTTGGATTCGTCTTCGCCCCGAATAGCAGAATAACTATTAAAATATCGATTTACGTAAAAAAACAAAAAAAATATTACAGGGGTTAGAACACATTGTACTTTTATTTTTCCACTCTGTGGATAGATGTCGCTAAATTGACTGCGTTTTACTTTTCCACTATGTGAATAGATGTCACTAAATTGGCTGCGTTACAGTATAATTATAAAGAGCATAGAATTCTTAAAAGTAGTGTACTAAATTGGCTGCGTTACAGTATAATTAGAAAGAGCATAGAATTCTTAAAAGAAGTATACTAATTTCACACAGAATATATGAGAAATAGACCATATTACTATCTCAATACGCATGCTTATATTGCACCAATCATATGTTAGGAAGTACAGCTAAAATCAAACCAATGTATTTTAAAGTAAAATATCATTTTATCTAAACGTAAATGAATGATAATTTTTTTATACAAGTTATATTTAATTTTTTACTATTGGATTTTGCCCTTATAATATATAAATAATCAATACAGTAATATTAAAATAAATATTAAAATTTGAAAATTTTAAGCTCCAATGTGCTCTTCTGTCATCTGTCACTGGCCGAGAACCTCAAACTTACGTTTTGTTGTGATTGTTTTGTGAAGTGTGAATGCAATTCGGCTTCGTAACACTGCGAATCAATCCACCGAAGAACGGGAAATCGCACGAGAAGAGCGCCGCGATATATGGCCCGACTTCGTGCATCTCAAACACAAGAGCAAATAGAGGCAGCCCGTGAAACAGCTCGGTTGGCAATGAGAAATCGTCGAGCTTATCGCACAGATCAACAAATGTCGCCTGTTCCCGTGTCGGACAACCATCAACATTATTTATTTACGCGCCAGAAAACAAAACTAAAAATGTTGTGTATCAAAAAGCATTACAATAAACACTATGTTTTCGAAATAATTATTAATTTAAAATTAATTCCACTTCAAATTGAATATTCATAGTTAAGACAGGACAACGTCTGTCGGATCAGCTAGTATATATATATTTATATATATATATATATATATATATATATATATATATATATATATATATATATATATATATATATATATATTTACCTCCATCTCTTGGATTATTATTTTGCCCATCACCTATTCCAACAGGTTATGGGCCCAGTTAACGTTTGTTGAAACAATTAAATACGAGATGGAAACAAAAATAAATAAACGGTGTATACAACCTTTTAACGGTGAACGTTACGGTATTTGGAAGTTTCGTGAGAGATCTTAACTTTCAGAAGTTTTGTGTGTCGTAGAAGAGGAAACACCTGAAGAACCTAAAGATGAATGGAAAAAGTGTCACACCTTTTGTTAACTCTTCCTACTTCTTATGATGGTGTAATTACGGCACTTGAAACTCTTAGTGAAGATAATCTAAACATTGCCTTCGTAAAAACAAGACTATTAGATTACGAGGTAAAATTGAAAACCGAAGACAGTGTCAGTACTAAAGTGTTGCATGTACATACTCTTTCTGGTGCATCATCAAAGCATCCTGCCAAGAGATCAAAAAAAAAATACGGAATACAAAAATTGTAAAACAGGACAACAACATCAACAGAAGAAATTTAAGAAAAATCCAAACAAGTCATTTCGTAATACTAACAGTCTTCAATGCGAATTTTGTGGTAGAAGAAATCATGCAAAAACCGATTGTTTTCATTACAAAAGATATATGAGTACTAAATCTGATCATCCTAGAATCATTAATAGTATACAGGCAAATAACAATAATCCAGATGGTTTTGTTTTTATGTTTGGAAATGTTAAAAATCGACATCATATTAATCAAGATACTTTTAGGTTTATTTTAGATTCTGGAGCAACAGATCATATAGTTAATCGTAGTGATATTTAGACTTCTTTTGTAGATTTAGCGGTTCCTCTACAAATTAATGTAGCAAAGAACGGAACATCAATAAAAGCAAATAAAAAGGGGAATATTGAAGTAAAAAACAAATTTAGGAGTAAAAGGTACACTTGAAGGTGTGCTTTTCTCTTCCGATGTTCCATAAAATCTATTATCTGTGAACCGAATTCAAAGTGCTGATTTTACCATAATTTTTTATAAAGACGGGGTAATGAAGGAAAAACAAGTTATTTTAACAGGTAAGCTCTTAAATGGTTTAATTCAGGTTATTTTTAAAATATCAAAATCAAGAGTTCACGTAAATGTTAGTAATTTAATTAATTATAAATTATGGCATGAGCGTTTAGGTCATACTAGTAAATATAAATTTGAAGAATTAAAACGTTATAAATTATTTCATGATGTTGATAATATTAATTACGTAAATTCAAATAATGAGGTATGCGAAGCATATATATATGGCAAACAGTCACGACTTCCTTTTTCTGATGCTAAATCTAAACAAAATAGTAGGCCACTATTTATAATTCATTCTGACATATGTGGTCCTGTTACACCAGCAACAATGGATGATCAAAATTATTTTGTAACTTTTATAGATCATATTACACATTATACCGTTACATATCTAATGAATCGCAAGTCTAATGTTTTAAGTGTATTTCAAGATTTTGTAGCAAAAAGTGAAGCACATTTCAATTTAAAAGTTGTTAATTTATATTGTGACAACGGAACTGAATATTTGTCAAATGATTTCAAAGATTTTTGTGTTCTAAAAGGAATTTCTTATCATCTAACCGTTCCACATACACCACAGCAAAATGGCGTAGCAGAACGCATGAACCGCAGTTTAATTGAAATGGCTTGGACCATGGTACATGCTGCTGCACTCGAAAAATGTTTCTGGGGAGAAGCAATTCTAACATCAACTTATTTAATAAATATTTTACGTACAAAAGCTCTCTCTATTAACAAAACGCCATATGAATTGTGGCATAATAAGAAGCCCAAGTTAACCCATTTAAAAGTATTTGGTTCAACCGCTTATGTACACAATAAAACCAGAAAATGAAAAATTGTTAAAAACTCATTTTAAGCCATACTGGTTGGGTATAAACCAAATAGTTATAAACTGTGGAATATGGAAACGGATAACTTTTTAAAAGCTAGAGATGTTATATTCGATGAAACAAATTTTTAAAACTCTAGACCAGTAAAAACTGAAAGTACTTATAATAGTAATAATAATACAAATAATAAAATATCAAAACTAGAAACGTTACGAACTTGCAGTCGAAAATAACAGTGAAATAGGTAACGAATCTTTTGTTAAAACCAGGAAAAGTGAAAGATTAATAAATCGTCCAGCCATCTCTTATAATGAAGATGAAAATTATGATTTTTACAATCATCTGTTATCAGTAAATGTACTGATTACAAACATCCCTAAATCATACTCCGATATTCTTGAAAGGGATGATAAACTTCAGTGGGAGGTGGCTGTAAAGGACGAAATAAACTCACTTCATATAAATAAAACCTGGTCATTGGTAAATAAACCTATAAATAAAAATGTTATTGATTGCAAGTGGGTATTTACAATTAAAAACGATGAATTTGAAAAACCTACAAAATATAAAGCACGGTTAGTTGCTAGAGGTTTTAGCCAACAATATTTGTTTGATTACGGTGAAACTTTTGCCCCTGTTGTAAGAATCACAACCATAAGATTGTTGATAGCTCTGTCAAATCAGTTTAATTTTTTAATACATCATATGGATGTAAAAACTACCTTTTTAAATGGTACATTAAATGAAGAAATCTTCATGAAAGTACCTGATGGTATGCAAGCAAAAGAAAATCAAGTTTGTAAATTACATAAATCATTGTATGGACTGAAGCAAGCATCTAGGTGTTCGTACGAGTGCTTCGATCGCACTCTAAAAGAAAAGGGTTTCCAAAATTCTAAAGTAGATCCTTGTTTATATTTTTTTTAAATAAAGGAGACAAATAAAATCATATATGTTGTACTCTATGTTGATGATTTATTAATTGCGACTAAAAACCAAAATACTCTAATGAACTTTAAACAATATTTAACAAGTTGCTTTCGAATGGTAGACTTGCAAGAAGTTAAATTTTTCTTAGGAATAAAAATTGAAAGAACAGAAAATAAAATAACTTTAGATCAGACTTCATATTTAAACTCAGTATTCGAAAAATATAACATAAGTGAATGTAAACCAGTAAACACTCAATTAGTAACAAAATTAAATTACACTGATCTAAATTCAAATGAATTTTATGATGCTCCATGCAGAAATTTGATCGGATGTTTAATGTACGCTATGTTGTGTACGCGTCCAGATCTTTGTTCTGCAATAAATATATTAAGCAAATATCAGAATAAAAACAATATAGAACTCTGAAAATACTTAAAACGTGTATTAAGATATGTAAAAGCAACAATTAATTTAAAATTAACTTATGTAAAAGGTGATTATGACAATCTTATTATTGGCTATGTTGATTCAGATTGGGGAAAAGATGAAATAGACAGAAAAAGTACCACTGGTTTTATATTTCAAGTTTTTAATAAATGTACAATATCTTGGAATACCAAGAAACAATGTACAGTTGCTGCTTCCACTACTGAGGCCGAATATGTGGCTTTGTTTGAATCAGTAAGGGAAGCTATTTGGTTAAAATCGCTTATTAATAGCATAAATTTGAAAATATCAACTCCCATAACAATTTATGAGAATACTAATAGTTGTATCAGTATAGCAAATAACCCATCTGATCATAAAAGGTCAAAATATATTGATATTAAATATCATTTCTCAAGGGAATAAATTGAGAAAAATGTAATTATTCTGAAATATATACCCACAGGTGAACAGCTAGCTGATGCTTTTACCAAAATGCTACCAGCTCCAAAGTTTGCAGAAATTCGATGCATTATTATTTGAAATTACGTAATTAATATTATCAACATCATGAAATAATTTATAACGTTTTAATTCTTCAAATTTATATTTACTAGTATGACCTAAACGCTCATGCCATAATTTATAATTAATTAAATTACTAACATTTACGTGAATCTTGATTTTGATATTTTAAAAATAACCTGAATTAAACCATTTAAGAGCTTACCTGTTAAAATAACTTGTTTTTCCTTCATTACCCCGTCTTTATAAAAAATTATGGTCAAATCAGCACTTTGAATTCGGTTCACAGATAATAGATTTTATGGAACATCGGAAGAGAAAAGCACACCTCCAAGTGTACCTTTTACTCCTAAATTTGTTTTTTACTTCAATATTCCCCTTTTTATTTGCTTTTATTGATGTTCCGTTCTTTGCTACATTAATTTGTAGAGGAACCGCTAAATCTACAAAAGAAGTCTAAATATCACTACGATTAACTATATGATCTGTTGCTCCAGAATCTAAAATAAACCTAAAAGTATCTTGATTAATATGATGTCGATTTTTAACATTTCCAAACATAAAAACAAAACCATCTGGATTATTGTTATTTGCCTGTATACTATTAATGATTCTAGGATGATCAGATTTAGTACTCATATATCTTTTGTAATGAAAACAATCGGTTTTTGCATGATTTCTTCTACCACAAAATTCGCATTGAAGACTGTTAGTATTACGAAATGACTTGTTTGGATTTTTCTTAAATTTCTTCTGTTGATGTTGTCCTGTTTTACAATTTTTGTATTCCGTATTTTTTTTTTTATCTCTTGGCAGGATGCTTTGATGATGCACCAGAAAGAGTATGTACATGCAACACTTTAGTACCGACACTGTCTTCGGTTTTCAATTTTACCTCGTAATCTAATAGTCTTGTTTTTACGAAGGCAATGTTTAGATTATCTTCACTAAGAGTTTCAAGTGCCGTAATTACACCATCATAAGAAGTAGGAAGAGTTAACAAAAGGTGTGACACTTTTTCCATTCATCTTTAGGTTCTTCAGGTGTTTCCTCTTCTACGACACACAAAACTTCTGAAAGTTAAGATCTCTCACGAAACTTCCAAATACCGTAACGTTCACCGTTAAAAGGTTGTATACACCGTTTATTTATTTTTGTTTCCATCTCGTATTTAATTGTTTCAACAAACGTTAACTGGGCCCATAACCTGTTGGAATAGGTGATGGGCAAAATAATAATCCAAGAGATGGAGGTAAATATATATATATATATATATATATATATATATATATATATATATATATATATACATATATATATATATATATATATATATATATATATATATATATATATATATATATATATATATATATATATATATACATACATACACATACATAATCTAATACCTCTTATACCCGAAGGTGTCGAGGCTTAACATGTCTATTGACAAAAATTAATTCTTATAAATAAAATCCCGCCATTCTTTTCTGTTCCTGGCCATTTTCTTTGCCGAACTCCAGCTTGTGTTCATTTCTCCAAGACTTCTTTCTACTGAGCTATTCCATGTGGGCTTTGGTCTTCCTCTTCTATTCCTCCCAATTGGTCTTGCTTCCCAAATATTTTTTACTTGTTTAGACTCCTCCATTCTTGTCAAATGTCCGAACCACTGTAGTTTCTTTTGAGTCAATATTTCCTTGACTGATCGTACTCCTGCTTGCTTTCTAAGATCTTCGTTTCTTCTTTTATCAATTCGTCGAGCCCCTAAAACGCCCCTGATATACTTCATTTCTGTAGCTTGTAGTCTTTTCTGTTGTTTCTCCGTTAAAACCCAGTTTTCGCCGCTGTGGAGCATTATTGGTAGATATATTGTCTTATATACTGACATCTTTGTTTTTATTGAGATATTTTTGTGCTTTATGAATTTACTGTATAATGCTTTGTAGACTCTGTTTGCCGCCTGCATTCTATTACTTAAATCCTCTTCAATAGTTCCTTTACTGCTAATTATACTTCCCAAATATACATATGCGTTGACTTGCTCAATGGGCTCATTATTTAGCGTAATTTTGACTTCCCTGTCCTTCTTTCCTAATACCATGCATTTGGTTTTTTCTGTGTTTAAAGCGAGGTTATGAGAGGTTAATAAATCGGCACACGTTTCAAGATTTTTCTGAAGACTTTTCTCTGAGTTAGCAATTAACACAATGTCATCGGCGTACGCACATAATTCTAAATAGATAGGTTGCAGATTTTTATAGCCTACTACAAATTTTTCCATTACTAAATGAGCCGCTTTTATTGCCTCATCTAATGCACATATAAATAGTAGCGGGCTTAATACACTGCCTTGTCTCACTCCTTCATTATTGATAAACTTTTCCGAAAGCCGGTTGCATGTTCTAACTTGGTTAGTTGTTGTATTATAGATGCTCTTAATTGCTTCAATTAGTTCTGGTACGACGTTTTTATTTTTTAGACTTTCCCAGATTTTGTTCCTGCTGATTGTGTCAAAAGCTTTTTTCATGTCTAGAAAACATAAGTATACTTCTTTATTTTTGGCTAGTGTTTTCTCTGCGATTTGCTGTAATGTAAATATATGATCCTGTATAGTATGCGCTGGTCTGAAACCACTTTGTGCACTTTCAAGTTGCGGTTCTATCACTTTTCTTAATCTTGACTCAAGAATACCTTCATATATTTTTAAGCCGGTGCATAATAGCGTGATTCCTCTGTAGTTCGAGCAATTTTTGGAATCTCCTTTCTTGTAAATGGGTAAGATGATGCCCGTGTTCCACTCTTTTGGTATTATTTTCTTTCTCCAACAAAGATTTAGTATTCGTAGGAATGCGTGTTTTCCTTCTTCCCCCATATATTTTAATAGTTCAGGTGCAATTTCATCTCCTCCCGGTGCTTTTCCTGCTTTGATCTTCCTAATTTGTTCATCCAGTTCTGCCATTGTTATGAGACCAATTGGGTGTACTTCCGTGTTCCAAGTATTAGTTTTTTCTTCGATTACATGTTTTCCTGCCATGATATTATCTATTATATTTGAGTTTAAGAGCTCTTCAAAATATTCACACCATCTTTGCAGAATACTGTCTGTATCTGTTAGTACATGACCCTCACTTGATTTAATTTGTTGCAATTTGACATTTGGTTTATTTCTGAAATTTTTAAGTACTTTATAGAACATTTTTTGATTTTCTTTACTATTTGTTTCCATCTTTTTCCCAAAATCTTCCCAGCTTGTTTGTTTTGCTTGCACAATAAGTTCCTTTGTTTCAACTCTTTGTTTCTTATATTGTTCATAGGTTACGTCATTTCTATGTTGAAGGTACAGCTTCCATAGTCTTTTCTTTTCTTTAACTGCGTCTTTAATTTCATTGTTCCACCATGGTGTCGCTTTCTTACCATATCTCATTCTGCTACAGCCACAAGATCTTTTCGCTGCACTTTTTAAACCATCTCTGAAATCCGCCCATGTTTTATCTAGGTTGCTATTTATACTGTTATTTAATTTGGTTAATTCTGTTGCAACCTCTACTTGATATAGAGCTCTGCTCTCCGGATCTATTAGTTTGTGTGCTTTAATTTTTTCCTTGTTTAATTCTTTGCTTTCGTGATTTTGTCGTTCTGCTTCTACGTTTTCTCTAAAGGTAGATTGCACTAAATAATGGTCGCTTCCAATTTCATATCCGCGCATAACTCTAGTATCCATCACATCTTTTCTGTTTATTTGTTCTATGATTACATAATCTATTATAGATCTCTCCTTTCGACTGATTACTTCGCGTGTGTACTTGTGAATATCTTTATGGTTGAAAAAAGTGTTTGTTATAATAAGCTCATTATCATTGCAAAACTCTATTAATCACTTTCCGTTGTTGTTCAGTTTTTCTTCTCCGTAAATGCCCATTACTCCATTCCATCTTTTTGCTTCGTTACCCACTCTGGCGTTAAGGTCGCCGGCAATTATTAATTTTCCTGTACACATTTCGCACGTTAACTGTAGCGTCTCCCAGAAACGGTCTTTTTCTGATATATTTTCATCTTCTGAAGGTCCGTAAGCTATTATTAGTGTTAACAACTTTTTTCCTTTTTTAGCATCAATTTTTAGAATTCTTTCATTCACATATTCCCAGTTGCTAATATCTTTTACCATGCTGTTTCTTATTAAACATGCTACACCTGCCCTCGCTCTTTCCTTTTCTTCCACCCCACTGTATATCCAAAGATGCTCATTGCCCATAATTTTGTTGCCTGCTCCTTTCTTTTTGGTCTCTGTTACTGCTAATAGCATTATATTTCCTTTTTCAAAATTTTCAATTAATTCTTGTTCCTTACCATTAATCCCCTGCACGTTCCACGTGGCTATGATCCAATTTTTCTCCCTTTGTTTTTTATTTTTATTGTTTTCTAACCCCCTCTTAATTATTCTACCATTATATTTATTATTATTATTACTTAAGCTACTATTAATAATTCTACTATTTACTTTGTTTTCTTCTGGATTATTTCTTAGTTTTTTGGAAGATTTTCCCCGTTTTTATTTGCTTCTCGTAGTTCATGATTTACAGTATCCCATTTCCACAGTTTTCCATTTACAAATACTTTTTTATATCCTATTTTACATGTATTTCCTTTTTTCTTTTCCTCTTGAACTCTTTCCCAGATAGTATCTTGAATTTGTTTTTCATTTTTTGTTAGATCACTATTTATGAAAATTTTTTCGTTTTTCAAGTTTTTTAATTTTTGTTTACTTTTTAGTAATTTAATCTTATCCTCTAAATTTTTCATTTCCAATACGTACGTATTATTTCCAATTTTCTTTGCATATTTCACTTCGACTTCTACGCTCAGTGCATTTTTAAAGAGATTTTCCGACACTTCTTTTATTTCTGCTGTATCATTGGTTGCTATTTTTATTCCTGATATAATTAAGTTGTTCTTCTTCTTTTCTCTCTCTAAATATTCTACTCTCTCGTTGAGTTCGGTGATTTGTTTTTTCATTACTATATTTTCCTTCTGTATTTCCATCATTAACTCTTGATCTTTCGTCTGGTTTAATTTGATTTCCTGAATTTCCGTCAGCAGTTTATCAAACATCCCCTTTATCTCATCCATATTCTTGGTCTCCTGCTTTACTCGCGATTTCGCCGGTGATCTTTTTATTAGTCTGATTTTCTTAAAAGGGAGAGAATTATTTTCCTGACCCCTTTTACGTTTATAGTCTTCGCTTGATAGCCATTCGCTTTCGCTTTCCCTATCACTCATCCCCTGAGTACTATACTGTCTTTTGTTAATAATCACCGCGCAAGCGTTAAACGTATGACTCGGATCGACTCCTCGAAGGTCATACACTTCTCAGCGTTTAGATTTGTTCAATTTCAGTTATTTAAAGTGTTTGAACTGTTCTTTACAACATTATATATATTAACAGTAGTGCTTTACTTACTGTGACAAAACTTTTCTGCTCTATTTCTGCTCGTAGGCGCTCAGAAAATGAGTTAGTTTACGGAGCTACTCTTGACCACTTGTCACTTTCAAACACCAGGCCCGGCCAATCATAATCAATAATAATCCAAGAGATGGAGGTAAATATATATATATATATATATATATATATATATATATATATATATATACATACATATATATATATATATATATATATATATATATATATATATATATGTATATATATATATATATATATATATATATATATATATATATATATATATATATATATATATATATATATATATATATATATATATATATATATATTTAGTGTTTATTGTAATGCTTTTTGATACACAACATTTTTAGTTTTGTTTTCTGGCGCGTAAATAAATAATGTTGATGGTTGTCCGACACGGGAACAGGCGACATTTGTTGATCTGTGCGATAAGCTCGACGATTTCTCATTGCCAACCGTGCTGTTTCATGGGCTGCCTCTATTTGCTCTTGTGTTTGAGATGCACGAAGTCGGGCCATATATCGCGGCGCTCTTCTCGTGCGATTTCCCGTTCTTCGGTGGATTGATTCGCAGTGTTACGAAGCCGAATTGCATTCACACTTCACAAAACAATCACAACAAAACGTAAGTTTGAGGTTCTCGGCCAGTGACAGATGACAGAAGAGCACATTGGAGCTTAAAATTTTCAAATTTTAATATTTATTTTAATATTACTGTATTGATTATTTATATATTATAAGGGCAAAATCCGATAGTAAAAAATTAAATATAACTTGTATAAAAAAATTATCATTCATTTACGTTTAGATAAAATGATATTTTACTTTAAAATACATTGGTTTGATTTTAGCTGTACTTCCTAACATATGATTGGTGCAATATAAGCATGCGTATTGAGATAGTAATATGGTCTATTTCTCATATATTCTGTGTGAAATTAGTATACTTCTTTTAAGAATTCTATGCTCTTTCTAATTATACTGTAACGCAGCCAATTTAGTACACTACTTTTAAGAATTCTATGCTCTTTATAATTATACTGTAACGCAGCCAATTTAGTGACATCTATTCACATAGTGGAAAAGTAAAACGCAGTCAATTTAGCGACATCTATCCACAGAGTGGAAAAATAAAAGTACAATGTGTTCTAACCCCTGTAATATTTTTTTTGTTTTTTTACGTAAATCGATATTTTAATAGTTATTCTGCTATTCGGGGCGAAGACGAATCCAACAAATCTTAGATCATCAAAATCGGTCCAGCCGTTCTTGAGTTATAAATGGTGTAACTAACCCGACTTTCTTTTATATATAAAGATATATATATATATATATATATATATATATATATATATATATATATATATATATATATATATATATATATAAAAATATCATTTTTAGGAATGGCAGATGAACTGAAAGACAAAAATGAGATCATTTCGTAAATTTGCATTATATATGCAAAAATATCCTGTTTTTGTATTTGATAGCGCGAAATATGTTTATGAAATTGAAAATGTTGTGGATGGTTTTAAAACTAGATAGGTGATTTTAAAAAAATTGAAGATATTGTTAAATACTTTTTTATCCATTTAATATCGACTTATATTCGAGGCAAATTGCGAATAAAATCGCAGAAATTTTTTACATAGAAAATATATTATATGAAAATTATATAATTTCATTGCAATAGATATCTTTTTAAAAGCCAAAAATAAAATATATATTATATCATCACGCCTTTTTCCCATTACTGAGTGTGGCACTCTGCCGAAGCAGATCTCGATAAGTGATATATTTATGCGCATGAAGTGCGGTTACCAGCCGTCAAATTACGGCCTCAAAGATGTTAGTGGTGGGGGAGCCACAGGGATAGTTTTTAATTTGGTGAAAATGTTTGTCCACTCTAGGGATCAAACCAGGGTTCTCAGGATTCGCAGGCCGACTTCATACCACTGAGCCCCATTTTTTAGATCACCAGAAAAAGACTTTTTTCGTATTCATGATACGTAATTGACAGTTTGTTTACCTCATTTGCGGTTAACAATGGCGAGTAACTAAGAAAACATGGGACGTAATGAACGTACGCGGAATGTAATGAACGTACGCGGAATGTAATGAACGTACGCGGAATGTAATAAACATATGCGGATTTTACCGTTCATGCATACGACGCGACATCTAACCGCAAGAATTTGAAATAAAAATAATTTGACTTATATAACAAATATAACTGTAATATGTAGAATTAGACAATTGTATCATTTGTTCAAATTCAAGTAAGTAAGAACGTAATTCCAATAATTTTAATATTTCTATAAAAGTTATTTTTAAAACATAAATTTAATTCTTGAAATTTGAGGTTATATGCTAAAAAAGTACGTACTGTTGTGCAATCTGTGAGAATGATAATTTAGAAACAGCACATTGCAGCTGCATTTTTCGTTTTCGACATCTCTGATATGTAAGCCAGAATAACATTTTCACTTGAGTAGATAGTTTTCACCGTACATGCAGAAGCCACGCGTTGCACGGTAGACCTTGGCGGTTTACAGCTGTTTTCTGTCCGGGTCGGGTCGGGGGTCGGGGCGGTAGCGTGCTTTTCTAATTTTCCTGAGGCTGAATAACTAGTTTTACGAGGTACCGGCTGTGTTTAATGGTCAATAATTTTTTATTACTAATTAAGTGATTGGAAGAAAATGTAGATTTTTAACTAATAAGCATAAATATTATTCTATCCAATTATAATTCTACATGAAAATAAATAAAAACGTGAAGCTGTGAAAATGTAAGTATAGTATTTGATTAGTTTTTGTGCGTTAAACAGTTCACTGGCTCTCTGCAGAACTTTGGATACAAATATTACACTGTAAGTATTAATGTATGTGTTTATATATATATATATATATATATATATATATATATATATATATATATATATATATATATATATATAAAATAATTATTATATTATTATATGCCTACGTATATATATAAAGAAAAATAATTATTATATTATTATATGGCTATGTGTATATATATATATATACACGAGCCCAACTCCATAATAGTTCGGCCGGTATAAATTTCAAACTTTATGCTTTACAAAAATGTAAAAATATACTAAAAACTGTTTTATTCATACAACAAAACTATATCTACGTTATTATATGAATCTTTAGTTATCTATAACTGAAAAGATATTTTAAATAGTAGAAACGTTTACAAAACTATCATCAAGTAAGTATTATGGCAACATATTCATAAAAGTTCGACCAATAAAAAATGTATGTTTTAGAAGGGATTTATTTGCGTGTTTTAAATTAAATAGTTGTTAAAACAAAACACAAATGAAATAAATCAATACGAAACTGTCATTACCGTTAGGAATAATTTTGAATAATATTAATGGAAAAAAAATATTAACTCTTTCTTGGCATGGTAATGAATATACGTTTGTTTTGGATGCTTGTTCTGCTCAAACAAGTTTCAATATTTCCGAAGTCTATATTCACAAATAACATATGCTAAGAAAATTTTATTTTAATGTATATTATGAAAAAAATACTGTCTTTATCGTATGATTATTCTACATTAAATCCAAATGACAATCAATATAAATGTATTGAAACTGTACTGGATAAAGATATGGACATGAATGTTTTAGCATTTAAGGAGTTGTTGTATATTTACAAAGGAAACAAAATGTGTAATGTTATGAATAATAAAAAAACAAGTTAGTTATGTATATTTTTTTATTTTATTTTATAGTTTTACAGAGTTATGCATCGTTTGGATAGAGAATATTCAACCAATTTCTAATAACAGACACGTTTCTTAACGCACACAAACACGGCGCAGAATGTTCAAAACAGGAAAACTGTTATAAATTTGCGTTTTTTAACGATGGGTATTGAACTAAATCACTTATAGACACAGTTATATTTAATTGATATCTTAAATATTTTTAAATCCTTTTACACAAATTTGTGTAATATGTTTCACATTGATAATTGTTTCTTTAAAGTCACTGCAACCAGAATCCCAGTATAGTCCGTGATTTAATAACCACTGCGCCTCTTTCTTGTGTGCTTTGTTTAAACGTTTCCAAGATAAAGGAGGTTTCAGTAAATAATGTTGTAATTTATCACCATTTCTTAATGTTATTGCTATTTCTTTTGGAATTAATTCGTTATTGTTTCCATTGAAACCTTGTATATCTACAATGAGTTCCATTGTTGAACTAATAGCGTAATATGTTAAACAAGCTTTTTAACCGTCCTACTCATTCTATTATATTCGCTAATGCGATCATGAATAATAAGACAATAAGCAGTTATATTTGCAGGGAAATATTCATTTTATTCAAATTATAGTCGCACGTCTACAGATGCATTTCGGAGACTTTCTACTTGTTTTGAACAATCAAAAAATACGAGTGGAGCTATTGTTTTAAAATCATTTTTACTTAAGAGTGGTTCTAGTTTGTCTGCTTTGAAATATGCTTGTTGAAACTTAGCGTACATTTTGTACAATATTGCAAAATGATTGTTTTTTATTTTTAAATTTAGGTTTTCGTAAGGATAGCTCTCTGAATTCAGAAAGAATTAGAAATATCGCAATGGTCAAATTCACTTGCATTTTTAGCGTGCTGAATTTTACGATTACTCTGAAAGGCTAAAATTACAAATCGCGGTTTCTCCATTTGTGAGGATGTTTTAATACTCCACGTTTGTTTTTGAGTTACTGGTAAAACAGGATATTCACATAGTTCCCATGACCGGAACGCCATTGAGATGGATTTATTTTTTTCTTGTCGTTTCAAAAATCGAAGTTTTTCTTTACTTTAAGTTCTCCAGCGCTTACATATGAATTTGAATCGACTTTAGATCGTATGAGAACAAGTTCTGGTTTAACATTCAATAGAATTTTTGTATAATCTTCTGCAAAGTCAAGAATCATATTTAAAGGTATTGATACATTAAATCTTCCTTCGTCATCAGTCACAAACGATGTTCCCCATCCTGAATTCCCAAGTGGTTTACTTTGTTCTGCGTTTCATGAAATATAACCTTTAATTGTTGTTGTAATACCGACATTTTTGCATCTATCTATTTCCACACCGTTTAATTCATAACGTATTTCTTCGAATAAATGTAAAATACCATTATTTGCGAATTTTGATGTTGCAGTTGGTTTTGTTCCATCTTTTTTCAACAATTTACCTTCAATTACGATCGAACTGTCATTGGGTTGAGTGAAAATATCCTGTTTTTGTATTGGAATTCGAATTTCATCATAATTTTTGAATGTTGAGGATATGTAAGGTTGATGTGTGTGAATATCTGTAACAGTTATTGATTCGTCAAATTATATTTCTTCGTCGATATTCAAAGTTGCTACACTCATTTTGTTTTTAATTTATAACCTTGCGATTGAAGAAATGTTATACTTTTTGTTGTTAATCTCTTGATTAACGGCACCTTAGTGACGTGAAATTTAGTAGTTGCTATTCTTTTATTACTGAAATGAATCCCCATTGATTCGTTTTAAGTGGAGTCTAATTTTAATTGTTTCACCGCGAAAATCAATAATATCACCACGCTGATCAACAATTTTTACAGTTATGTTGTTGATTAGACTAACACTTACGGGTAAGTAAATGACATTGGACGGCACTTCAATTATTTTATATCCTGGTGGGGATGTTGGAAAAAAAACGTGCAATATATGTACAAGAGAATTATTTCGATAAGAACCTGAAGAAATATTACACTCAATTTGTATACTATTTACTTTTAAAATATTTAAAGGTAAATCAGATTCATGTAATTTGTTAGGTTCAAGAACTCGTTCAGTAAACCCCAATAAAGAACCAATACTATCAATTTTTGTAAAATCGATTTTTCGTGAACATAAAATTTCACATTTTAAAGTATTAAGGTGAACCATGCGTTCTGAAACTAGTATCAGAACGATGATTTGCCTTGATCTCTTTGCAACGAAATATTATTCTTATTATGAATGAAACTTATTAAGTATTGTATATAATATTGAAGCCAAAACTTCAAAGTATGGTAATAAACTAGATACCATTAATGTTGTGTACAAATATTGAAAGAAATTACACTCAAAATTTGAATTTATTTCTCAAAAATGCTAGGAACGATTTTATTTAAAAAATTCTGTATTGTTAAGAATGTGGTCCTCTATAACTCAGAAAATTTTTATCCAATTTGAATTTACAGTTCTGGAGAAAAAAAATTAAATATGCGAAAAATGGCTCAAAACAGGACTTTTTTGTGTATTTTTTGTTTTTTCTCCAAAACTGTAAATTCAAATAGGATAAAAAAATTCTGAATAATAGAGGACCATGTTCTTAAATATACAGAATTTTTTAAATAAAATCGTTCCTAGCATTTTTGAGAAAATTAGATCTAAAATTTTGATACCATGCTCCCCTACACTTCAATTTTAATTTATTTGTATTATAAAGATTAAATATTCTTGTTCATACACATAACATAAAGCTGAATGTTTAGAGATTATGTAGTACTACTTGTTTGTTCATTTGGATGAGATTAAATATATGAAATATTTTTTAGAAATTTGAATTTGTTCAAGCTACTTGGCAAAATTCTCATTTTAATCTATTGAAGAAGGCTTTGGTGTACACTCAGTGCAAAAATGATCTGGCGTTTTGACAGTTATCATGATTCATGATATATTTTAAAATGTTACACTATGTACATGAAATGAATATTTCAGAATTTGTGGTTTGAAATATGTTTAGTTTTGTTTTTCGTGTTATATTATAATATTCAAAGTCGTGGGTACTTTTTTATGATAAAATATTTTCTAAGTTTTAGGAGAGCATAGTAGTGGAACAGGATTATGTGGAATATTGAACTGTATTATTTATCTTTCAATAAACGATATTTTCAACATAAAAGTATCTAATTCATTTTTAACCTCAAAAATTTCATCAAAATAAAATTCATAACTGGACGAAAGGAATGAGATTTTATTATTTGGACACTTTAGTTTATAGAAGTACAGACAATAAAAATTGATGAGGAGTTTGTTCAATGGGTGTTTCCAATAGTAAAGAAATATTATGTACAAGAACTTGCTCCAGAAATAGTTGATTCACGAAAAGAAAGAAGCATGTCGATCAGAAATATGCCACAAAAACACGGAAAGTAAGAAATTTTAAAAGAGTTCAAATAACCTGATTAATTCAGTGGGACGGAAAATGCGGTTTTCTGGTGCATTTATAGATATTGGTAAATATTTTTACGCATATAAATCATTCATTAAATGACACTTCTAATTCGTCATGACTCTAGAATATATTGATATATAAGTGGCATAAACTGGCATAATGGTGAAAGCGAAAAATTGTATATACAAAGCTATACTATATCAGAATCTATAGAAACAGTTAAAGTTTGATTTTTCTGTCAAATACTCTTCCTGACGCTTGTAAGAATCAAGGAATTTCTTTAGTTTACCTGCGGCAGAAAATGTTTTCCTGCCGCTCACCAGTGGCAGAGAAATTATATGACATAATGGGTAAATATTCCGGCGTTTGAAGAAAAAATAGCATATTTTATGTGGAGTGAAATTGACGTTTTGTGTCGCATTTGCAGTTGATGGACGAGTGCACAAAACGTATCACTTTAACTCCTTATAAAATAATATACTTTATATATGATTATGTATAATTGAAATAAAATTGTAAGTAAATTTTTAATTTTTTTTTATTATAATATCAAATAAAATACTATATTTTATTAAATTTTAGTTTTTGTGTTGTCGTCATATAAAAATATTTCTTGTGATTTAAAATAATTTTCTTGAAAATTTTCAAGTTTGTATAGTTTTTAAACGCGCGCCAATACTTTTTTCACTATTCTGTACCGATCCACATTCTTGTTAGGACCACAAGAAACCCTACTTACGCTATAACAAATTGTTGATTAACGAACTTCAGGCCGCATGTTTCACCTTAACATTGGGACTCAAACTTCGCTTTTTCATTCCGATGAGGTTCATGGTAATTAGGATCACCCGTTAGAGAACGTATATAATCTGTGACGAAGTGACCTTCGCACTCATATAGATGTTGGCCCGGCTTACAATTCAACTCGCCTGATGGCCGCGCGGTTAGCGATGCGGCATACGGCACCAGAGTTCCGCAGTTCGAATCTACCTGAGAGCGAATATTATTTTTTATATTTTTATAATTTATAATATCATTGTCCGGACTTGCAATTTACTAATTGTAAAACGACCGTTAAAGTTATAATAAAAATAACCATTTTTGTCGCTTAGAAACGGGTATAAAAAGACGATTTCTTGCCGTTTTAAAGTCAGTATTAGATTGGCAGTCTCCGAGTGCAATCTGAGTGTTTCCGTAGCCGTCTCCGACCCGAGGAAGTTAACCTGGTAAGCGATATTTACTTATTTATTTCCGGTGGTAGTTGTCTATCCTAACACCGACCATTGTATTTATTTTTATCTGCGGCTGTGTTTGCCCTGACGCAGAATCTGATTCTTATTTCTCAACCGTAGCTGCGCTTGACCTGATACGGTTCTTTATTTCTATCTGCGGCTGTGCTTGCCCTGACGCAGTATCTGACTCTTGTTTTCTAACCGTAGCTGCGCTTGACCTGATACGGTTCTTTAGCTTTATCTATTTCCGACATAACCGCCTTACGGCAACCGTTTTACGTTTTCAGGATTTACCGAAGGACCGTTTATAATTATTATATTGTTGTATATATTATTTGTGTGTGTTGTTTTGAATAAATAAATCTCTTAGTTAAACTTCAACAACTTTTATTCTTCATTTGAACAATGTGTTCTAACCCCTGTAATATTTTTTTTGTTTTTTTACGTAAATCGATATTTTAATAGTTATTCTGCTATTCGGGGCGAAGACGAATCCAACAAATCTTAGATCATCAAAATCGGTCCAGCCGTTCTTGAGTTATAAATGGTGTAACTAACCCGACTTTCTTTTATATATAAAGATATATATATATATATATAAAAATATCATTTTTAGGAATGGCAGATGAACTGAAAGACAAAAATGAGATCATTTCGTAAATTTGCATTATATATGCAAAAATATCCTGTTTTTGTATTTGATAGCGCGAAATATGTTTATGAAATTGAAAATGTTGTGGATGGTTTTAAAACTAGATAGGTGATTTTAAAAAAATTGAAGATATTGTTAAATACTTTTTTATCCATTTAATATCGACTTATATTCGAGGCAAATTGCGAATAAAATCGCAGAAATTTTTTACATAGAAAATATATTATATGAAAATTATATAATTTCATTGCAATAGATATCTTTTTAAAAGCCAAAAATAAAATATATATTATATCATCACGCCTTTTTCCCATTACTGAGTGTGGCACTCTGCCGAAGCAGATCTCGATAAGTGATATATTTATGCGCATGAAGTGCGGTTACCAGCCGTCAAATTACGGCCTCAAAGATGTTAGTGGTGGGGGAGCCACAGGGATAGTTTTTAATTTGGTGAAAATGTTTGTCCACTCTAGGGATCAAACCAGGGTTCTCAGGATTCGCAGGCCGACTTCATACCACTGAGCCCCATTTTTTAGATCACCAGAAAAAGACTTTTTTCGTATTCATGATACGTAATTGACAGTTTGTTTACCTCATTTGCGGTTAACAATGGCGAGTAACTAAGAAAACATGGGACGTAATGGACGTACGCGGAATGTAATGAACGTACGCGGAATGTAATGAACGTACGCGGAATGTAATGAACGTACGCGGAATGTAATAAACATATGCGGATTTTACCGTTCATGCATACGACGCGACATCTAACCGCAAGAATTTGAAATAAAAATAATTTGACTTATATAACAAATATAACTGTAATATGTAGAATTAGACAATTGTATCATTTGTTCAAATTCAAGTAAGTAAGAACGTAATTCCAATAATTTTAATATTTCTATAAAAGTTATTTTTAAAACATAAATTTAATTCTTGAAATTTGAGGTTATATGCTAAAAAAGTACGTACTGTTGTGCAATCTGTGAGAATGATAATTTAGAAACAGCACATTGCAGCTGCATTTTTCGTTTTCGACATCTCTGATATGTAAGCCAGAATAACATTTTCACTTGAGTAGATAGTTTTCACCGTACCT